>JAJOZX010002644.1:152500-570000 GCA_023014485.1 Bathynomus jamesi | reverse complement strand
TCCTACGTACACTTTTACTCGGGACATGACACCCCCACTAAGAAGGCCATTTTTTCATCAATGTTTCTCCGCGCCCTTAGGATCGCCAGTCCGGAATACATCGATGCCGAATTGGAAAAAATCAACGGTATTGGAAGTGATCTGTGTTATCCATCTGCGTTTATGGAATCTTGTCTCAATAAGGCAAAACGAACTTTCTATCGTGTCAATAATAACACTCGTACTTTGTCAAAAAATATTTTAGTACTTCCATTTTTCCCGGGCTTTTTAGGCATTGCTAATATACTTAAACTTTTGGATATTAATGTAGTATTTTCATATAACAATATTGTGAAAAATATCATAGTAAAAAATAGCCTTACCAATAATTCAGGCATTATCTATAAAATTGGGTGTAAACAATGTGATTCCTTTTACATGGGTCAGACGGGAAAGGATTTGCACAAGTATAAAACAGCATCAATATTCCGTTAGAACAGGACAGTTGTCCAGTGCCCTTTTTGTCCATTTGTCAGTTTTTTTTTTAAAATTTCATTTCTTAGTTTATTGTATAGGTGTGTGTATATATTATATATATATATATTTTTTTTTGTAACCTATATATAGGCTGTAACCTTCTATGTACTTCAGTGTTCCTGAGGATGTCATTAGACGAAAGCGCTTGAGCACCATTTTCTGTTTCCTTTCCTTCGTGGTTTTATTCATCATATAATATATATATATATATATATATCTATATCTATATCATGGAGTAGTAGCAGTTAAATAAATTTCTCATAATGAAAGTGGACTTAAATTCATGACTGAATTTTACACCTTGGGTAAGTAATTCAATATCAAATTAGGTTAAGATCGTTATTTTGAACTCTAAAAAAAAAATTTTTTGCCGTGAATATTAGATTTTACTTAAAAGTATTTTGTTTACACACTGAAGCGCGTGCGTGTTTTTCTGTGCGCTAATTGATCGGTTTTTACGTATGAAACAGGTCCGAAGCCGAACGCGTGTCGCTTGAAAAGGAAGCAATGGAATAAATTAGTGGAGACTTTGAACTACATGGATGATTTTGCCGAGGATACCACTTCACCTAATCTCGTTACTCCAGTCCTCTCCAACCATTCTGAGATCTCCAACGGAATCTGTTCTGCAGAGTCTGAAGCACCTTAGAATAGTTTGTTATTCGTAGCGTTAGTGTAGTTATAAATCGTAATCATAATAATCCTAGCCGGGTATTTCTAGGCTTTAATATTTTTATCATTATTTATCTTAGTTCGTTACTTACCGTTAGTTTGAACATAATGAATTTCACGCATTTTCACTCCCGAGTGAAATAAATGCGTGTTTTGTGTTGTTCTGGCAGAGAGAGAGCGAGCGAACGAGTGACTGACTGACTCTGTGTGTATGAATAAGTGTTACTTTTCACAATCTTGCCTGCATTTCCTTACGAGAATTTTTTATCCTTCGTTTAGAGGAATACTTTCGGATTGTAAAAATTATTGCAATAACATTTTTCACCTATTATTATTTATTATTTATTATTTATTATTATTATTATTATTATTATTATAGGATATTATTTTTAATTCAAATGAAATTTTTCGCACTTTTTTTTTTTTTTTTTTTTTTTTTTTTTTTTTAAATGGAGTGCAATATCGAGTTTTTTACTTTCATTAATAAGTTAATAAAAGTGTTTCATGTTACCATTACTACTACTACTACTACTACTAATAAATAGCAGCAATAATAATAATTATTTGTAACATTCTTCAGCTTTTTACTTTCTAGGGTTCCCGAGCTAATTTAACCTATTTTGTACTAATTGTATTTGCTGAGATTTATATTTGGAAAAGATCATTGTTAAAAGCCTAGGGATTATTGAGATTATTAGAGAATTGAGAGATTATTTAGATTACATATTATTGAGATTTTAATAGGATTTAGAATACTAAATACCATTAATACTTTTAATGTATTAATTGACTCAGGTTGTACGCAAAAATTTTTGATAGTTTACGGCCACTATATACCCGAGCATTTAAAGACTGGTGATATATGAAGGTCTATGGACTTGAGACTGGTGGGTGATACATGAAGGTCTAAAATCTTGATAGAAAGACTGATGATACAGGAAGGTCTGAAGACTTGAGAGAAAGATTGGTGATACGGGAATATCTAAGGACTTGAAAGACTGGCACTGCATGCATGAAGGTCAAAGGACTTGAAATAATGGTGATACATATCTATATTTATACGTACGTTTAATCTTTGTATATAAATGTTTTGTTGTAAGAGGAGAAATGCATTTTTGTTTTTCCGCATGTCAGATATATCTATATTTCTACAGTTTTTAACTTAATGGGACGCATCCGTCACTTAGTTTTGTTAAATAAAGTATATTTTTAAACTTCTTTGTTTTGTCCTTGATATAAATGTTTCAAAGGAAGTTCCATTATTTTGGTTATATAACTAATAATGAAATATTAAGATGGGGGGGGGGGGATCGTTAAGGGGTTAATCTTTTGGGGGTACATTCTGTGGTGTGGACGAAAGATTGTAATGGCAAGATACTGCGTGATCTGGGTTGATCATGTTATCAGGGGAATGCCTACAAAACCCCACTTCATGAAGTCCAGAGGTAAGTTTTACTAACATCATACTGTATATCGACTACTAAAATAACCTAACTTCCTCAAATGTAAATTAATCTTTAGTCCTAATTTGTACGTGAATACTTTGGTTGTGTGTGATGCGGAAGTTGTTTGAACAGCGAAGGGAGAGAGGAAGAGGCTGTTTCACTGGAAATACGAATTAACATGACAGTGGAGAAAAGATGAAAAGATCTCGGCGAACGTTGTAGTGTGCGTAGAGTATGAGAAAAAAACACACACGATAAGGAATAATAGAAACAAATCGGTATTAACGGAAAATGTATGGAGAACGATGGTAAAGGTGAAATGAGTGCAGAAGCTGGTCAAAAGTACAAGTAGTAGTACACAAAAGACCGAGTGATGTAAACCAAAGTCTAAAATACTTTGCGTACGTAGTACAGAAGTAAACTCTCCTCGAAGCGTTCGTGCTATTAAAGTATAAACGCAATGGTCTTTGTGCTAAATACATGAGCTTATAATGAAACCTTGTTGCAAACTAATTGACATTACCATTATATTAAAATAATCGTAGGAGACTGGAATAATTGCCATTACAGAAAGGGTAAAAGTTACCTTGGAATTTCATTGGATTTCACAAAAAAAATTAGTTGAAAATTGAGGTTATTGAAATGCAAATTTCAATTAAACGAAAAACGATCGTTATTACCTTCATAGGAAAACCTTTTACATCGGTTTGAAGTTGGTTGGGAGTGGAGTAACTGGATATTGAGTTGTGGGAGACGTTTTATCGTGCTAGGGGAACTTACATGTCTCGTGGAACTGCTGGACTGTACTAGTAGGGGATTTGTACTCCGGCAGAGTTTCTTATGCTGAGGAGGTCGGCGGAGCGGGGTCAAACTAAACGGCCTTCGCTGTACGTCATCTGTCTGATTCAACCTTTTTTTTTTTACCCTTTCTTGGAAGGCCAGGGACCGGCAGTGCCCCATTTCTGGAGGGAGGTGGGCCCGTCGTCATCCTGTGATTCCTCCCACTGACTCGTGTTGATAACCTACATGCTCTTTGGATATGACTTTGGATCTCCTGTCTCGAATCTCTACTTCTTCTTGTCGGTGGCTACGCAACTCCCGTATGCATCAGATCGGGATACCTCGGCATTTAGCTAGTTCTGCATCTTTCGTCTTGACTCTGACTTCTTCCAAAGCGGAACCGCACGGTCTACTCTGACGACGAAGATCCCCTTTGCTTAGTCTTTTTCCCCCACTGGTTATCGCTACCCGGATCCTCCAAATCACCGTCTCTGGTTGGAGCGTCCCTTCACCTCGCGTTTCTACCTGCTTCCCTCTCCCCTAACGTGCTCCGCCTGACCAGCGCCTTTTCTAGTTCCTTCACGCCGCCTTATGCTCTCTATCTTTTATGTTCTTACTCAATCGTTGTGGCTCACTGTAAGATTGTTCCATGGAACTTCTCGAGGCATCTTTCCTAAATGAGGGATGATGCCTATTTTTGTCCCTAAAGAACGTCCAATTTGTGCCTTCAGATGACTCTCCTGGGGCAGCACCCCATGCGGGTCTGCCATAGCTATTTCCCCTATTACCCCAATCGCCCCCGCAGCCACCCTTTTCCACGGGGCCATGTTGGTCCTCTGGGAGGATATATATCAATCCAGTGGTCCTTCACTACCCCAGTGCATGGGCAGTTGCCAGACGCACCCTGAAGCAGTCGCGACGGACATCTTGGCGGTCTTAAGTCTCAAGTGTTCACTCTCGCACCCGGATCTGATGCTAAGTCAGGAAAATTGTAGGCAAGCATGCAGTCCCTCCAAAGCCGACGCTGGGAGTTGGGGCCTCTGCTGTTGTGAATCCCGTAACCCTGGCTGAAACCTTCGCGGCAGTAGTCTATGATTTTGCTCAGGATAGTCACTACTACCCCCGTTTCCGGGTTCGTAAGGAAGCCCTTGAAGCAGCCGTTTTCTCCATTGATGTGGGGGGGACTGCGGTTTATTACGACCCATTCAGCATGAATGACCTCCGCGACGCTCTACGGTCTGTCTCTGATTCCGCCCCCTGCCCCAGATAACATTACTTCATTAATCCGACATGCCTCGGATGCGGCTACTTCGTACATCCTAGTGATTTTTAATTTAGTGTGGGTGACCGACACATTCCCGTCTCGAAGCGGTCATCCTTTTGTTTCGGAAACCTGGTAAGGATAACACGCAGCAGGAAAAACTACCGGCCCATTTCTCTGTCCTGTGCTACCTGTTATGTCCTCGAGAATATGGTATCGGTCCACTGACCTGACCTGGAAATTTTTTTATTCTGAGTAATAGTCCGGCTTCGGGGCATGGCTAAGCACCGTCGACTGTCTGATCAAAATAGAGTCTGCCATTCGGTCGGCTTTTCTTTGTAGTCGATTGGTTATTGCAGTGTTTTTCAACCTACCCGCTTGGCATCGGCCGAGCGCTTGATGTAGCAGGCACTGTCGATTCCGGATGGGCACTCTACCACGATTTTGAATTGTTCGAGAAGATGGCCGCTATCTATTTCAGCCCTCCCACTTCTTTCTCTCCAGTTTAATGGATTCCCCTTCGTATCGTCCGGGAAATTAAGTATTTAGATGTGGTGGTTGACGAAACTCTGTCCTGGATTTCTCACGTTGCTGCATCTACGGAAGAAGTGCACAAAACGTTTAGACATCTTCCACGTTGTGTCCCATACTGCTTACGGCGCGGATTGTACGACACTCCTTCGGTTGTATGACAGCCTGATCCTCCCAGTCCTCTTGTATGGCTGCGAAACCTAATCATCGGCGTCGCCATCCACCTTGCGGAGACTGGATCCCATCCATCACTCGGTGATGTGTCTTTGTATGAGCGCTTTCCGTACTTCCCCAATTTTGAGTGTGTACAGAGAGTGGTCTTTCACCCTTGTACGTCCTTCGGCGTTCCTAGATTTTGCGAACCGAGGTGCGGCTACATACCACTCCTCGGTCGCTTATCATGTCGCTCAGCCACTTCCTGATCGTTGTCGAACTATAATTGGGAGTGGGCTCTACCCTATGGGGATCGATGGCGCGCGGCGCTCCGAGCTCTTCAGAAGGTCCAAACGGACTGGAATAGTACGGTTCTCGCTCTGGAACACTCATTCTGGAGGCATCTCTCAGTAACCAGAATTTTCCTCTAGCTCTCTCATGTCCTCTAGTTGAAAGACCCTCTCCTTTTACTGGACGCCGGGTAATGTCGGCGTCCAGGCCAATGAGGCGCGGCGGACTGAGCAGCCAAGTGGGCTGCAAAGAAAATCTTGGTCGTTGCACCGCTGCCACACTTTGACATTGACGCTGTCATTCATATTGCTTACTGGTCCCGTTGGTACCAAACATGGGATGCACAATGTACCAATAAACTTCCCCTCCTCAAGCCTTCCCGTCTCGCTGGTTGTCGTCGGCTGAGCCGATCCGCCGGTGATAGGTTGTCCTCTCCAGGCTGAGGATTGTCTATTCCCGACTTAAGCATGGGCACCACCTGAGTAAAGATTCTTCTCCGGTGTGTGACACTTGCTTTGTTCCACTGACGGTCGCTCACGTCCCCACTGAGTGTTATCGCTACGATGCGACCCGCCGTCGCCACGTTGGCTTTGAGTTTCCTCTCCTTGGCCATTTAGCCCACTTGCAGACTACCCCTTAGCTCCACGTAGACCCGCTGATGCGGTTTTTGGAAGATTCTGTTTTGACGCAGCTTTTTTTATCATCCTCGTGCGTTCGCTGCAGTATAATCAACCGGGTTGAAGAAAGCGGTGTTTAAGTCTATCTACAACAATGGGAGACTAAAATCCTTCAGAGTGCCTGGACAGAGCATGGCACTGGGATGCCTTGAGCGAGATAAGGTTGGACATTAGTGATGTGAGGTCATGCAGTTTTGGAATGGATGGTAATAATACGTAGCACTGAATGCCAACATGTTCGTGCACAGAGCTCATCAGTACGAAAGAAATTGAATGAGTGATGAATTAGTAGGAAGAAAATGAAAAACATTTTCATGAACTGAGTAAATGTTTTTATGGAGAATGAGGTGACGTGTGTGTATATATATGTATATAGTCTAAAAGTCACTAAAGGGGAAATATCACTAAATCTAAGCTGAATGGCAAGAGCAAGTCATAAACGAACCAACGCGGCTGTTCGTATTGTTTTGGGCTAGCCTAGAGATGTTTTTTCCTATCCCCTAATCGTTGGTGTTGAGTGTAATTAGGTGGTGTTTCTAAGGTGACAAATGGGGTAGAAAGTTGTCCGTACTTAAGTATAGTTAGGGGTAATGTCTATAGCCTCTAAATTGGTAATGTAAGAGAGAGTTAGGTAGGCCGTTTTTGGGACACAGGAATCTAATGGTAGGCTCCCAAAGGAATATCTAATTCAACGCACCGGTGAGTGCTTTTGATCGTTTGCTAGAACCTAAGTAACCTAACTGGGGTGTCTACCCCACGCTATCACAGAGAATAAAGTATTTAAAAAGATTCACAAAAACAGTGAGGTAATTCCCATAATTTTGGGGGTGTAAAGTGTATCGCAGATGTAGAATAATTTAAAATTTACCATGTCGCACAGAGATGTAAAATTTTCATCACAATCTTTGGTGTGTGTCGGGTGAGAAGTTTGGGAAATTCCAGAGCGAGTAAAAATCTAGTCGTAAACAAGTTCTGTGTTCAGAAAAAAATTTAATTTCCAAAATTTTTTAAAATGTTATACATATTATTGTATGCATTTGCGTAACAAAATTGGCCAATTAACTCATATTAAATGAATGTTATATTGGCGTAATTATATAATTTCTTTACAATATATTAAAGTTTTATTATAATATATATTATATATATTATATATATATATATATATATATATACAGGGTGGGCCGTAAGTTTCCATACATAGGAAAATTTAAACGTTTGTTTTTATGTTTCAGATACCCTAAGAATATGCGTTTGTAAGATCTTGTTTACTGATGAAGCAAATTTTTACGTCAATGGAGAGGTTAATCGGCAAAACATACGTTATTGGAGTAATGCTAACCCTAACTGGCTGAGTCCGACGAAGATGCAAGGTGCCGGTAAAGTGATGGTGTGGGCCGGGATATGGGGTGACAGAATTATTGGACCAATTTTTGTCAGTGGAAATCTTAATGCCGAAAGGTATTATGGAAAAACTATACGCGCTCACAACATGGTATCATATGTGGTACATTTATTTCATAATTAAATATAAATTATTAATTAATTGAATTAATATCTATACAAAATTGCCTCGGGATTGGCGACATAGCCTATTGGGAATGAAATAATTGAATTGCCATACGTACAAAAACCTGTACGTATGAATCAGCCCCACATAGCAACAAGAAAACCCAATTTATTATTTAGTCTACCAAAAGGTAGTAGACACAACAAAATCATGCTAGTTCGGCAAATAATACACCAGAACCAAGGAACGGCTCTCAGGGCTGTTTATGTTACAGCGAAGCTTTAAACTGGGAGGATGTCTTTGTCCCCCCTCTAGTTCTGAGTGAATTCCTTATAATATAAAACCTAAGACTATAAAAGGATAGGCCTATTCCTTCAGGGGTTTATATAGTGACTGCCTATATTAATTACCTTAAGTAAATTCGTCGCGAAACTCGATCGTGGCGGCCCTACACCGAAAATGATCGTAACGCCCTACATCGAAACAAACAAAGACCCAGCAAAAATAAGGTGAGCATTTGCAGATTTTATTAACATAAGGCTTTCCCAACTCCCGATGCTAGAATTACCGTAATCAATATAAATATAAAGAGGTCCTTTAAAGACCTACATATTTATAACTCTCTAACGAAAAAGCATAGGGCTTTTGTCGGTAACCCTCCACTGACGTCTGTTGGAAATTTCCAACGGATGAGGGCACAGGCAATCAACCCATAGCCCTATATAGTTTTTTTCATATGGTGGCCCGTGTGGGGAACTAACCCCTCTACAATTTACACTGACACGCAGTGGCTAGGCTTACCTCATTGGCCTAACCCTAATTTCAACCATAACCCCACTATAGTTTTTTCATATAGTGGCCTAAAACTGGGAACCGATTCCTTTACCTTTACACTAATCGAAAACAAAGGCTTGTTCATTTAACAGGCATAACTTATTTTAGGTCCTAAAAAAATAGGCCCGCAACATTAAGCCTATTTAATAGGTCCTACTCTACAAACTCAAAACTAAGCCTTGTTAATTTAACAGGCTTAACTCATTTGAGGTCCTATAAAATAATAGGCCCAAACATAAGCCTACTCGGTAGGCCCAACAAACAGGCCTATTTAGTAGGCCCACCTAACTTTACCTTACATAATAGGCCTACCTCTTAAAGTAGGCCTTACTCTTTACACTCAAGGCCTATCCTAACTAAAAACACTAAATTTATAATTGAACCTGTGGTGTAGGTTATAAAATTTATTTCAGCAATTTAACTTACTCATTAACATCACAAAATTCGACTCAGACCTGTAACATCACAAAATTCGACTCGAACTGTAACATCACAAAATTCGACTCGAACTGTAACATCACAAAATTTGACTCGAACTGTAACATCACAAAATTCGACTCGAACTGTAACATCACAAAATTCGACTCGAACTGTAACATCACAAAATTCGACTCGAACTGTAACATCACAAAGACCTAAAGCAATTGCACGAATTCAAACCTACACCCACCTAACACCTATTCGTGACCCTATTCCAACCTATTCCGAAGTCCTATTTGACATATAGGCATACCAAGTCCTATTTGACATATAGGCCCAACCTATTTCGAAGTCCTATTTGACATATAGGCCCAACCTATTCGAAGTCCTATTTGACATATAGGCCCAACCTATTCCAAGTCCTATTTGACATATAGGCCCAACCTATTCTAAGTCCTATTTGACATATAGGCCCAACCTATTACCTATTCGAAGTCCTATTTGACATATAGGCCCAACCTATTCTAAGTCCTATTTGACATATAGGCCCAACCTATTACCTATTCGAAGTCCTATTTGACATATAGGCCCAACCTATTCTAAGTCCTATTTGACATATAGGCCCAACCTATTCCAAGTCCTATTTGACCAATATAGGCCCAACCTATTCCAATTCCTATTTGACCAATATAGGCCCAACCTATTCCAATTTGACATATAGGCATAAAACAGACAAGGCTTGATATAAGGGTCTCAAATGCAACGTTTGAGGATCTTTACTCAGCCAAATTGATTAACCAAACCCAAAACCCAAAAATAAAACCCTATAACAAAATACACATTTACACACATACGTACGGTACAGTATATAAATATATACATACGACTTCAAACATCCAATTCTTCTTTTAAAAGAAGAATCACAACAGATTTCATCACCAAACACACACACACACACATACACACACACGTACGGTACAGTATATAATATATACATACGACTCCAAACATCCAATTCTTCTTTTAAAGGAAGAATCACAACAGATTTCATCAACAGACACATACATTCCTTGCAAACAGATTGGATTCCTTCAAAACCCCAAAACCTTCCAGACCTACCTGTAGTATACACAACATTTACTCATTCATAACTACGGGTATTAATTCATTGGAGTGGTGAATCCAAGTTTTGAAGACCAACTGGATTCGGAGGAATGATACACACACACACACACATACTCTTTCATGTGTCTCAAACACAACAACCTGTCTAAACATAACCAAGGATCGGAGAGTAAAAGCTTTTATTGCTGCGCTCTGATTCTGTGCACATAATTTTGTGCCAAAAATTATATGGTTAGACAGTGACACGTACAAACAAACTACTCTACTCCAAAGGGCTGATGGCCTACCCTTGGCCATAGCCCAACAAATTCATCAAAGGGCTGATGGCCTACCCTTGGCCATAGCCCAACAAATTCATCAAAGGGCTGATGGCCTACCCTTGGCCATAGCCCAACAAATTCATCAAAGGGCTTGGCCTACCTTGGCCATAGCCCAACAAATTCATCAAAGGGCTGATGGCCTACCTTGGCCATAGCCCAACAAATTCATCAAAGGGCTTGATGGCCTACCCTTGGCCATAGCCCAACAAATTCATCAAAGGGCTGATGGCCTACCTTGGCCATAGCCCAACAAATTCATCAAAGGGCTTGGCCTACCTTGGCCATAGCCCAACAAATTCATCAAAGGGCTGATGGCCTACCTTGGCCATAGCCCAACAAATTCATCAAAGGGCTGATGGCCTACCTTGGCCATAGCCCAACAAATTCATCAAAGGGCTGATGGCCTACCTTGGCCATAGCCCAACAAATTCATCAAAGGGCTGATGGCCTACCCTTGGCCATAGCCCAACAAATTCATCAAAGGGCTGATGGCCTACCTTGGCCATAGCCCAACAAATTCATCAAAGGGCTGATGGCCTACCTTGGCCATAGCCCAACAAATTCATCAAAGGGCTGATGGCCTACCTTGGCCATAGCCCAACAAATTCATCAAAGGGCTGATGGCCTACCTTGGCCATAGCCCAACAATTCATCAAAGGGCTGATGGCCTACCTTGGCCATAGCCCAACATATTCATCAAGGGTCTTTGGCCTCCTTGGCCAGAGACCAAACAACATTGGTCTTGTGGCCTCCCTTGGCCAGAGACCAAACAACAAGGGTCTTGTGGCCTCCTTTGGCCAGAGACCAAACAAAAAGGGTCTTGTGGCCTCCCTTGGCCATAGGCCAAACAACACAAAAACAGTACAGGATTCAAAGCCCCAAGCCCTCCAGATCTACCTGTGGAGGAGTAAATTTACTCCACTAAAACTACGGGTATTGACTAGTCTGAAGTGGTAGGAGGTTTGAATACAGTACAAACTCTTTCTAATTCTCCTAAATTAAATGAACAAATAACAAAAGACAACAATGGGAACATTGAACCAAACAATTACACGAAAACACTTGGAATGCTTTGGTTTTTAAAACAGAATTCCGAACACGATGACACTCTTTGCACAAAGAGTTATAACTTAAATCCAAATGCCATACAAAAAGACAAGTGCTTTCAGAATCATCCAAAATTTTCGACCCCATTGGATTATATTTACCAGCAACCATAAGATCCAAAACCCTTTTGCAAGACTTATGGAAAAAGAAAATTGATTGGGATGAACCACTTTCAGTGGAAGACCAACTTCATTGGAAAAAATTAGCCACAGACTTGAACAAAGTTCAAGACATCTACGTACCAAGATGTGCTGGCTACAGATTGAAATCGCAAACACTACACATTTTTACAGATGCCAGCACACAAGCTTATGGGTGTTGTGCCTATTTAACAAGTGAAAATGAAAGTAACTTGGTTTATTCAAAGGCAAAAGTGGCACCCTTAAACCAAAAGAAAACTGTACCACAACTTGAATTATTAGCTGTCTCATTGGGAGTTAAAACAGCAACTTTCTTTCACAAGTGTATAAAGAAGTTGACATAACAAACATTTACTTAAGGACAGACAGTCAAATTTGTCTAACATGGGTGACCAACACAGAACAACTTCTTGCAAAAACATATTTGTGAAAAACAGACTAACAGAAATCAAAACTGCAAACACAAACCTTGGTATCAAATTTAGGTACATAAAAACAAAAGAGAATCCTGCAGACTTTTTGACAAGAGGGCTCTCTTACAAGCTGTTGAAAACAAATAAAATCTGGTATGAAGGGCCCGAATGGCTAACATGTGAGGATCTTTGGCCAGCCAAAGTAGTTAACCTCACACTCAACTCTACACAACTGAAAAGATCACTGAGGACAAACCTATATTTGACTACACATTTTCAGACCTCAACAAACTCTTGAGAATTACAGTCTATTGCTGCAAGTTTGTCAATAGCTACCTTCTCAAACACTGTCCTCAGAAAGCCTTTTCTAACTTAACAGAAACTGCAACAAAATACTGGCTCAAACAGATACAAGCTTCAGAATTTGACAAGGAGTTGAAGTATCTTAGGTCCAGTAGCACATTAACAAAGGTATTCCTTCACTTGTCATGGATCTAAATCTGTACCTGGATACAGAGGGTCTGATAAGGTGTAAAGGAAGGCTTAACAAGTCAACTTTGACTTACAACTCTAAGCACCCAATTCTTCTTCCAAGGAGAAATCACTTCACAAAACTCATCATCAGGGATACCCACAACAAAATACACCACATGGGAGTCCCACAAACCCTGACAGAGCTGAGAAAGACTTACTGGCTACCAAAGGGTAGAACTGAAACAAAGAAAATTTTAAACACATGCATTCCTTGTAAACGTATCCATTCACGACCCTTTAAGACCCCAAGCCCTCCAGACCTACCTGTGGAACGAGTAACATTTACTCGACCATTTGAAACCACGGGTATTGACTACACTGGAGCGGTAAATGTGAGTTTTGGAGACAAAATGGATTCAAAGGAATACAAAGTGTACATTGTACTCTTCACCTGTGCTGCCACACGTGCCATATGTCTAGACATAGTAGAAGATCTGACAGCAGAAGCTTTTATTGCTGCTTTCAGACGATTTTGTGCACACAATTCTGTACCCAAAACTATATGGTCAGACAATGCCACATACTTCAAATCTGGTGAAAGAATTATTCATCAGATTTGTGACAGTGAAACAGTACAAACTCATTTAACCAAACACAACATAACCTGGAAGTACATTCCTGTTAATACACCATGGTATGGTTCAATTTGGGAAAGAAACATACAAACTGTAAAGAACTGCCTTAAAAAGACTATTGGGACAAAACATCTACAACTTTTTGAACTCATGACTATTCTGTCAGAAATTGAAAATGTTGTCAACAACAGACCATTAACTTATGTGGGAGATGGTATTAATGAGCCAGAACCTCTCACACCAAACCACCTAATTAAGGGAGAAACAGTAAACATGTTACCAGAATCTGAACATAACAATACAGAGGATCCAGATTGGGAAATAGGACACAAAGGACTCAACACAAAATACCAACATTTGACACAAATCAAGACTCAATTTATAACAAAATGGAGAGAAGAATACTTAACAAGTCTTAGAGAAAGACATAAACATTAACAAAACAAAGTTGGAATGATTCAGTCAAAATTGGGGACATTGTGTTGATACATGACAAAACACCAAGACAACATTGGTCAATGGGAAAAGTCTTGGAACTCAAAACTGGTGAAGACGAAGTTACCAGGGTTGTAAAACTGAAAACAGCAACTGGTGAGACCACCAGAGATATCACATTACTATATCCTTTGGAGTGTGGGGCTAAATTAGAACCATTACCCCAAAGGATGGATCAGGATACTATTGGGGAGGAATCTCTCAATGTGCCTGATGTAACTCAGACTAAACCAGACAGGCCTCAAAGAAAGACTGCTTTGAAAGCCAGAAAACTTTTACAAGAAAAAATTAAGACTGGTGACTTATAAAACTTACACAAACTGAGCAAAGTTAAAATGCTTAATAACTTTACTTTAATCCCATAAATTTCCTATACCTAAAGGGAGTCAAACTGATTGACATAACTTTAACTAAACTTGAGAAGTTGGCCTCTTGAACTTTAATATTTAAATAGGTCTTGAGTAACCTCTCTCTCCCTAAATTTCTACTTCATTCTTTTCAATCCATTTCACATGGTTTAAAACACAGTTTATCAAAAAATTTGATCTATAACATACAAATTTTTCTCCGGCCCCCCCCAGTATATGGAAAAACTATACGCGCTCACAACATGGTATCATATGTGGTACATTTATTTCATAATTAAATATAAATTATTAATTAATTGAATTAAATATCTATACAAAATTGCCTCGGGATTGGCGACATAGCCTATTGGGAATGAAATAATTGAATTGCCATACGTACAAAGAACCTGTACGTATGAATCAGCCCCACATAGCAACAAGAAAACCCAATTTATTATTTAGTCTACCAAAAGGTAGTAGACACAACAAAATCATGCTAGTTCGGCAAATAATACACCAGAACCAAGGAACGGCTCTCAGGGCTGTTTATGTTACAGCGAAGCTTTAAACTGGGAGGATGTCTTTGTCCCCCCTCTAGTTCTGAGTGAATTCCTTATAATATAAAACCTAAGACTATAAAAGGATAGGCCTATTCCTTCAGGGGTTTATATAGTGACTGCCTATATTAATTACCTTAAGTAAATTCGTCGCGAAACTCGATCGTGGCGGCCCTACACCGAAAATGATCGTAACGCCCTACATCGAAACAAACAAAGACCCAGCAAAAATAAGGTGAGCATTTGCAGATTTTATTAACATAAGGCTTTCCCAACTCCCGATGCTAGAATTACCGTAATCAATATAAATATAAAGAGGTCCTTTAAAGACCTACATATTTATAACTCTCTAACGAAAAAGCATAGGGCTTTTGTCGGTAACCCTCCACTGACGTCTGTTGGAAATTTCCAACGGATGAGGGCACAGGCAATCAACCCATAGCCCTATATAGTTTTTTTCATAGGTATCTTAACATGTTGCAAGAAGAGATTTTCCCATCCCTGCTAAACGAGGAAGGTAACTTCCCAGTTTACTTCCAGCAAGATGGAGCTCCACCTCATTATGGTCTTCACGTGCGTCGGTATTTGGATCAGCAGCAGTTTCCGGATGCTTGGATTGGTCGGCGTGGTCCTGTGGAGTGGCCTCCCAGATCCCCAGATCTCACCCCCCTTGATTTCTATCTTTGGGGGCACTTGAAGGCCATGGTGTATCAGGAAAAGATACGAGACATAAATCATCTAAAGGAACGTATCACCAACGCCATTACAAGCATAACGTCAACTGTGCTAATGCGTGTTCATCAACAGTGGGGAACACGTATTGAAATGTGTTTTCAAAACAATGGCAACCATGTAGAGCATATTATATAAATAAAAATGGTTGTCCATAAAAAAATGTTTATTTTTCCTATGTATGGAAACTTACGGCCCACCCTGTATATATATATATATATATATATATATATACACCTCTTCTTTCAACATTTCAAAGGTTCCGTGCGATGATTCCTCATTTCACGAAGGTCAAACTTGTCGCCCCTCCTCTCGAGTTGGCCTGGTGAAGTAGTGAGTTGGTTTCTTGTGCTCTCCACCTCACATAGCCAGGTACGCCCGGTTCATCGGGTATTGTTCTGAGCCAGGCGTCTAATCTTCTTTTCAAGATGTCCACTGCAACACCATTCGTGTTCCTTAGGTCTTTGGGCAGCTGATCAAACAGTTTTGGTCCACTCACAACAAAACTATTTTCTTTTAGGGTTAAGGGTGTTACCTGTCTAGCCTTTAATTTGGGAACACGACACAGTCTTCCTTTTCTACTTTCCACCGTTGTTTGGGGAGTTATAGGGTTCAGAGTAAGATTAGGGACTAGTTTCTCCATTACTTTCCAAGTGTAAATAATGGTGTATCTCTCTCTTCTCCTTTCCAGTGAATATAGGTTTAGTTCGCGTAACCTTTCCCAGTAATTTAGTTCTTTGCACCCCTTGATCTTGGCTGTGAAGCTTCTCCGAATCCCTTCTAGCTGTCTAATGCCTTCTTTTTTATATGGGCATGTTAGGACCGAGCAGTATTCCAATTTGGGTATGATCAGTGTTTTCAGTAGAGGAATCATTATATTCCTATCCCTTCGTTTAAAGGTTCTCAGTATCTGCCCAGTTATTCTCTTTGCTCTGTTTACTGGTATCTTATTTTGTGTTTCAAATTTCCCATCATCAGTCATTACAACCCCTAAATCTTTTGTTCTAGAATTTCTCTGAATTTCCTGTCCATTGGGGGTATAATATTCCATGGATTGTTTTATTTGGACATTAAAAATTCAAGAGACGAGACATTTGAAAGAACACAATGTCAAAATATTGGTGATACTCAGATTTCTTCATTTTTTTGGAAATGATTGATATCAGGTGACCTCCTTTAAAACACATGCATTCACGGCAGCGGAAAAAGAAATTGTCCATAATTTGAAGTGTTACAGGAGAAATGCGGCTTATTTCATCTCTGATGTTTTTCAGTTCGGGTAATGTTCTTGGTCTAGTCACATACACCTTGGACTTTAAGTAGCCTCACAAAAAAAAAAAAATCTGGAGATGTAAGGTCAGGTGATTGGGGTGGCCATGGAATGTCCCTAAAGTTTGAAACAACATGATTTGGAAATGTCTCTTGCAACAGTTGCCTTGTTTCATTGCTTGTGTGGCAAGTTGCACCATCCTGTTGGAAGAAAATTTCGTTGAAGTCTGGGTTGCAGCGACGTAATTCAGGAATGAAAAATTCTCTCAGCATTTCACGGTGTCGATCACAGTTACAGTCTCCGCGCCCCTACTCCCGTTCATTCTCAGAGAAATATGGGCCAAGAGTTGGAGATGGCACACTTAAACACTGTCACGTTCTGGCTATGTAAAGGTTTTTCGTGGATTTCGTGAGGATTTGTGTTGGCCCATATTCGACAGTTTTGTTTGTTGACATACCTTCATAAGTGAAAATGTGCTTCATCTGTCATTATGAAGTTTTCATCGAAATTTGGGTTACCTAGCAAAAGTCCTATGATAGTGTTACACATTGCCAGTCGGCTTTGTTTGTCTGCCGGTTTCAACTGTTGTGTTACTCGCATTTTGTAGGGATACAAACTAAGATCTTTCTTCACAACTGTACGCACAGGTTCCCTGTTAATGTCTAGCTGTTGAGAATGACTTCTCACCGACTTCTCTGTGCTCTGTTGGACTGCTTCTCTCACTCTTTCAATTGTTTCTTCAGTTCTTACTGTTTTCCTTCGCCCTGACCTTTTTCCATCTGCTACACGTTTTATGTGCTTTAACATAGCACAATATTGGATTCCTTGCGACACATGCCCGCAAACCAAACTTTGCCCGAAACTGTCTTTGGGCAATTGTTATATAGTTATTGGCAAAATAAAGCTCCACAATGGTGACTGTGCTCCACACTCCATTTGTCCACTTTGTTGTGATGGTGCAGTTCAACTTTCCAAAGCCAAGGGGGCAGATAACGGAAAAGTACCCATATTATATATACACACCTTATAATACACTGACTCTTTTGCTCGCACCGCCAAAAAAGTAACGAAGGGTCGCGCTTGCTACATTTATCAAACACATACAAATATCCATTATGTGAAAACTTCTGTTTCCCTTTCTTACTTGATATATTTTCAGACATTTATGCTATTAAGGGCAACAACACATTTTAATTTTGAATTAATTCTTTTGCATGAATCTGAAGTTAAATAAGGTAAGGATAAATATACCACATAGGCATGGTGTCCATAGGCATAATGTCCAGTAGGCAAACTGTCCAGTAGGCAAACTGTCCGTAGGCAAACTGTCCGCAGGCAAACTGTCCGTAGGCAAATTGTCCGTAGGCAAACTGTCCTAGCGCCTGCGGAAAGGTTTCCGAATCGCCGTCTGCCAGATAAGAAGACCTTTTAGAGAATAGACGAGCATCTTGGTGATACAGGATCATTCAACAAGCTAGTTTCAGATGGTGGTAGACCAATCAGCGCTAGAACTGTTGAGTTGGAGGAGCGGGTCCTGAATCGCGTGGAGGAACATCCTGGTGTCAGCACCCGAAGGATAGCAGCAGCAGAAGATATAAGATACACAACTGTGTGGAGAATTTTACGGGAACAACAGCTTTACCCATATCACATTCAGAGAGTACAAGGCCTTACTGAAACTGATTTCCCACCACGAGAGGCTTTTTGTACTTGGTTCCTTCAACAGTGTGCTCGCGATCCTCTTTTTCTATCCTCCGAGTTGTTTTCTCATGAGGCTGCCTTCACAAGAAATGGCGTGATCAATTTTCACAACACTCATCACTGGGTCGAAGAGAATCCGCATGCCATCATCCAGTCAAGGCACCACCAACAATTTAGTATCAATGTACAGTATGGGCAGGACTTATTGCCGACGACTTAATCGGTCCTTTTGTTTTGCCTGGAAGATTAACAGGAGAATCCTATTCCAATTTTTTAAGGAATGATTTAAGCGATTTACTAGATGAAGTTCATCTTGGTGTCCGACGTCGTATGTGGTCTATGCATGACAGCGCTCCGCCTCATTTTAGTCGAGTAGCCAGAGACTATTTAAATGACCATTTCCCTTATAAATGGATTGGCGTGGAGGACCCATTGCGTGGCCTGCTCGCTCCCCGGACCTGAATCCACTCGATTTTTACCTGTGGGGTCATCTAAAATCCATCGTTTACGTGACACCCATTACAACGTTGAAATGCTTCGCCAACGTGTAGAACAAGGATGCCAGAAAATCCGAGCAATACCTGGAATGTTTGAACGCGTCAGGTAGTCTATGACGAGGCGTGTTCGAGGGTGTCTTCAAGCGCAAGGCGGTCATTTTGAGCACTTCCTTTAAAGGTAAGGCGGATACTTGTTGGAACACACAACGGGCTGTAAGTCGGAAACAAAGCGATTTCGGGCATATGTTTATATAAATGTTTTTCCTTGTTTTCGGGTCCTGAATCCATCCTGAAAGTGCGTCCCACATATGGGAATGAACTCAGAATGGTTCCCTGAGGTTTTTTATCATACACACAGACCGTGCATGGAACAAGGAACTCTTCTAGGAAAATTAAATTACTATAGTGGATTTAATTTTCCTAGAAGAGTTCCTTGTTCCATGCACGGTCTACGTGTATATATATATATATATATATATATATATATATATATATATATATATATACACACACTCGTATACGCGCGTGGATGTCGAAATGTCCATAATTCCAGTAATAAAACACGGGCAACTTCAGCTTTTCAAAATTTAAGTTCTATCACATTGCCATGGTACAGTAATTGCTTTGAGGAAGCACATGCTCGTATTTATACTCCCTAATGAGTATGGATTAATTTCTTAAAGACAATACACTTCATAATAAGCAAAAAGAGTTGTGTGTATGAAGAACTAGTATTGAACAGGATAGGCCTATTATTATTGAAGGCATTTTTATTGTAACTCGTATATCTGAAGAGGGATTTTCTTCGAGGCTTATTTCCAAGGGATTAGGAGCGATTATTTGCTGTTTTTGGTACGAAATACAATTTCTTTGATAGTAATAGTACAAATAATGAAATAATGAAATTTACATCATATTTTAATTACTTTTTTAATGTTCAGTTGCATCACTAATCATCATTATCATCAGATCGTAGCAAAAACTTCTGTCTGCAAAAAAGTTATGCAAATTATTTTCATTATAAAATGCAATTTTCTCCTCTCAATGTATTACCGTGAGTATATATATATATATATATATATATATATATATATATATATATATATATATAACAACCTAAGGTTATCGTGGATACAAGATAGACCAAGGCGTTAAACAGGTGCTGGTTAAGTGTGCGGTCTACCTACGATTGGTTAGGTTTAATCATGATATTTTCGTTAAAACTAACGAAAATATCATGACTAAACCTAACCAATCGTCAAGGGCGATTGACAATGGGATGTAAACAAACAATTAGTAAACAAGATAAGAAGCTATAATTAAAAGGTAGACCGCCGAATCGTAGGTAGACCGCACACTTAACCAGCACCGTTAACATCCTATACAATGAAAGACATTAGTGGCCCATTTATCGGCATGATAACAGCATGGAGTGGCCATGTATAAAGTTGCTGAATCTTTGTGGGGTTCGTTGAAAGATTGCGACGATGACAAAGGAGTTAGAATAATAATGTTTGAGGTTGTTTAACCTCCTTCGTAACGGAAAAGGTCGTGTGACAGAAGGAACCTACAACTTTATGTGGGACCCGAGACATCTAATGGTTGCTACATCAACTGAATCCAAAGAACCGTGGTCAGTGGTCACCCATCCAACTACTGAACAAACCCAACGTTGCTGATCTTACTGAAACCGGTGTTTCAGTGTGACCACCACTCGACAATAATTCGACGCCTGCGTGAAAATTAATCTGCTGCATCACATTCCAACCCAGAAATCATTATAAAGAGTAAAATCGGGTTGAAAAAGCAAACTTTGCAGAACAGTAAATTTTTAACACAATTGTATCTCCCAGTACCCCCTCCCCCTTAAGTTGTCGTTTGGAGGTCTTTTGCTGCGCAAGGTGCACTGAACATTTCAGTGTGTGTATGTGTGTGTGTGTGTGTGTGTGTATAGTGTAACAAAAGTCGTTGCTCATAGGATATTCATTTTATTGATCAATGGTGTGTGGTCGCGATGAGTAAACCACTGACTTGATGAGATGCCCCCAAAGAAAAAAAACTAATGACATCAGATCAGTAAAGTAAGATTCAATAGAGTAAATATCCTTTGAGGAAGGACTTTTGCCATACCTTATATATCCTATTCCTACCACTTTTCTCAGTTTATAAAACATCGCACATTAACCCTTCAAAATTTAATTTTTTTTTCCTCAACTGATTATCCGACCAACCAATTCTCCATTCAGGTGGAATTAGCAAACCAACCAACTCCCCACTTAAACTTTTACAACCATTATCACTGAAGTAAAGAAATAGTCATCTTTAATTAGTTTTTGGTTAATCAATATGAAAGAGAGTGCAGTGTATACCCGTCAAAATTTGTACCTGTGTTAGAATTTTCTGAATTTACTTTAGTGGTGAAGGACTGTTAATCTCAAGGTCCTAAATTCGAGCCTTGGCCCGGACTTCAAATTTCATTTATTAACCCTTTATGGCCGAACTTTTTGCGTAGGGTTGAGTCTAAATGCGTGTATTTGAAACGTTACGTATTCGACGCACAGTGCGGTAAAGGGTTAAATTAAGGTGTTTTGTAATTCCCTGATTCGGATTCCGTCCATTAAATAACTTTTGTAGTTACGAAGGACACTGAACAACCCCTAGACATTGTTAATGTTACGAAAGAAGTTAAACAACCCCAGGCATCAGTATTATGTAGGCCTACTAGTATTTTGTGTTAACTCGCTTTGACTTTCCTTATAGGTAACTGCTTTACTGACCTTTTGAACCGTTTAACCTAGATCTTGGAGCGTATTTCGGTTATAATCCTACTGTGGTTGAAGTTCTGGAAATTTTTTCTCAATTTGTGGTTGTTGAAGTTTGGGGTTAATTTTTCCTTCGTGGTCATATTTTGGAACCTCTTTTGGGATTCCTGACCTTGAAAGTTTAAAATTTTGGATTCACTTGAGGGCTCCTCTGACCCGCGAAATAAGCCCCAGATTGAAGTTACTCTTAAACTCATTTTAGCCGGTCCCCACTGTTAAATGAAGAGGCCATTGGATCTGTCGCTCGTTCGTGACTCAGACTCCGCAGACATCTTTCATCCATCCCAGGTTGGACCAGTTTACCTTTGTAAATTACTATAGGACTTGCGTTCATTTTAAATTTTTATTTGCTTATGACCGCTAATATTAAATATCACGTAGACCAGAATACATACACTAGGCTAGGTGGTCGTTTTAGGTTGATTAGTTATTTCCCACGTCACTGATTTCGGCCAATCGGTATCTTTGTAACAGATTTCGACTTTGTCAAAACACTGGTCTCCTCGAAACTTTACCTTTTATTACTGTACTTTTAACTCGCCACGGAATGTCTGAACGTGAGAATCATGAGTTCTGTGCACTCAATGTATTTGGCTTGACCAATGTGCGTTCCTTTTAAAGAACTTATTTTTCCCAGTTGGTGACGTGACCGCTTATCTTGGCACCCTCTAGGGCAGGGTTCCTCAACCTTTTTTGTACTGCGGACTCCTTATCAAAATCTTGATATTTTTGGGACCCCCTTCCCCAAAATTATCTTTCACATTATGATTAAATAGCATATAGACAAATTGAGGTATCCAGATTATAGTTTTTAGTCTTGATTTATACTTCAAAGTCGGAGTAAAAATGTAATAAAAATGCATTAAACTTACCGCTGTTCTGTTTACATAAAAACACCAAAAAAGGGAAGGGGCTCGTTTGTGCCAAAAACTCTGTTCATGAATTGGAAACATAAGATGGTTGTTAAAAAACACTTATAGAAACTTTAAAGTTTCAAGTAACTGAAAATGTTATTGGTTAGAGGTCAAAATTAGCCACCAACAAAACAAGGGAAAAGAAATTGTTTTACCGAATAAAATCTAGTCAACTCACGGACCCCAAGGGGTCTGCGGACCTCCTGTTGAGAACCGCTGTTCTAGGGAACGAAAGATGCAGATTGAACAAAGCCAACCGACTGCTGTATACTTATTAATATTAACTGACTTTAAGATTCCATTTAACAGTTTAGTCTTTTATTCATATTTTGTTAATTTTATAACATATTCCAGAAATTTTGTAAATACTTTTGAAATTGTAACTGTCACTGATTCTTGGGAATGGGCGACCAGTATGGAGGATTGAAACAACTGGGAATTGGGGGTAAATTGGAATATTCAGGAGGATATTTATTTAGCTTTACTTAACCATGATAAAGCTTAAAGGACTGACTCTTAAGTTAGTTATTATTAGTAATATTAATATTAGTTATTTGTATTACTATTATATATTTTTACTATAAAACTACTCACGACCGGATTCGTCCGTAGTTCTGCTGCGTCTTCTATGGCAGAAGTGGTGTAGCAACACCCTCTTTTGTCAACCCACAGGTGATGTCCGGTGCTCGCTCCCAAAAAGCACTGGTACAATTATGTAGGCCCAATGTGTGTATTAAAGATGGCATACTGGTATAAATGTAACATAGGTATAAATGTTAGGCGTGAGCAAATACTACCAATAATTTAACATTTGCAACATTCTAGACGATTAACAGTTTGAAATTTGTAGTATTTTCATTTAGGATGAACCCCCACGAAGGAGATGAGAGCACTTGTATAATAAGATTATGGTTTAATAATCACTTCAAAAATCTATAAAAGTGGTTCGTCAGCTTGAAGTAAATGTTGGTTTTACTGGCTTGAAAATCTCTGTACCATATTTTGTAATGGGAGTGTGGACCGGCTAGATATTGGCAGCTTGCTTTGGGTTTAATATAAGAATATACCCAATTTATGCGCGTTAATCCTAAAGAAATAGGCCTATGCTAGGCCTGAATTTTTATTTATCGTTTTGCCATTTCACTAGTATTTGAGGTTTGAACTTTAATATTTTTTTATTTATTTTAAATTACAAATGATATTTTAATGAAAAGCATTTCAAGAAATCCTGAAAGACGAGTAAACTTAAATGATTTCGGCTCAAAGAAACGTCAAAGAAAAAACTCCGCGTTTCAGAAAATGTTATGGTGGCAAACCCGCTTGAGGCGACAATATGTTCGATGTTTTGTGCCAGTTCGTCTTCAGCGAGGAATCATTCGTGCGGCTATTGTTCAAAAAGGTTACCAGAATGCGCGTTGAATATTCCACACTAGCATCCATAAATCTCATAAAGATCATTAAGTATTCATGAAGGTTCATAAATATTCATCCGAACTACCAATAGTACATAGTTTTCTGTTATTTATCTGCGGGATCCGTTCATAGAAAAGGCAAATAGTTGAAATGCTTTGAACACAAGCGAATGAATTCGTCACACACACTTTATCGTAAGAAATCCAAACACACAATTGAATAGAAATGAAGTAATTGATTGGATAATTGGTTGATCCGCTTAACGCGCCCTTCATCCAACAGAGATGGACAGTAAGGCCACCAACGCAACGGGGAAAAAAAAAAGTCTCCGATAAAATGAAACTGAATCGAGACCAAATAAATCCCGCGGAGTGGGTTCATCAATGCATTCCATTTCTGACTGGCTCGGGGCAGTCGTTAATTGGTTGAGTTACGGGTGGACATGGTGGTTGAGTTGAACTTTGAAATTCGCTATTGTTTACATCCGAGTACATTTACCTTCCATACCTGAATACTCGGTGGGTGGGGTTGGGAGAGGTTATGATGGAGCAAAGAAACTAATGAGGTCATTTCTCATCAATTGTACTTAGAAATGACCTTGGAACAGTCATGCATTGTTCTCTAATTATGAGAAACTATTTTTTTGTAAACGTGTAAAAGGGGAAATGTGATAAAAATAATTAGACTTTTCAATTTAGTTATGCACGAAGTATTTTAGTGTATTTCAATTTAGGCTTTATAATGTGAAGTAAATTGCCATACTTCATTAATATTTCCAACTAAAAAATTTAAAAATGATTCCCATTAATTGAAAAAGAACTTGAATTTATTATGCACATTTTTTAATTAGTAAATTGATTAAATCCATTTACCAGAGACTTTCTACTTGTCTATTTTAAGTACATGTAGCCCTATATTGTAACATTAAGCGACATTAGGTCTGTTTACTAACTGGATAGGGTAGTCCTCGCACGTCCTTTGGGTTCAGATGATTTACCGACCAGTTAGGGTTGCCAGGTGTCCGGTATTGAACCAGACAGTCCGGTATTTGGGCTCTCTGTCCGGTTAAAAAAAAAAAAAATAAATAAATATCAGAGTACCGGACAGGT
This sequence comes from Bathynomus jamesi, assembly GCA_023014485.1. NCBI lineage: Eukaryota > Metazoa > Arthropoda > Malacostraca > Isopoda > Cirolanidae > Bathynomus > Bathynomus jamesi. The sequence continues at coordinate 544,839 of JAJOZX010002644.1, read as the reverse complement.
AAAAATAAACATTGTCTTTGCTTTTTTATTTTTGTTTTAATAGGTGTAGCTTTAATAGATCGTCTGCTTTTTTTTTTGTTATCCATAATTTGTTTTTCAAAGTCAATTAGTTTACATATGTTTCTATTGCGATCTGGTAAAGAATTAGATAGTTTCACAGCGCTGTATTGGATGAGGTGTCCTCTGTCATATGACCTTTGCCGTTACGAAGAAGGTTAAACAACCCCAAAGATTATGATCATAGACGTATTTGGGGCTTTTATATTAGGTTTAGGCTACCTGCAGTTTGGGGATGATTGGTTGGTTGGTTGGCTCTGACATTTTAACCCAAGAAAGCCATCGTGGCCTATTACAATAAAAGTACATTTGTTTTTCTGGAAATTATATCTTTTATTACGAAAGCTAATTTTTAATATTGTTTAATTCAACCTATAAATGTAATTTTCTTTATGGGAGTTGCAAAGGCCCCGACACTAGCTATTTGTCTGGTCCCACACTGCCCTTCTGAGGTTAAATAGTCCTACAGTTTTCTTAAGGCTCAAAAACCACACAAGCAAAATTTGCCTGCAATTAGCAATTATTGTGAGGATAGAAATGAAAGTATACGAGGATTTGATGAAAGCTTTAAAAATTATAAAATGAATAGTCTTGGTAGACGACTATCATTATTATAATTATTTTTTAGTTTATTGTCATCGTCATTGTAACTTTTATTCCCAAATTTTGTTTTATTCTCTATTCCAGAAGCGTACGAAACCAAAATGTAGATAATTTAGAAAAAAAATTTAAGTGAATTTAAAATTTGTGGATTATGATGGCTTCGAACGAATTTTATATGAACGTTGGCTTCTATTAGCATGCATACAGTATATATGTATACAGTTTGAGCTGCTCAAATATATACATATATATATATATACTGTATATAACGTATGCATTATGTATAAGACGTGCGTACTCGTGCGTGATATTCCATTTATTGGATCCCACTATTACATTAAACTAATAAAATTCTTCCATTACCTTTATTTTGTACAGGGAGGTTAGTATGAAAAACACCTCTGGACGCGAAAGCGTTGCGTGTTCCCTCAGGTACTGAAATGCGTCATGTTGTACTAACTTTGGTCGTATCGTAGTAGTCAACGCCCTCGCCTTCTGCTCAAGAGGTGCTGTGTTCGAATCCTGGTGGTATAATTTTGTGTATGTATGTGTATATATATATATATATATATATATATATATATGTGTGTGTGTGTATATATGGGCCTCGGTGGTGTAGTCGTTAGCGTCGCTGACTACAAATCCATCGGCCCTGGGTTCGAGACCCGGTGACGGCAGCCGGCGCGCAGCAAACCCCAGCTATTCATCCTTCCACACAATAAAGAAACTAGTTGGTAGATAAATGGGTGGCCTAGTGGTTAAGACGCTGGGCTGCTGGTGGGGCGTGGTTCGGATTCCACGTTAAACTGTAGGTCTAAGGTGGAGTGAAAAGCTTGACCTTCATCAGAATGAACAATTCGGGCGGAAGCTAACCAAAGGTTACCAGAGGTTTTATACAGGGATGGGGAGTCGGCCAAAAACAACCGACTCCCGACTCTTTCCTTATCATGCTGATCTACAACCTTATAAATATTGGGATGTTTGTTTCGTAGATGGCGTTTCAAGTTTGAGGCTCTAGTTGGAGCATTAGCATGTTTCCCAGTGTAAGCACTAATTTTTGCATTACACTCTTTACCATCCTTTTCTACTTGACAAATAAAAATACTTTCATCCTCATTTAGCTTAAAATATTGAGACTGCTGATTTTCTACTAGGCCCACGACTCATTACTAATAGGGGCTAATTAAATTAATAATTAATATATTGCTAATTTTTATATGGTACCTAGTATCCTAAAATAGAAATATGAAATTCATTTGTTAAGATTTACCAGAACAATAAATCAACTGTGGAAATGTGAATCTAGAATTAGTTCAGTAGTATTCTGGTAAATTGTTGGCATATAGAAATTGAATCAAAGAGTCGGGAGTCGGTCGTTTTTACCGACTCCCGACTCTTCAAAAAAGCCCCGACTCCCGACTCCGACTCCCCACCTCTGGTTTTATATATATATTCTGTCTGTTCTGTGTTCGTTTCTACACGTTTGAACGGCTTTAGTAATCTGCACCAAATTTAGTATACACATTAAGGGAGAACCATGGAACGCTTTAGTAATACACCCACCCCTCCCGGTTCCACCCACCCAGATTGTATTTCGGGGGCCTTTGGGGCACAAAGCGCGGTAAGCGCTTTAGTGTTTTGTAGATATATTAGTCAGTGTGAAACCAGTCATTTCACGTAATACCTAAAGATTTCAGGCATTTCGCGTAATTCGATTAATGACGTCCTGAAGGTTAGGTTAGGTTAGGTTAAGTTAGGGTGGTTAGGTTAGTAATGTGTATTAACTATGTTTAAGGGTCACAGGTATTACGCGAAATACCTGAAATTTTTAGGCATTACGTGAAATGACGAGTTTCACACATTGACTCTAACATGTGTATATATATATGTGTATAGCGGCGTTTTAAACCTTACCAACATTTTTCACACACACACACACACACACACTTCAGCATGCCCATCTTTGACGATACAACGTTTGACCCAATTATGCAAGCAAAGATTGAACTACTTTTTTAATTTGGTGGAGTGATTTGGTGGACTGTTTCGATTCGCGTTTTCAGTTCTGCTAAATGTTGAGGCTTCAACACTAACGTTCTTGACGTACTCCATTTAAAATGAAGTCTCAAAGGGGTTGGGTCGGATGAGCTTGGTGGCCACGGAAGTTTTCTTCTGCCAATCCATTTTCCTGAATAAGGTTGGTTAAAAAAATTTCTAACATTTAAAACATGGTGATAGCGAGCTCCGTATTACTGGAATGTTGTTCGATCCATAAAATTTAAGGACCCGAGCTGAGGGGAGAAACTAGTTGTAAGGTAGCGCTCTTCATTTGCTACATCAAAAAGAACGTAAGGTGCACTTCACAGTAGCCTGAGGAGTTTCTCTGGTGATGCCAAAGCGTATTTATTTTTTATTTTCCCAAATGCGATAATTTCGGCGGTCAACGTGCCACTCTGGTAAAATATAGTTTCATCTAAAATATCTTTACCGATCAGATTTTCGTGAGAAATTGTTCGCATGATCCTCTTCTATCAAGTTCTGCAGATAGTGAACTTCAAAAGCGTACTTAATTGTTCTGCATTTTCACCTTCAAAATTTTACCTACTCTTTGTATTAGGATGTTCACATTCTTTGAAGCAAGTGTTAGGCCAATTGCGTGGCTTTTTCAAATGCATGTCGAGCAGTTGCTAAAGTTCTTTACCGAGTGTTCGACGACTGGAATGTTTCTTGTCATTAACGAATCCTGTCTCTTTAGATTTTACAAGCGGTAGCTCGCTATCGCCTTCCGGGCAGGTAGCAGTATATGTCACAGCTAGCTGTGTATGTATATTGGTACTTAACGTATTATCGGGACAACCAAACTGTTTATTATGTATTTTTGCTCGTCTTTTTCGTTTTCGAAGTACTTGCATTTACTTGTAATAGACATTAAATAGCTCATGCTCGGCCGCGGAGTGACCTACGACCGGGAAACTTGACAGAGCACATCGGCAGTTCATGGGCTATCAGTTGGTGGTGGTTGCAGAATTTTCCGATGTGCCGTTTAATCTGTGCACGGTTCCGAAGAAAGCGGACAGACACACGGACACATTTTAGCTCAATAGTATATAGGATTACCCAGTTCTGAACTTTTGTGACAGGTTTAAATTTGGAAAACCACAGAGTACGATTTACTTCAGCTGTCGCTATTTTTTGTCTATAGTCAAGCCTAGTCTGTGCCTAGTCCTTTCCTTGGAAAGAAAGTGCCACTTTATACAAGACTCCGTCTCTAGAGGCGGTACCTGTATATCTGTCACTAATGTGTAATCAGAATGCTGGATTAAAGACTGAATTGTCGAATCAGAGATCATGTTTCATTTCTTCCAAAATGCTGACCAGACCAGAGAGGTAACTTTCGAAGGGAAACCTTTCGTAGGGAAACACACTGCTAATTGTTTACGAGGAGACTTGTTACTAGAACAAAAACCCCAAAGTAAACGTTCCACGCTCGCTGCTGCTGAATTTCGCTGATCTTACAGGGAGCGTGTTGTGACGTGGCCATAACTATTCAGATGTAGTTATAGTGCTTGCTCTTTAGTAAAGTACATTAATTAATTATGTGCTCTGTTTCATTTGTGTTTAGACATGAAAGGAGAGATGTAGGGTAATTTATTATTTGTGTTGCAACGGTTAAAAAAAGTTGTCAAGTGCTTATATATATACACAAAGGTGGGCACCCGGGCCTCAAAAAGGACCGACGGTCCCGGTCCTTTCTGAAGATAGGACCTAGGATCGACTCGGTCCTCGGTCCTTATATATAATATAAGTAAAAAAATTGATTAAAATGAAATTAAAGACACCGGAAATCTTTAATTTTATTAACGTAAATTATAATTAATACAATACATAAATGATGAAAAAAAGTTGTTAAATGCTTGAGTTTCCATCTTCTTTAGAACTTCCAATAATCACTAAACACACTAAAATCACTAAAAAAGACCGTCCGGAATTGCTTAAAAATGGACCGTCGCTCCTCATTTCGGTCCTCACTGAGAAAAGGACCGACTTTCCCGCTCACAGTCCTTAAAAAGGACCGAGTTCCTGGAACTCGGTCCTGCCCACCTTTGTATATATATAACAAGATACGAAACGGACTATATTTTCCATTATTTAGTGTGTTGTCCCGCCAAATTACTTTTAGGTGCTCTCTGTCGGATAAAATTAGAACTATACTTTGTAGGAAGACATACGTAATGCGCAGTTGAACAAACCTTAAAAACCTATCGCATTAGTTTTTAAACATGCAAGCCTATATACCTAATTTCTTAATTTGTTTACAGTGGCGTTCATAAGTATTCGTTCAGAGAAATATTTATATTCGTCCTTTTTCTTTTGTACTATGCATAGTATAGTTACGAAAAGTTTATCGTTTGTTTGGAAAAATTTAACCAATAAAAAAAAATGTTTATCTCCAACATTATAATGTAATAAAGATAAGGACGAATATAACTGAAATATTTCTCTGTACGAATACTTAATGAGCGCCATTATATATTTGAATAAGTACTGAATAAATACTAAATATTAAAATACGTTCTATCCGCCACCTGGGAACACGCCCTTCACGAGCACGATTTTTAATGCAGCTTCACAAATTTAATCTAGCTAGCCTTAGATGTGAAGTTAAAAAATTTTGATGGCTATCGTATTTTTGTAAATTTTATTATCTGACTTTTCTTCGATTTCACAAAGGAGTATTAAATTTTGTACGAACGTAGTTCAACTAAATATAGGTAGGCTTTAGTACGGATAGTTTTTTTTTATTAATTAGTTCGTTGTCCCACTAAATGAATATTTAGTGCATAAATATAACCCTATCTGCTTGATTTATTAACTAATCCTATATTTCATTATTATTATGGGGGACATTCTATCCAGCAATAATTACAGGCCTATTGCTGTCGCCTCCTGCTTCTCGAAACTACGAGAGAAATTCTTGTTACACCGATTAAATGATTACCTATGGACATCGCCTAATCATTTTGGTTTTAAAAGGTCCCATTCAACTGATCTGTGTATCTGTTACTGAAGGAAATTATATTTAAATACACTGACAGTAATTCAACTGTTTATAGCTGTTTCTTAGATAACAAGTAAGGCATATGATAGTGAACCACAATATTTTATTTAAAAACGGACAAAGTTCCCATGTACATATTAAATTTATTGAAATTTTGGTATTTTCACCAATCTTTTACTGTTAAGTGGGACAATGTACTATCCGAATGTTTTGGTTCCTCGGGGTGAGGCAAGGCTCTCTGCTCTCTCCTATGCTGTTTAATGTGTATATTGACGGATTAATTGCTTCACTTAATGAGGCAACAGTTAGGTGTTGTATAGATGACATAAGGATAAATAACTTAGTTTATGCCGATGATATGGTCTTAATAAGTCTCTGTTAAAGGTCTGGATCGGCTGCTAAAAGTTTGCGAAGTGCATTCGCAGAAATATATTTTTAATGTTACAAAAACTAAGGTTATGCAATTCCATCCTAAAAGCTGTAATCAACCAGCTGATATTAAGTTTAAAATGAGGTGAAGTAATTGAGGAAGTAAGAGAGTTTAAGTAATTGGGTCAAACTATCACCAGCTCCTTGAGTGATGACTCGGATATAAGAAAACAATATCGAAGCCTCTGTGCTAAAGCGAATCCAATTTTGGAATCCGCATATGCACAAAGATATAGACAAAATCGAGTGTTCAAAGACGAGCAACTAAGATGATTCCGTCGCTTAGGTCAAAGTGTCGTACGAGGATAGGCTTAAAGAGTTAACATTGACTACACTCGAGACTAGGAGGCTAAGGGGTGATCTAATCCAGGTTTTCAAAATTATGAATGGGTTCGATAACGTAGACAGAGATAGCTTTTTCGAAATATCTCAATATAATAGGACTAAAAATAACGTGTGTAAGTTGACAAGTAGAAGGTTCGAGACCAGTTACCAAAAACTTTTTTACGCATAGAATAGTAAATAGCTGGAATAATTTGCCGGTAAAAGTAATTAGTAGCACGTCTATAAACATGTTTAAAAATCGATTATACGCATATGTTGATAGATTGGGTATAATTTAAGGTAGTAAAATTAAGGGTTGGATAAGATAGATTTTGATTCTCTTTTCATTAAAAAATCACAATAACCAGACTAGAGGTCATAGTATGAAATTATTTAAGCCAAGATGTAGAACAAATTTAAGAAAACATAGTTTTACAAGTGTTGTGGGATATAGGGAGGCAGCATCTTGGGTTAGGGGATACTCTCTGTCCTTACACACCCCATTTAAAGAGATTCCTCTGCCGAGCGGTGCCCCCCATGGTACTGTGAGGTATTGAAAAACTCATGATCTTCACTTGCCCCACAAACACCTTTAAATGGGAGACCCCTAATGGGTGCACACACATTTCTACATTACTGTACAGTCTTTACAGCTACACCTACACTTTTCCTCCTAAGTATATATATTGTAATGTATATGGTTGTAAATTGTGACTTGGTCCGCAATTGATATGGACCGTAACTTATTTTTGGTTGGCAAGGTATGGTATTGATGGATACCGTAATGAAATTGACTGGATTCTTTGGATCTGATATATTTGCATGTCGGTTATAAATATAGTGTAACATATTTGTGGATAGTAGCCTAATTACGAACACAGTTAGGTAGACCAGCCATGAGTGGATCCTATGGTCTTTGTTGGTCTGAAACATTATAACATAAGGAACTCCCGGTTCTGTACAAATGAAGCTGAAGACACACTGGTACTTTCTCCAGTAATATATACGGACAGCAACTCTGAGTGAATTATAAAAAAGGCTCTGGCAGAACTCTAAATTTGCTGTACAACAGGTCTTTTAAACTCTTACATAAATTACCCCACGAGATGCTCAGCTTCGCAAATGTTTGCGATCCGCGATGTCCCAAGCTTCCCGGAGGTAACAAGATGTGCTCAATACAGCCTAATGCAAAGAATTAAAAAATCAACCAACCCGATTATCCAAGCTATTCATGAGTTCTACCGTATGTCTTCTAAGCTAAGAATTCATGGTATGAAAACGTTTCTCTGTAGCTCCACTTAGCTTCGATTTTACTGTATTATTTCTCATTAACTGTATATATTTATCCTTATGTAAATTGTCATTGTATTATTAATATTTTATGGACTATGGTCTGCCAATAACTTTCATTTTCATAAACTATATAATAATAGTAGATTTAATTTAAGTTGATGTTTTGGTGGTTAATTTTGTTCTCTTCCAAACACTAGATGGCGGAAAAAAGTCATCGCCAAAGTGGGCGGAGTTTTGAATGTTATAACTAGGGTGAACCAATTTTAACCTAAAATTTGATATTATTGACTTTATTCTTATCCAGTTATTAACACATCACATTCATTTGTTTATTAAACTATTAGCAAACTTATTTAGTGACGAATTATAACGAAGCATAATGTTACTTCTCAATATTTTCCGGCAAAGTTTTTTCAGCACTGAGAAGCTGCGCTCCACCGCAGCCGAGGGAGCTTGTGCTGCTTGTAATTTGGTATATAGTTTGGTCGAAATTTCTTCCCGTTGGAAGGATACGATTTCTTTGATTTCATTCCGCTGCAGTCGTTTGGTAAGGTACTCTTTTAAATTGCAAGAGTCGTCTGCGAAGTTGATCAAAGCGAAGAACTGATTCTAAGAACAAAAGCCAAAACATAATATTCACACATTGTATGAATACACGTCTAACTACCAAAAGTAGTAAAGCTCCAAAAACACTACATCGATAAATAACAAAAGAGTAATGTAGAAATAATGCATAATCAGCTTGTATAATCATCATTAATCAATGTATAGACTGTATGTAAATAAGAATCCATAATACATATTATTAACATCGTTAGAGAACCGGAAATCATTTATTTGCTTACGCGGTTTCACTCCACATTCTTGTTAATTTTATTAATCTATCACGAAAGTTTTAACTTAAATATAAAATTTTTAACCTTATAACTTTATTAACTTTGGATCGCCCTTGTTATAACTAATCTTTCGTTATAGCTACTTCGCTGACTGAACAATGTAAATGAAAAAAGGTCTTCCTAATTTTAACCCTTAAACGACGAGTGTATCTTTCTTTAACTTAAAGTATGGGAGTTATTGTTAATCAGGATTAAATATTTAAAGTCACTAAAAAATCACGCATTTATATTATTATTTTCGGTTGAACCGTAAATCCCGTCAGTTGTGAAAGGGTTAAAAACATCTAAGCCTTGACTGAACTCAAGTCTTTGGGTTTTAACAATAATTCAGTTAATTTTACATAATTTTCATAATAAGGGGTTGATTTGTTATCAAAATGGCGTTTCATTGCTTCCGTTCCTTGAAGAAAAGTATAAATCTCTCATTATTGCGAGTCTTACGTAATAAACATATGTTCTGTAAATAACCCATTTCAAATACTGAACTGTGTGTACGAGTAGCTGCAACACTAATCGCTGTACGAAAGGGAAACGCAATACTATATTAATATTATTCCGAGACTCGGAAATGACAAAACCACAATTTTTCAGGAAAAGGAAAACTGAATAATGTCGAAGACAATATAAGTAATTATACAATCCTTCGAAATAATTATTACGATGGAAACAATCACGAGTGCAGTCGTTATTTTTTGTACGTGATTGTGCCGCCAATTCGGGTGACCATTATGCAAACATTGAAAAAGAGGACCCATTTCTGAAAGTTTTTCATTCCTTGTAAATGTTTTTTTAAAACAAATTTACTAAATTTTAAAACGAAATGATAAGTGAAACCATATTTTAATGTTTATTTGATCAAATCTAATTTCTTCGTTTTTCGTACTTTTTTCCGTCTCTGGCAGCTGCTGAAAAGAGGACTGTCCAGTTTCATACCGGACGTCTGACCACCCTAGCGCCAACATGATTTAAAGGGTATTTTTTTTTTTACAAGAGTACATTACAGGCTTTCTAGGAACTTTGAAATTTTAGGTTAGGTTATATATTAAAACTATGTTTTTCAGATTGTTTTTGATGTTTGAACGAAATTAACCTTCGTTCAAACTGCATCAGAAACCACGTGACGCAGGTTCGAGTCGCGCGAGCTCCAGTTCCCCACTTTCAATCATCGATATAGTGTTCAAAGGTAAAATGTAATTTGGATTTTCAGTGCACCTTCAAAACGCAAATTTTGTACTCTACTGAAAATACATTAATATATTTTTCATTTTGTAATGAATGGAGTGAACAATATTTTTTTTATGCTGAAAATACACAAACCAGTGAAGAAAATGTATTTTAACCATGAAATGCTTTTACGTGTAACAGGAGGCCTCCAATACTTTCACTCAGTGTCATCCAACTCAATGGTATTATTATTTCATTTCGCGCCCAAAAGTGGGAAGCCTCTTAAGAGTGAGAATATTATAAAAGAGGGCTTTTCAAATGTTAATTGGAAAGTCATGCCGTTCTCATTTTCATTCACGACTTTCCCACTTTAGGCTAATGTTAGGTTAGGAAACATTAGCTATTCCCATTTGGCGTCTTTACCCTGTCTGAGAATGGAGTTACATTGTTTCTCAAATAGAGAAATGCTTTTCTCAAATGCGGATTTTTCACTTTATGCATTTTTTACCATTTACGGACCACGGATGGTAATGACACTGAATGGGAAGTAATCCCCATATTTATTGTTACTTTTAGTGTTAGTTGATATGTATTACTTATTACTTTAATCTCTCTCTCTCTCTCTCTCTCTCTCTCTGCCATTGAAGATTACCTTTATACCATACGTAAACAAGTATTAGAAGCGTAACCCAAATATAAATATGGCTTTAACTAGATCCAGATGTGTGAAAAATTAAGCATTCTCAAATTCAGACACCTGATTTATTTCACTGATTTTTCAAAATACTTTCGGATCATCCGAATGCCATTATGCCCACGTTTGCCTCTCGGGTTTTCGGTTCCTTCAACGAAATGGGGTGATGAAATTGCTCTCAGCCTTGCATTCAACTTTTTTTATCTTTTCTAGAACTAGTTTTGATTTCTTCCCCAAAGTCTTTCGCATCATTAGACCACTTGACGGCTTCGTCTTCAAAAGTTAACGTGTATTTGGCACCATTTTATTTCGCTTTATTTCCAATATGGAATTTTATTATTTTTTTTTTTTTAAATAAAAATGCAAAAAATAATTTAGGTTAGTTAAATGAATTTGGAAACTACTTTCATTTGTGTTCGTTAAATTAATGATGAACAAGACATAAATAAACAAACAATATTAAAATTAAAAAAATAAAACAAATCTCAAAATTACCACAAAATCCCTTTCAATTTGAGTGATGGTAACGATAGAGAGAGAGAGTTGATTTCTGAGTAAAATATTGTGTAGCAATCATTCACTTAACGTAATGGCAGACGATTCAAACCGATTTAAGCAATCGCTTGAATCGTTTCAGACGCCTGGGGGAGACTTAATAGATCTTCCTGATCACTTCAGTGTAAATGTTTTCACCTTCTTTCGAATATATGAACTACGTCGTGGTCAATGTCTGAACACCGCCTCCCGTCGGTTAGCGAGTTTAAGCGACATTGAGTCTGATAAGCAGTTGGATCGGGGACTGTCCTCTTCGTCCGGATAATGTATCGATACGTAGATGGTTCAGATCGCACGTAAAACTGTTTCTTTCGTCACATGATAATCTCTCTCTCTCGTATATATATACACACGTTTTAACTGCAAACACGCAGTATAATTAACGTAAAGAACGACGCTTGTATAGGAGAATATTCCCGGGTGGTTACCTCATTTTTTCATTTGTTTCGTTCACTCCTCATCTTGCGCGGAATATTCTCCTATACAAGCGTCGTTCTTTACGTTATATATATATATATATATATATATATATATATATATATATATATATACAAAGTTCAAAGCAATAACTATAGAGGTCATTATTTTTTAATTAATTTTCAACCTTAATACTGGAAGAATATGCATTCAGAGGTAATGTTTTTCTTTTTTTATGCATTTTTCAATCTATTAAAGTTTGCCTTCGGGCTGTAAAAAGTGGTCGAAAATGTATGCCAAATGAAAGGGTTATATATATATATATATATATATATATATATATATATACATACACACATTGTACACGGTATGATCAGTAAGTTTTGCAATAATATAGCAGGGTTCTTTTTTATCCTGCATCATGAAGGTGTACCTTTGGATAGTAGTTGGGGTTAATTTCAAGAACGTGACATTGTTTGTTGCGCAACGGCATCAAAGAGAAACTGCGACAGGAAATGTTGATTTGCGGTGGGCTCCTGCTGCAGGACAATGCGACGGTCCTCGAGGCCCTTGTTGCTAAAGTTGTAATTCGCGACTGCGGTTTCTAGCAACTCAACCACCCTCTTTGCAGCCCAGACCTGGCCCCGAGTGACTATTATCTATTTCGAAACGAAGTTCCACCCGCGTGGTTGCCACTCTGAGGATGATAAATTGGTCAGATGTTAATGAAGCCTGGTTTGACCATCAATCAAAAGATTTCTAAGATTGGCATCACGAACTCGAAGGACAAATGGAGCAGGTATATTAAAGTTGTTGTTTCTCTGTCATATTATTTTATATCTCGCAAAAATTTCTGACTGCTGCTTACATATATTATACAGTATACAGCTTCGCTCATAAGTATTCGTACAGAGAAATATTTTGGTTATATTCGTGCTTATCTTTTGTACCCTGCATAGGATAGTTGGGAATAGTTTACCGTTCATTTGGAAAAATTAAACAAATGAAAAATTAGCTTAACTCTAACCTATAATGTTGGAATTTTATTCTCCTCAAAGAATTTGAGAAAAATAGTTAAAATTAAAAAATTTTCGTTCATTTATTTAGTTATTTAATGTGTGTCCAACTTAGGCTAGAAGAATTTAAAGTTTTTATCAGTATACTTGGTTGTGTTTGATGATTAGACACTGTTGGCAGGTTCTGAATTCTAGAATTTTTCCTGTGAATTTTCATGGAAGAAGGGTGACTGTACAAGCCATTAGTAAGCAATGAGTCGTCGTGGTTAAGAGCGGTCTATAGATCTTAAGAGTTTGGTTATTGATGCACACGAGTTTGGGAAGAGTTGTAGGAAAATCGAAGAACTTCGAGATTCAGTTACGATGGTTGCAGCAGTTAAAAAAAATGGAAAGGCTTTGGAACAATCAAAGCTCTACCAAGGTGTGGACGACCTTGCAAGATTTCAGAACGTACAGCTAAAGAATCCACGAGTGACTGCAGGTGATATTTGACAAACGTAAGACTAATCTCGATGTCCATCCCTCTATGGAACGTCGTACATTGATAAAGAATGGTCTGTATGGAAGAGTTGCACTAAGGAAACCTCTGGTACAAAAAGCGCACGAAAAAGCTCGTTCCAAGTAGGCCAAGGATTATGAAAATGACGGATTTGCATTTTGGAAGAAAGTTCCTTGGAGAGACGAAACCAATATTGAATTTAGGAACAACGAGCAACGGTGTGTTTGGCGAAAATCAAATCCTGCATTCGAGAAAAAGAACATCCTTCCTTCAGTTAAACATGGTAGTGACAGTCTGCTGCTTTGTGGATACTTTAGTGCTTCTGGTCCAGGAAAGCTTGTTGTCATCAATGGAATCTTGAATTCGAAGAAATATCGAGAAATTTTAGAAAGAAATGTGTGTATTGCCTTCAGTTCGGGAGTTGCGAATGGGTCGCAAGCAATGTTCCCTCTAAGGTGTTCGCGTGTGCGCGCGCGCACGCGTTGTGAAACCCGCGCGCACAGCAAAATAAAATGCGAGCAGGCTCAAGCGTATCATGAGTCACGACAGTAAATGAAGTAATTTAAAAAATATACCGTCACACAAGGTCTGACCATTTGCATCAACATACTCTATAGTCGCTTTTTTAAGTATTAACCCCTTCCGCCCGACTCCGCCGACGTCCGCGCAGTTACGCAATACGGAATTTTTTTACTTTTATGTATTTGCATTTTTTCTTTTATACATTAACGCATTGAACATAAACCTTCTCTTTCTTATTTTTGCATAAAAACGAATAGTAATTATCTCATAATTCATAAAAAATAAAAATTTATTTTATTTTATTCCTATTTTGTGAATGGATAAAATCATGTATTAATCTTGATAGTCTATTTTAAATTGCTAAATGCTAAAAATTGTTTTGAGAAATGATAACTATCATAAAATAGTCATTTTCAATTAATGTTTTTTATTTTATTTCTTTTTGTTGAATTTTATTTTACTATTTTTTATTTTATTCATATTTTTAGAATGGATAAAATGTTTTCTTTTTTAAGAATATATAATATTGTAAACAGTTTTTTAATATCCATTTAATGGTACCGTAATGATCAAGCTATCACCTTATGGAAATTATATTTATTAAGTATTTAATATTTATATATATATTTAATTTGGAAGATAATAGCGCTCAGAAAAGTTTGCACAATTTTTCACCATGACTCTAAATGTATGCACAATGAAAATTTCTTGCGCACACGGACTAAAAAAAATTAGAGGGAACATTGGTCGCAAGTGGGTACTGCAACAAGATAATGATCCAAAACATAAAAGTAAGAGCACCCTAAAATGGCTTCAAGAGAATTTCAAGCTTCTGGGAAGCTTAACTTTAATTTTTTTTTATTTTAACAAAATTCTTTGTTTTACATTGTTTTAATTAAACTAATTTTTTAAATTTTTTCCAAACGAATGATAAACTTTCCATAACTACACAATGCATAGTACAAAAGATAAGAACCGTAAAGAACGAATATAATTTAAATATTTGTCTGTATGAAAACTTATGAGCGCCATTGCATATATTGGGTGGAGTTGAGTTGGCCGCTTACTTTTTCTGCTCTGCTCTGGTTCAGATGACCTTTGGAGCACACTCGCTTCCATGTCTTTTGGGGGAATGAACGTTTTGGATATTACCTTTTTATACTATCAACAATATTCGGACAACATACAACAAAACATAACTTTACAATATACTTATTTGGTAAAAGACGTGTTTCCACTTATATTTGATAGGTTTCAGGAGGAATATTGTCCCATTCCTCCAGCAGTGCAGTTTCCAATGCGGCGAAAGAAATTGGTCTCCGCCATCTACTCCTGATGCTCCACTTTTGTTTACTCAAGAACTGTTTTATAAGATTGCGATTAGGGTCCTGAGCAATCCATGACCTGTCGATGTTATTCTGCTTGAACCAATGGGTCACAACCCGGGATTTGTGACGAGAGGCGTTGTCATGGTGGTACAGGTATGGGCCCTCGCCATAAAATTCCACCAATGCTGATATTGCACTGTTTTTCAAAGTATCATAATACGTCCTGGCACTCATTGTACCTTCACATACGCTAATGACCTTACATCAGACCAGGTGAAATACGTCTACACTATTACGCTGCCCCTTCAAACTTGCTGTATCGTACTTAACAATAGGGACAATGCACTGAGGAACGAAGCAGTCTTCGGGTTGTCACCACACCCAGACTCTGCCATCGGAGACAAACCGTGTCGCGGGACTCTCCACTCTACAGGACGCATCTCTACTATTCCATTCCCTAGTTTCAGTAAGCTTTGCACCCCATGTAGTGGTCGCTTTACATTAAGAGATGTGAAGCATTGGTTGTGGGCAGCTGCCTTTCCGTAGAGAATCCTCCTGCAGGCAGTTTTCTGCGCCAGCAGACACATTTGTTGAAACACTTGTACGTTATTGATCTCCTGGGTGAACGTTTCAAAGTTCGCCGTTCACACTGACATTATTTTTGGTCTACCTGGTCTGGGTTTCACATTAGCACTTTCGTACAATATTTCCTACAGTTCAAGGCCCGGGAGGGGAATCACGGGCTCTCGTGCTACTTTCGACTCCGGGGCCCCTTATCCCCGATCACCACCGCTTTCTTCTAGCCCGGGCCCTAGTGCTTTGACACCTCGTGCACCCCGCCCTCCCGGACCCTGCCACAGTTGACTTGGGGAATTTTAAAGTCTGCGCAGTCTTTACTGCAATCATACCTGTAACCTGTTTAAATTTATAAAAATGTTAAAATTTAAATTATGTGTTGGTTGGTTGGTTTTCTTCGAATCGTCTAGTTCGTTTCCAGTTCCTTCTGGTCTTAGCATCGTTCACCTTGAGGCAGTTATATGTCAAGGGTAGGGGTAAATGTAGCACCTTATGATTAGTTTATTATGGAGTAACTTGTTAAATATTCCAAGAGGTATGGAGCAAGTAGGAGAGGCAGCGAGTATGTATTTTCACCAATCTTGAGTAATTAAGTTTTAGGCCAAGTCCCTCCAGTCATCAATTCCCTAAGTCATGACTCTCATCCCTCTACACGCACACATCTAGATATTTAGGGGTAAAGGAGATTACATAAATGTGGGGGGAATACTAAATGTTATACGGGTTTTTCCAAGAAATTATTTTTTAAGAGTATTAATTTTACTTGCTGAAGAAATATTGGATTTCCCCATAATATAACAGCTGTAACATTTATCATCCTTTATTTTCCACTGTCCTCCAATGCGTAATTGGATACAAGAGAAGTGTATTATGGTGCGAATGAATTCTGAAGCCATTCTTTTCATTGTACTTTTCCTACTTTCCTATAAACCTTCTTTTACAACTGTGTTCTGTCAGCAGTGGCTGGTGGAGGAGGGAAAGAGCTTTGTCTGTTCTATACTACTACCACTGATAGTTTTAGTTTTAAGTATTCTTTTTAATTTGCTTTTTTTTCTACTTCCTTGGGCTACCCTAGAGTGGATCTTAGTCTTTGTTAGCCTGTAACTCTGTAACGATCTTATCGCGTTCAAATTCAGTCATACAGTTCTGATCTACGTACAATACTTACCAATACTGACTGTAACGAGTGGAAGACTGTACAGTAGCTTACTATATCTTTGGACTACAGTGTTGCCCTCTTCAGAGTAATTTATATCTGGAATATTCTGGTAATGGCAGAGATAAGTTTGTCCGAATACGTTGGTAAGAGCGTGTATGTATGCATATGGGTTAGTTTGAGTCGGATGTGAATAAGTTAAGCTAGAAAATGGTTAGGTTAGGTGGATATACAGAGTTAGAGATGGCAGACGTTGGATGATTATCTACAAAATGAATCTGGAGAAAGATGATGAAAGAAGGTACAACAAAACTGATGATAATTACGAAAATAAAAGATGGCGGTAATCATTGAAAAATAGAGATGATAATGAGGAATAATGATCATATTAATAACAGAGTTCTACGAATATCTTGGCGTATGAAATGAAAATTTAATGATTTACGATTAAATGATTTGAAAAATATGAAAAACAATGAATTAAATATGTACAGCCTAAAACCGGAAATAACCAGAGCTGCTTCTATTTATAAATCTTGAATAATACTCCTGCAACAGTGCTTCTCAATCAGGGTTACTTGGCACCCTCCCTGAGTGTTTCAAAATTCCATGAAAATGACAAAAATAAGTTTGAGAAGTTAATGAAGCTAAACAAATTGCAAATGGAGGAAAGCACTCGCAGTTTGCGTCCATATGAAACTGCAGACACTCGCTTCGAAATTACATGATGATGGGAGAACTGGGTGTTGAACAGTGGGATAGGAAATTCCTTCGAGGTGCCGCTAGAGAAAAACAGATTTTCACTGCGGTACATCTAGCCAGAGAAGGTTGCGAACCACTGTCCTACAGCCTAAAGAAAAGAGGCTTCTGTTAATCACAAGAGTCTAAGAGTTATGGAGTGCTAAAGTATCTTCGCAACTTTTTGGTCACACTGTAGCTATATTTATAGAGGCACAAAAAGGTTTTGGCATACTACACGCTTTCGTTTCGGTCGCCTCCTTCACAAGACCTCTGTTACCTCGAAGTTCCTTTCACCTGCCTCAAATAAGGCTTTTGTTCAGCGCGACAGAGCATTGATCAGACAGCGACCATATGACGACACATCACACCTCTCCTCGAGACAAACTTACCCAGCTTGCAAGCTTCGACAGTCAGTGCCAACCTCTCGCAAGATGTAGTACTTATTTTAAGGCTCACCCCGGCTCATTATTAACCGATTTAATTACTATGAATTTGTCCTTTTGTAATCAATGTTAATCTTAACAATTCGTGCATTTTTTTTATTGCATTTTTTTTTATTGAATCTTTCTTCCAATCAACTGTGACGTTATTTTCTGTAAACATTTATTCGCTTGTCAATTAAACCCCAAACCACGAAGTCTATTAATCTCCTTTAATGACATTTTCGGTGACCCCCAAAAACAATCTAAATAAATAGTTAAATTCTTTATTATAGGTTCTACTATCAATTAGGTACATATATAAATAACTAATAATTTCTTTTTAATTAAGAGCCCAGTAAAAACAAAAGCTTAAGGCCCAAATCAAATAAAATAAATAGGCCATTTGTACAATTATTTGTTAAAACAAAAATTATATATATATATAATTTATGCGAGAAGGACGGGCCAAGGGCGAGTGCCCGCAAAAAAGCCCCCCCTTCCCCCTCGCTACAGAGAAAGAGGAGCCAAAATCAAGGCCCACGGTTTTCGAGATGCCTGGACACTCTTCATTTGAAAAATTGGAGGTTTTTCGAGTCGACCGGTTGAGTAGATGGAAGACTGAAAACGCCGATTAACCCTTCCGTTAGAGAGTTGGACAGAAAAGTAATGAGTGTGAATGCAGAGGCTGATTAACCACGGGGCAATTGGGGCATGTGCCCCAGGGCCATCCACATGGTCTATAATGTGTGTTTTAACTTCATAATGTTTTATGCTCACCACTTTATTTCAATACCATTTTACTCTATGTTGTCATTTAACTCGTAATATTCTCGTAATTGTGTATAATAACAAAAATACTATAATTTTTTTCCTGATTTACCAAGTGGGGGGAAAAAAAATATATATATATAGCTACCGTCTGCCAAAAAAAAAGGGTTCACTCTAAAAAATATCCATGGAATCAACATTTTTCAATCAGTATGAAACTTATACACGTAAAAGATACATGAAACATATACCCGTAAACCAAATTTCAATTCGAAGCTATCAAAAATATTGATTTATTAAATATTTCTCTAATAATACTACAACTGATGCTCGACAAACTAATCAAGAATCGTTTATTTCCATTTTCACTTTTGTAAATTCTACTATACGATTTTTCTTGCAGGGTTATAAAATATAGTGAATATGCCATTTTCAGAGGAAGATAAGATTATAATTCAGCATTATAGACTAGAAAAGGGATATGGACGAACGAAACTACTATCCGAATTCCCCAACAAAGGATGGACTCTTGGTGGTTTGGGAAAGCTTCTGAAGAAAATTGACGAGACTGGGGATATCAAAAGAAAAGAGGGAAGTGGGCGACCAAAAACTGTTCTACAGAAGCTAAGGCTAACAAAGACCCTATGATCCACTCTAAGGTTAGCCCGAGAAAGGAAAGAGTAGGGGTTAAGAGAAGAGAATAGAGGGGTTAAGTAAGTAGCAACCTATCACTCGTGGGTTAGCATTCATTCAGAAAAAGAGAAAAGACTCACCATTATCATCCGCCGGTCATGCCGACAAGTCAGAAAAATAGTTAGAGAATAGGAAAGATTGCAGAACGGTCCTCTACTCCATAGGGAGGTAGAGCCCACTCTGCCGGAAAGGGGTGAAAAATGAAAAGAAGTAAAATAAGAACGCTTACAAACCATACAATACATTCTTAACTCAAAGCAACACATTCTTCCAGCTGTTGCAGACCGAGCCTCCACTCCATAGGGAGGTAGAGGATGCAGCCCACTAGGCTGGAAAGGCGTGAAAGACGAAAATAAGTAAAATAAGAACGCATTACAAACCATGCAACACATTCTTAACTCAAACATTATCATACCATGCAAACTACAGACATGCAAATAAGGAGAGAAGGAAAAAAGTATAAAGAATAACCAAAAAGTGGGTTAATTTACTCAACAAGCTACAACTAAGTTCGTGTTAGTCTAATTTTTTTTTTTGCTGGCATGTCACACGCTGTCATTAGACGTCAACCCCAGAGCTCCTGTTGCCAATTGTTTTTTTTATTTTAAACGTTAATATTTTTAAAATGTATATCTAGACGGTTTTTAAACACATTAACGCTAGTAGATTTCACGACGGGCGCGGGAAGATTATTCCATTTATCAATTACTTTAAACGTAAAGAAGTTTTTAGCGATATTAGTAATGAAACGTCTGCCACGCAACTTAAATCCGTTATTACGAGTATTGCTATTATCGAAAGTGAACAGTTTGTCAAAATTTACGTTATCGATGTTGTTAACGATTTTGAAAACTTCAGTAAGCTCCCCCCTTAATCTCCTAGTTTCGAGTGAATGCAAGTCTCTTTAATCCTATCTTCATAAGGCTTGTTGCGCAATGACGGAATTAGTTTCGTGGCACGACGCTGAACCCTTTCTAACCTATCAATATCCTCACGCAAATACGGGCACCAAAACTGAACGGTATATTCTAAATGAGGCCTGACTAGGGACTTGTAAAAGGGCAATATAATATCCTTCGATTTAAATTCGAAATTACGCGCTATGAAGCCTAGCATCCTATTAGCTTTTGCGCAAGACTCCAGGCACTGGTTCCTAACTGTTAAATCCTTAGATACGCGTACGCCTAAATCTACTTCCTTGTCAACGCTCGCTAACACACACTCATCCATCGTGTACGTGTAATTATTGTTACGAGAACCTATATGCAAAACTTTACATTTGTCTACGTTAAATTGCATCTGTCACTTATCCGTCCACTCCATAATCCTATTTACATCGTATTGGAGCCTATTTCTATCGTCCTCGTTAACAACTTTACCGCCTATTTTAGTATCGTCCGCGAATTTTGACACGTTACTCGTCAATCCTACATCTATGTCGTTAATGTAAATTACGAATAGCAATGGGCCTAACACTGAACCCTGTGGGATACCGCTACCTACATCAACCACTCCGTTTTACTACCATTAACAACGACCCTCTGTCTCCTAGCACGAAGCCATTCCTCTAACCTGACCCCGTATACCGTGCTCTTTAACCTTCGCAATTAATCTTCTATGCGGAACTGTATCGAACACCTGCTTAAAATCTAAATAAATAACGTCAGCCGATCTATGCCTATCGTATTCGCGAACTATTTCGTTATAAAATTCTAACAAATTAGTTAAACAAGATCTATAACGTCGAAACCCATGCTACTATTAATCAAATCTCTCCTTTCTAAGTGATCGATGATACGATCCCTAACTATGGATTCCAAAAGTTTACCGACAATTGACGTTAAGCTAATGGGTCTATAATTGCTAGCTACTGTGCGGTCGCCTTTTTTAAAAATGGGCGTAACGTTAGCTAATTTGAAGTCTTCAGGAATAATCCCCGTTTCGAGTGACTGATTAAAAATCTTCGTTAAGGGGCCTACAATAACGTCTTTCAAATCTTTCAAATGTCTGGGATAAAAAGCGTCAGGGCCTGGAGCCTTGCTAACTTTTAGCCTGTCGATATAATGCGCAACTTCACCCTCGTAAACAGTTATTTCATCCAAAATAGTCTCGCTACTAAATGGAACGATATCGTCCACGTCAGGGACATTATTTACGTCTTCTACGGTAAAAACTGTCGCAAAAGTTACTGAAAATACCCGCCATCGCATGACGTCTAAGCTCGATATATCTATTAAAGTTAGCTGCCGTGCCATTGCGCTTAAGTCTATACGCTCTGTTACGCTCGTTTATGAACTTGCCTATTTCTCTAGTCCACCACTTGGGCCTACCATGATTTCTAGCGTGCTTGGGCCTACGAGGAATAAAATCCCTTTCAATATTCATAAAACTTTCTTTAAACGCCTCCCAATGCAAATTTGTCATTACCCATAAATAAGTTATCCCAGTCCACTACTCTCATACTATCCGCAAAACTATCAAAATTAGTCCTACGAAAATCAGGGACTTCTATTACGTTACTATCCTTAGTGTTTTCTATCAATAACTTAAACCTAAGAATTTGATGATCACTACATCCTAAACTCTCGCCTACTTCTAAACCTTCGACTATATTCGCGCCGTTCGTCATCACAAAATCTAAAATATTGTCACCGCGCGTTGGTTTGGTAACCATCTGTCGTAAAAAATTATCTTCCATGAACTCAATCAATCTCAAACTCTCCTCATTACCAGTAAAAGTCTCGTAATTAACATTAGGGCAGTTAAAGTCCCCGACAATTATACTATTCCGATTGTCAATAAAGTTACCAAGAAGTGAGTAAAATCTAGTATCGGTATCGAGGGGTTGAACGGGAGGTCTATAAACAACAACAAAATTGAAACTAATACTACGCGCCCTAACTTCAACGCATATCGCATTAATTGCTGCCGGAAAATCTATCTTAACCTCGATAGCCCTAAGGGAATTACGAATGTACAGCAAAACGCCGCCACCAATCCTATGTAACCTATCATTAGTAAAGAGTTTAAAACCTGGTATATCAAGTTCCCACCAACAAGTCCCGAGTCACGGTATTTAACCACGTTTCAGTGATAGCAACTATATCGTAGTTGCCGGAATAAATTATCGCCTTAAATTCGTTTAATTTATTTCTAATACTACGCGCGTTACAATAAAAGACATTTAAGTTATTTTTTACCACGGGCCGGCGTTTTAAACTATTTTTTACGTCGGGCTCGCGTTCCCCGGACCGTTTAAAGAAGGCTTCGACCTATACAGCTTTCGTACGTTTTCGTCAATTAACCTACCTAGCCTAGCATTACCTATCATTAAAATGCACCCCCATCTTCTATAAAAAGGCTAGGATCACTGAATTCTGACCACAGCTTTACGAAGGGTACATTTTCCTCAGCACAAACCTCTTCTAATTTAGTATTAAAAAATATCGTTTTAGACGTAATCCTAAGACCCAAACTGTGCCCATGGGTAATACCTAGAACTAAAGACCTATCTGACCTCGCCTTTAGGGACCTAATTAACCCGCTATATCTCTCCAAAAGGTCAGGCACTCTTGTATCGGGCCTATACGAGTCGTTGCCCCCCTACCATCGTCACCAACATCGAGTGATGGGAGGCAACGTCAATCCTACAAGACAATATTGACGACGTCGAAGAACGTATATTAAGTCGGGAAAACCAGCGAGGAACCCATGACACCAGCTCGCGTATCAAGAGTTACAATTATCAGAAACTAGTGTGAGACACATTGTTAGAAAATCTAGAAGAGGAAGAACCATTGTTGTCCCAAGGCGATATGATGACTAAGCTGATTGATGCAGCATTGCTTGTATATATTAAGTTAAGGTGTATATATATCCATCTCATAATTGTAAGGTTAGTGAAAAATTCAATTAATTTAGAGCTAGCATTTTTGGGCTCTTGTGGCATAATTGTTTGGGCACTCTGGTGGCATCATTTTGGGGCGCTGCGCGTCCTTTCTACTCGTTTGTGGAATGCCGTACTTACAGGGTGTGGTCTTATAGAGCTCTCTCTTGCAATTCAGTTTGGTTGTTTAGATACAAGATTGTTGCATCGTGCAATAGTGCAGGTTGTGTTGTTGTTGCAAGGTTGAGAAAGACCATAAATAGTGCCCCTTTTGTTTTTATCTTAAATTCATGCAACTGAGGCCTAAGGTAGGCCCACATCGAGTCAGCAACCCTGAGGTAGGACCTAATAGGACCTCAAGTCCGTAAGGTTTTAATTTTAGCTTAACTTGGGCTGTAGGTTGAACTGGCCCTTTAGAACTTGGCCGTTCACGGCTCAGCTGGGATTTTGAACCCAACAAATAAATAAATAACACACATAATTAAAAAAGATCTTCAACTAAAACCTTTCAAAAGAGTGCACAGGCAAAAGATTACTCAAACTGATGAGCAGAAACGAGTTCAAAGATCAAAAAAATCTTATGGCGAGTAACGTGTGATAAACTTTCAAAGGCTTTTTTCACTGAGGAAAAGTGTTTCACTGTGGAGCCACCTCGGAACAGTGAAAATGACAGAGCTTACTCGCATGTCCAATGTAAGAATGAAATACCTCATAGCAGACTTTTTGCAACCAGAAGTCATTTCTCAGCTAGTGTCATGGTGTCAGTTGGCATATCAAAGTTAGGAAAAACATCCATTCATTTTACTGAGCTTGGTGTGAAAGTCAATGCAGAGTACTATCGAAATACTTTTCTGCGAAATATACTTCCCGAAATGCAAAATCTGGCCAACGGTGGTTATCTTTTTCAGCAAGACGGGAGCAACGTCCCATGTAGTAATAGCAACTATGGAATACTTAAAAAATAATGTCCCAGAATTACTTGAACCCTAAAATTGGCCACCTAACAGTCCTGACTTGAACCCTGTTGACTATGGAATCTGGGAAAATTTGGCAGTGTTTACAAGAACAGGGTTAGAAATGTTGATCACTTGCGTCAGCTTCTTGTGGAGAAGTGGGAAGAGATACCACAGGAGCAGATCGATCGAACCATTGATGAATTTCGTCCAAGATTGGAGAAAATTGTTGAAACAGAAGGGAAACACATTGAACAACTTTTTTAACAGGAATTCCAAGAGTGAAATGTTAATTTGATTTCTTTTGTGAACTTAGGATTTAAGTTCTGTTTCGAAATTCAAAATACTTTGTTTTCATGGTTTTTCAATGGAGGCATTTCCTATATTTTATAAATCTTATGATGTATTTTATAACTAAAATGAGAATAAAAATTTTATTACCAAAGTTTTGCCGCCTTTGTGGACTCCCAGAATTCAAAACTGGAGCGATGTTCACCAACAAAATTAAATTATTAATTTTGACTATAATCTGAAAATTGGTATACATATTTAATGTTTATAGTTTTACTCTGAATGTGTTTTATTATGATTGGTTAATAAATGTTGATTTCATGGCTGTTTTTAGAGTGAACCCTCTTTTTGGCAGACGGTGTATATATGTATATATATATATATATATAATTATTCAGTGTACCCATTTCGCCCTTGTAAATAGGGGTCTGGGGAAATAAACATTGAAAATTTGAGAGACACTGTATAAAGGGCCTCCCACTAGTTAAGTGTTCGAGAGCCTTGCGAAAGCTAACTCCGGACCCGACTGTGTGCTCTCCTTAAAGGAGGAAGCATGCAGTTAGAGTTAAGAAGAACAGTGTCCGTAAAAAAGCGATAATAAAGAGTGAGGCAACACTGCGACGAAGAGAGAGGGATCGAAGACGGTAAGAGGCGGAGAAGTGATGAGACGAAAAGCCTTTGATTTCACCCAGTCAAGTAGAGCTGTGTGGGTTGAGCCACCCCACACATGAGAAGCGTACTCCATACAGGGGCGGACAAGACCTCTGTACAGAGACAGCAACTAAGTAGGAGGTGAAGAAACTGTGGAGCTGGCACAGCACACCTAACCTCTTCGAAGCTCTCTTGGAAAAAGTATACATGATCAAAACAGGAAAGATCACGAGAAAAGGAAACGCCAAGAATATGAAGAGGAAGGATGGAGTTCTGTATTGTTGAAGGTAAGGGAACAGTCGTGTGGAAGTTTGTGACGAGCAGACAGATGAAGGAATTGAGTTTTTAAAGTATTAAAAGCCATAAGGTTTTCTCTGCTCCAGTCAGAGATAGTAGAAAGATCAGGTCAGGTGTCCTACGCGAAGTATGGAGTGACTGTTGTTTGGGACGCTTTTTGAAGCGGGTAGAGACGTGAAGAGTGGAATCATCGGCATAGGAGTGGATAGGACAGGAAGCGCGATTTAATGGATCATTGATAAATAAAAGGAAAAGGGTGGGTGACAGGACAGAACCCTGAGAAACACCACTATTAATAGTTTTAAAAGAACAATGGCCATCTACAACCGCAGCTCTAGATCTGCCAGAAAGGAAATTAGAGATAAAGGCACAGATAGAAGGATAGAAACCAAAGGAAAGCAGTTTGGAGATTAAAGCTCTGTGCCAGACTCTATCAAAAGCTTTCGCTATGTCTAGCGGAAAAGCAAAGGTTTCACCGAAGTCTCGAAAGGAGAATGACCAATAACCAGAGATATGAAAGATCGCCAGTCGAGCGTCCCTTGCGGAACCCATACTGACGATCTGAAAGAAGATTGTGAGAGGAAAGGTGTTCAAGAATCTTCCTATTGAGGAGAGATTTAAAAACTTTAGAAAGACAATCTGAGCAATTGGACAATAGTTGGAGGGTTAAAAGTGATCTCCATTCTTTGGGACACGTTCAATGAAAACAACCTTCCAGAAGTACCAAATGAAAGACAAACAAGAAAAAGTTTACCTAGGCAGGGTGTGAGCACAGAGCTTCAGTTTTTGAGAACAGGCGGGACACCATCAGGACCGTACGCCTTCCTGGAATTGAGATCAGGTATATATATATATGATCTGCGCCTCGGTGGTGGTGTGGTTAGCGTCGCTGACTAAGAATCCATCGGCCCCGGGATCGAGACCTGGTGACAGCAGGCGGCGCGCAGCAAAACCCAGCTGTTCATCTTTCCACACAAAAAAAGTTGGTTGGTAGATAAATGGGTACCCTGGGTAGCCTAGGGGTTAAGACCTTGGGCTGCTGCTGGTGGGGCGTGGTTCGGATTCCACGTTGAACTATAGGTCTAAGGTAGAGTGACAAGCTTGACCTTCGTCAGAATGAACAATTCGGACGGAAGCAAAACCAAGGTCAACCAAGGTACAGTGATATCCGAAAGTAGTGAAGCTGTGTCTTGGGAACGCTAAAGTAGGAATATGGCGAAACCCACAAACTGGATCTGGAATTAAGTCGAATCGTGCAGGCGAGAAGTAACTCGAATGTACTGGAATTAAATCAAATACTGGAATTAGATCAAACTACTCTTTAGTGCCCAGCTAGGCTACTTCTGTCGCCATTAGCTGTATTATTCGTTAGGTTGAGTTAAATTTGTGGAATATCATGATTTCTTATGCCGAGCGAAGCGAGAGAGAATCGTGTAAATGTCCATTTTCATCCATTTCTCTATAGCCATTAGGCCTACGAATGATGTTAGATAAGTTGTTCAGTTTAAAAATTATGAATACTTCAGAGAGGTACATTGCACTGTAATGAAGTCCAACTGGAATAAAATCGGATGGAACTCGGTAGTCAAATTCGACCTTATTCCAATTCGACCTGATTTATGTAAGTTAGCAATTCATAAGAATTGTATGGAAAATTTTAGATCATAAAATCTCCATTGAGTAAATTATTTTTTCATAGCCAATATGAAAATTCAAAAAGTCGTAATAAAAGTCATTTTTGCTGATGAATCGGTTGGTTTCTGTTAATTGTAACAGACATGTAATTCCGTCTTTCAATATTTTTGTTTAACCCCCAGGTTTCAGCCTGAGCACCTGATAGGTGTATGAAATTGTGCTTCAAGAACTTTTCAGTTTTTTTTATCACTCAATAGGGACACGTTATGCCAACCAAATTACTTGCTACCTTCTCGTGAAAAAGGTACATCTATCGTAATGAAATATGCTAACCATTACATCATCGTGAAAGGCGAGCATTGCAAACTAGAAAGAGATAGTCCCTGCCGCCATCAAAAAGTTTTTGCCTTCGATAAACGAGATCTTTCAACTGAAAGAATACTCGTTTTATTGGTTTATTCATTGATTAGTTACTTTTCAGGCACAAAAAATTTCCCATTTTGTAGTGCATGGTGTTTGTTGGTCGTAAATTTCAAGGTATTTCCCAATGGCAATGCGAAATACGAACTGCAAAATCGTGCCATCTTAATCTGAGCGTGACCTACATTTGCGCATGCGAATTTTTAAGCCGTCTTCATCTGGAGACAATTCGAAATCTCCCTCAAAATATATCTAAATATTTTACACTTTAGCACAAATTTTATATAATATAATAATTAATAATAAAAATAATAAATAATTTGTCAGTCAAATTCACCCATTTATCGCTATTTTTAATTGATAACAACAACTCCCTTTAATGAATATTGATTCTCTCCAATCGTGTCTTGACTTAATCCATTAATTAAGAAAACCGGTAAATTATATATTTTCTAACATTAAGGATAAATTATCTAGAAAAGTGTATAAGGTCACGTTAAAATAATAACTATAATGTTTATTTTGGGTTCTTGTATTTTTATCTCTACCATCTATTGCCAAAGGCCGAAGGCCTAGGACAGGGTTACAAATTAATTTTCTTGGAGTTCCGTTCTGCTCAGATGTTTCTACAACTTTACCAAGGTTCGTTTCTCACATGACTACTTTTTCACTCCCCCTGAGTATTTTCGCAAATATGCCAGACCTTATTTTATAGAAATTGAATATTTCAATGTAATTTTTCAAAATTACTTCAGGGCTTTATATAAGTATAAGTGCTCTGGCTTTGTTTCCGGTTTAAAAATTTTCCAAATTCTAACTTACAGCTGTATTTACTCACTGTTTTGGCCAAAATTTCACTTTACTCCTGGCAGTCCGTATGAAGTCCGAAGGCAAAGTCCACATTTTGGTAACCCTTGGCCTAAGCTATAAACTAAAGGCTACATCAGGATTCCCAGTGTCAAAATTAAATTATCGTACATGACATGAAAAAATTATCGTACTTCCGTCAGAATTATCGTACATCCCGTTTGATTTCTCAATTATTAATTATATATTATTTACTATTTCCTTTCATAAAAATAGTTAATAAATTTTTTAATAATCCAAAGTTATGAAATTGATCAATGATGACGAAAACCAACAGAATACAGCAATCGTCGTGCCTCCGACAACCCCTCGGGAAGCGAGAATTCACTGGAACAACCAAAAAACGTTTTTGCAAAATTACACATTTGAAACGTTTAGATGCGATTTTTACTGGTTTGTGGGTGTGACGCCCGCCACCACATTGCATCATACTTATGCATGAAATATTCAGGATCAGCGAGTTTTCTACCATTTCATTTCTTCATTTAATATATTTTCACATTTTATAACCACAAAAAAGACTAAGTAGTGTTAAAATTGCATAAAGGCTTGGAATATCGTAGTATCGTACAGGAAGCCCAGTTATAGTATACGCAAGATAATCGTTGTATATCTGGGAACCCTGGGCTATATAGCGAACTATTCATTATATTTGCATAAACATACGATATTTTCTCTCGTGCAACAAGGTTTGTACGGTAATTTCTTCCTGCTCAGAATTGTATACAAGAAAATAACCTAATAATAGGTTTGATTTGAACAACACTTATGACCATAAGAAATAATAATAATTATAATAATTCAGAAATGGAGGTTGATTCAATTATTTGCACAAAATATGGCAATAGTCACACTTAATCATTTAATATTTTTGAAAAATGTAAAAATAATGGCAGTTTTGGGGGTTATTAAATTTTGTGTATATATATAAAAATGTGTGCGCGCGTGTGTAACAGTGAAAATCACCATGTTTTTTGTTAGCATATATACACACACGTCACACTTAAATTTTATTGTTCTGAGGGAGATATGAGTGTGTGATAAATGAATAAGAATCAAGAGAAATTAATCTTTGGACGAAAAAGGAAAATTTCGCAAAAAGATTTCAAGAAAGGTGAATGCGATACAAAACCGAAAAAGAGTACAATATAATTATAAGTCATAAACAACTCTTTCAAAATGGCGATAAAAAAAAATCTTGTTTTTGGATGTATTTACACTAAAACATTTATATATATATATATATATATATATAAACGCACTATTTTGCATAATGCCCCAACCAGGATTCGAATCCAGCTTCCTCTTAAGTAGAAGGCCAGGTCGCTAACCATCACGCAGTTGTATGGACGCAAAAACCCCGAGTGTGTGGAGGAGCAATGGGGTGGTAATTCTCTATCTTTTATTTTATCATAAAAGCAAAAATGTCGAGTGGGCTGTGGAGTGCTGGGTTTGTGGAGTCGTGGTCATGAGGGATTGTGGCGGATTGTTTATATATATATATATATATATATATATATGTTAAACACAGACCGTGCATGGAACAAGGAACTCTTCTGGGAAAATTAAATCCACTATAGTCCGAATAAGTAATGGTAAATGACAAATACCATAGTTTTTTTCCTTTTTCATGATTTTAGCCCGACGTGGGCAACGGGTCTCTCGCAGAGAGATCCCATAAATATAGCTTCCCTCACCAGCTATCTGCAAAGCAGACAGGATCCAGCTTTGGGACGTGGATCTAGGGTTTAAAGCAAGCCTAGATCCCTACACTCAGAACCTCTATATAAGTAAAAGACTCGTTGCATTCACGTCGTGTTGAATAAATCAAAGAAAAAGGGGGTAACTATTGTATTTTTAGCCAAAAAAACCAAAACTTAAACCTCAACCGGGACATTGAGCGTCCACTTTTCAAGGCACGAAACACGTCCGTTTAGTATACACAAACTCAGAATGGTTCCCTGAGAACATTATATGTTAAACACAGACCGTGCATGGAACAAGGAACTCTTCTGGGAAAATTAAATCCACTATAGTCCGAATAAGTAATGGTAAATGACAAATACCATAGTTTTTTTCCTTTTTCATGATTTTAGCCCGACGTGGGCAACGGGTCTCTCGCAAAGAGATCCCATAAATATAGCTTCCCTCACCAGCTATCTGCAAAGCAGACAGGATCCAGCTTTGGGACGTGGATCTAGGGTTTAAAGCAAGCCTAGATCCCTACACTCAGAACCTCTATATAAGTAAAAGATCGTTGCATTCACGTCGTGTTGAATAAATCAAAGAAAAAGGGGGTAACTATTGTATTTTTAGCCAAAAAAACCAAAACTTAAACCTCAACCGGGACATTGAGCGTCCACTTTTCAAGGCACGAAACACGTCCGTTTAGTATACACAAACTCAGAATGGTTCCCTGAGAACATTATATGTTAAACACAGACCGTGCATGGAACAAGGAACTCTTCTGGGAAAATTAAATCCACTATAGTCCGAATAAGTAATGGTAAATGACAAATACCATAGTTTTTTTTCCTTTTTCATGATTTTAGCCCGACGTGGGCAACGGGTCTCTCGCAAAGAGATCCCATAAATATAGCTTCCCTCACCAGCTATCTGCAAAGCAGACAGGATCCAGCTTTGGGACGTGGATCTAGGGTTTAAAGCAAGCCTAGATCCCTACACTCAGAACCTCTATATAAGTAAAAGACTCGTTGCATTCACGTCGTGTTGAATAAATCAAAGAAAAAGGGGGTAACTATTGTATTTTAGCCAAAAAAACCAAAACTTAAATCGTGCCTTGAAAAGTGGACGCTCAATGTCCCGGTTGAGGTTTAAGTTTTGGTTTTTTTGGCTAAAAATACAATAGTTACCCCCTTTTTCTTTGATTTATTCAACACGACGTGAATGCAACGAGTCTTTTACTTATATAGAGGTTCTGAGTGTAGGGATCTAGGCTTGCTTTAAACCCTAGATCCACGTCCCAAAGCTGGATCCTGTCTGCTTTGCAGATAGCTGGTGAGGGAAGCTATATTTATGGGATCTCTTTGCGAGAGACCTGTTGCCCACGTCGGGCTAAAATCATGAAAAAGGAAAAAAACTATGGTATTTGTCATTTACCATTACTTATTCGGACTATAGTGGATTTAATTTTCCCAGAAGAGTTCCTTGTTCCATGCACGGTCTGTGTTTAACATATAATGTTCTCAGGGAACCATTCTGAGTTTGTGTATACTAAACGGACGTGTTTCGTGCCTTGAAAAGTGGACGCTCAATGTCCCGGTTGAGGTTTAAGTTTTGGTTTTTTTGGCTAAAAATACAATAGTTACCCCCTTTTTCTTTGATTTATTCAACACGACGTGAATGCAACGAGTCTTTTACTTATATAGAGGTTCTGAGTGTAGGGATCTAGGCTTGCTTTAAACCCTAGATCCACGTCCCAAAGCTGGATCCTGTCTGCTTTGCAGATAGCTGGTGAGGGAAGCTATATTTATGGGATCTCTTTGCGAGAGACCCGTTGCCCACGTCGGGCTAAAATCATGAAAAAGGAAAAAAAACTATGGTATTTGTCATTTACCATTACTTATTCGGACTATAGTGGATTTAATTTTCCCAGAAGAGTTCCTTGTTCCATGCACGGTCTGTGTTTAACATATAATGTTCTCAGGGAAACCATTCTGAGTTTGTGTATACTAAACGGACGTGTTTCGTGCCTTGAAAAGTGGACGCTCAATGTCCCGGTTGAGGTTTAAGTTTTGGTTTTTTTGGCTAAAAATACAATAGTTACCCCCTTTTCTTTGATTTATTCAACACGACGTGAATGCAACGAGTCTTTTACTTATATAGAGGTTCTGAGTGTAGGGATCTAGGCTTGCTTTAAACCCTAGATCCACGTCCCAAAGCTGGATCCTGTCTGCTTTGCAGATAGCTGGTGAGGGAAGCTATATTTATGGGATCTCTTTGCGAGAGACCCGTTGCCCACGTCGGGCTAAAATCATGAAAAAGGAAAAAAAACTATGGTATTTGTCATTTACCATTACTTATTCGGACTATAGTGGATTTAATTTTCCCAGAAGAGTTCCTTGTTCCATGCACGGTCTGTGTTTAACATATAATGTTCTCAGGGAACCATTCTGAGTTTTGTATATATATATATATATATAAACAAAAACTTCGTTTTTAACGTAAAAATAATTTTTCATTTCCCTGAGAATTAAAAATCCATTAATGAATTAAAAAAAAACACTAATGGCTCCCTTCGGCGGAGGTTAAAGAGAGCAAGAGGGATTAGGAAGCTAAATTTTGAGTACCACCTACTCCCATTCGGCGTTTTTTCGCCCATACTACTCTACATATTAATAGTACAACCAGGTGTATATTTCAATAAGCGAAAGCCTTGTGTGTTCCCTTGTGTGTTACGTCAGGTTGTACTAACTCTTACCTAATCGTCGCGCGATGGTCAGCGCCCTCGCCTTTTACTCAACAGGTGCTGGGTTCAAATTCTGGTGAGGGTTATATATATATATATAATAATATATATATATATATATATATAGCCACTTTAATAATTCGATTGAAGTTATAATATATATATGTAACTTGCCACATAATTATCGTGATATTATCGTATGATCAAAGAACTGTAAAAGATTTTCTGAATATCGTAAATGATATTATTGTAATATTCATCTAAAAACGAGTCAATTGCTTAACAATTTCTTAAAATCCAACAGAAGAAAGCTTTGAATAACCTTAAAACAAGTTAAAAAAATAATTTTTTTTAACTTAATTCGATTCAAATGCATATTTTTTAATTAAAAATCGGATTGAATGATAATTTTCTCTACAAATAATTATTCAATGTTAGGGAATTAAGCCAGTTCTTAATTGATAGCAATACACTGACCCAAATAATTTATTTAGGTAATATTTTTATTATTAATTATTAAGCTAATAATATCTCGGAATTAAAAATTATCATTTGTTATACATGGATGAAATAATGATGATAATTATGATGATAATTTCGACTTTATTTCTCAAAAAACGATGTAGAGAAAATACAAGACAATACAGTTCAGGTTTATTTGTTTTAAATGAGGTCAGTGAATTTCAAGTCCATCATATATGATCAACCGCCAAATGTTAGGCACTAATACTGTTAATAATAAGTATTATTTGAGGATTATTATTATTGAGTACATTTTTTTTTAATGTCTATTTCGACTTTGTGTAAATTTTCGCTCAATATTTTTAGTTTTGGGGAATGAATTTGATATTCTATTCAATTTCAAGGAGTTACTTTGTTTAGGTTCAAACAACCGTTCAGGGTCAACCTGCTTTCGACCCCTCTGCAGCATCACCCCCCCACTCTTTTGGGTTGGGTGGGGGAATTTGATGATAATAATAGGATAAAGATGTATGAAAAAATGCCAAAGAACCTGATTTATAATAATTTTTCACGATGTACAGTTAAAAAAAAGTCATTTATAGCAATTTATTAAATAAAAAACAAAGACAGACAAAAACAAGGAGAACAATTCAACAATAACAACGACCTATTTATCCGAAAGACAAAAAAACGAATCATAACTTAGGCCGCGCATAGGATCGACTTACGACTTGGGTCGTAACGATTCGAGTCTGGTTTGATTTTACATTGACTGGGGTTGTTGTAGTGTGCGGGGCTCCCATTCTGTCAATGTGAAATCGTAGCGACTCGAGTCGTCACGACCCAAGTCGTCAGTCGCAAGGCGATCCTGTGTGCGGCCGGCCTTTGTGTACAACTATAGTTTCTACTAGGCCCTCTAGGGCATGGTTAATTAATCATTCTTAGGAAAAAGTGATGAATGATGAAATTTTCTAATTAATCAATGATTAACTGATTAAAAATTAAATTAAATACTTCTGAAAAGAGTAAGAAATAGCTTTATTGTTTCTGTTGGCGTGAGATAAGACCGAAGAAAACATTTTGCTCAAACATTTAGTTTGTTTTAGTTCAAGAAATCAGGCATGGGCGGATTAGACAGTTTATACGCGCAAAAAAGGTGCCAAATTCAAATGATACATTACAAAATTTAAGGTAAAATGAAGCCGAAATTATGAGGAAAATTAATCATTTGGCGGCATTCATTTCCCATCATTTTCTAAAATTATTTTTTGATTAATTAATGATTAAATTCGAAACAATGATTAACTGATTAATCTGAATCATATCCTAGTTTCTACCTATATAGTATGATAATCATTTCTCGAAAACAACAATAATAATAATAAATTAAAACCCCCTCCCCGCTCCCCCCCTGCCTGTAGTAAACCAATTCTTCTCTTCTACAGTTTTGGAAGAAAGTTTTCCTTGAAATATGAAATTTCTAAAAAAGGATCAAAAATTGCTAATTGGAAATATTCTATATTTTTAAGCCTAAAGTTACTTTAAGGGTCAAATAAAATAAAAGTTGTTTCACAATTATTTGTTAAAAGTTGTAAAAATGTTGTATTTCATCAATAAAGGTTATACAATTCAATATTTGATACATTTTGGTGACATTAAAACAATAATAATTTGATTATATACCAATCAGTAATTTGTCATGAATTAGAAATTTCATTTCTATAAGTACTTTTTTCTGACACTATATGTCAAATTACAGTGTGTATACCCCCTCCCCCAATGACATCCCCAATGACATTCCCTCTCCCCCAAGAACTAATGTCCTTTTCTCTACGTGGTACTTTATAAACTGGTATTTTTGTGAGGTTCAATGAAGTGAGGTTATTAGTTTTGATCAAATACCTCCTTTGGTAAAATGCCAATGTGTGGGAGGACCCATAAGAATATCGTAGTGGTTGAGCGCCAGGCTGTTAATCTGAAGATCAGGGGTTTGAGTCTCGGCTGGGACTTCAGATTTCAGAGATTAATTAATGCGGTTCCATGGTTCTCCCTCCCTTGGGTAGATGGTTCTGATACCAAGTCAAACTGTAGGTCCCCTCCGTCACGTGCCTTTTGCCGTTACGGAGGTGGTTAAATAACCCCCAAGCGTTATTTATGATTGCAGTGAGTATGCTACAAACACACTAAAGACAAAGGAAACTTCAACACAAATGCAAACTAAGTAAAATCTGTAATTTTTACGAACAGGAAATCTGTAATGGATGTTTGTAAATATTTTAAAATATTATAACAGCCAGGAAGCTTATTTCCCACGATGTTGTGGTTGTGGTGTGTCCCAATGGTCACTTTTAGGTTGATCGATGATAGGGTAAGTAGCCAACTGAACCCAACCCAGGAGCCAGCAGGCGGGAGCGAACTAGAGCCTTATCGCTCAGAGTTCGCCACCGTAACCACTGAGCTATGCGGGCGCCCTGTTTTAGAGTGGTATATTTTAAAATATACAGACTAGAAGATATACTCACTCTTGATTTGCTGAACGCGCGCGCGCGCACACAAGTATACATTGGGGTCACCATAGGGAATTAAGGTGCGCCCGAACTTATGCAGGGATCCAACGTTATACTCATACTTTTCATGACAAGTGTGAAAAATGCTCTCTATGAATTGGTCCCCAATTAACCCACCCCTAATATCTCCAATCTAATTTACCTTAACCTTTGTTAAGCTAGGAGTTGATGCTAGGTCTTAGTCTCTTAGACCACAATGTAGGCCTAATTTAACTGACGTAGCTTTATAGGTTATCCCAAAACTGGGGTTCAAAAACACAACTGATCACTTACTGAGTATTATTAGAGAGTCCCTCTTCTCTTTGCTCTTGGTTTTGAGAGCGCACTTGCTGGTGGAGATCTTTTATTGTTTTCAAGCCGCTTCGTTCGCCATGCCGTTTGTGTTGCAAGGCCTCTCACCAGTTCCGGTCTTTTTTACCAGCGTCCTTTTGGTTTTCGTTGGTTGATCGGTAGTGTATGTTTACTACCGAGCATGCTCTATCACACAATACATAAATACGAGTGTGGAGAATAACTCTGATGAACAACCAATTGGTTTCATCCCCCTAGTTATTGACATAAAAGGAGTTTAATAATTGTTAGATTAACTACCTACCTACTCAGTGGACCATTTTCGTTACCTCCCAACTACCCACATGTATCAGTTTTCCATAAGGTTGAGGTACATCTCTAATGTTATGTCAGGAGACCAACGTCTCTATTTACGCACTTCATAAACTGCTTCCATTCTTTTTTCTTGAACTTCTGTGCCACATTTACATCAACACGTTTATTTACACTTTCATTAATTACATCCTTCCATATTTTACAAGCTTCCTCTACACATTCACTGTTATACAACTTTTTCGCAACTTCATTGGCAATAACGAAGCGGCCAATGAATAATGTCTCAACACCACTTCCTGTCGATCATCGAAGTTAAACGACACTGGAAAGTAGTTGAATGGGAGACTGTCCTCCGCCCGCAGATTATGTAGCGATCCTAACGGAGTTCGGATCCCACGTAAATCTTTCTCCTCCGTCATATGACCTTAGATGCTGTAAAGGTCAAACAACCACAACAGTCAATCATAATTATTCATTCTCTTTACATGAACACGCACCAACGTTGCATAATACTGCCCTCCATTCTCGTGTTCATAAAAGAGAAGAGATCGTTCATAAACAAAATTTGATGTTTTGTCAGCAACATTTAGGCCAGTCGCACACAGGATCGTCTCGCGGCTGACGACTTCCGACGTGACGACTAGAGTCGCGTGATATTAAATTGACAGAATGGGAGCCCCGCACACTGCAGCAACTGCGACGCGATTCCCCAGAATACAATTTATACTCTAGACAAGATCTCCCGCGATTCTGGGGAATCGCGTCGCAGTGTGCAGGAGGGGGGGGGGGGAGCTCCTATTCTGCCAATGTAAAATCACACGCGACTCGAATCGTCACTCGTGAGTCGCAAGACGATCCTATGTGCGACAGGCTTAAATATACTTTCCTAATTTATCTTAACTTTATCATACTAACCAGAAATAGGTAATCCAAAAATCTTGAAAATGAAAAGTTAAATTTTTATTTAATTATGTCAGGTTCGCAAGTGGTCGAAATATTGAGATATCGTTTAAATACAAAGTTTTCCTCTTGAATGTTCTCTAGAGGCCTAGACAAGATTAAACATCAAAACAAAAGATACTTCTATATAGCTACCATGGGCGCCCGCAGGTAGGGGCAAGGGGGGGGGGCGCTTGCCCCCCACTGGAAA
Source organism: Bathynomus jamesi (assembly GCA_023014485.1). Classification (NCBI taxonomy): domain Eukaryota; kingdom Metazoa; phylum Arthropoda; class Malacostraca; order Isopoda; family Cirolanidae; genus Bathynomus; species Bathynomus jamesi. Next base: position 507,413 of record JAJOZX010002644.1, on the reverse strand, counting down.
TGCCAAGAAAATATATTAAATATTTTCTAAGAAAATATTTATATCCTAAACTTGCTGAAAAGTATCCAACTGCCTCCTAAAGGGTGAAAAATTTTATTTGTGTGCATGATAAAAGGTTGCTACCTTTTTATTTGTTCACCGGGAGAAAATCAACTCCAACAAAACTGATTTTATGGAAAAGGTTGTTCATAATTTTGGCAGTGACCGCAGACGACTACAATTCCTATTCAAATGAGCAGTGTAGGTGATGCTCGAAACACCGTTTTCAAATTAGGTACAACATTTACTTCAGTGTGCTTTTTTCTTCATTCTATCATGTTTCTGTTATAAATAAAATAAATGATTGTTATCATGTGCATTGTATGTACTGTATATACAATATATATTTGCATTTTCCATTACAGAAAATGCAACACTAAACTTGCTTAGAATTAACCTGCTGGTTCCTAAGGGGTCAAAAGTTTTTGCTTGCTCCGGTCCCTACCTATTAATACATTAAATTTTGCCCCCCCCCCGCCCCTTGGAAAAAATCCTGCGGGCGCCCATGATAGCTACAGTAGAAAACTAGAAACTAAGAGAAATCCCGAGCAGAAACTCTAGAAAAAGAAGTTAATATAATCCAATAATAAGAATCTCACCTAAGTTTTTAATATTATTTTCCTAATTTTTGTAAAAATATTTTTAACGAAAATTTTTTTTGGAGTAAAATGTACTTTTCCAACACCCACCCCGGCAAAGTTATAATCCTTGTTTTCGTCTGTGAACTTGGAGCATTTTCAAGGACAATTTTTATCAAGATGATGATGAAAGAATTGAAATTCAAACTGTAAAATATTTGAAGCATCTTTAACAAAAACGAAGAATAGATATTAGGAAAATCCAACGTATCATTAAACGTAACATCGGCAATGAATTATATTTAAAGAACTACAGTACCTCGGGACTATACAGCCAAATAGAGACCCTTAGGTCCACTATAGGTTAGGCCAAGAAACTGAAGTTTAGTCATCAGAACGATAGCAAAGGAAAACAACTTCGAATGGAAACGTCTGTATTAATTTAGAGTTCATAAAAATTAGTCGAGGGCCAAAAAGTGGCACCATAAAGTGGCACCATTTACTATAGTAACTTTCTAATTTGGACAAACTGCGGCTGAAATCTTGGTTTTGCAAATGGCACGGTTCAGAACATAATCATAAATTCTTGCCAGACGAGGGTAACCATCGACCAAGGAGGCCATCAATAATATAGAATTAACAAAGGCGCACGACTCATCACGTGAGGTCCAGAACAAATAGTTTCAACAAATTATGCACGTTTATGATATAAAGTGAGCCGTAGCGGACGTGTGGCTCGACGCAAACACCTGCTTACAGCCGCCAGTTGACAGCGGCGATTAATACTGGCCACAGAGATGATACACAAATATATGGCACTTTAAAAGTCTGTTCTGTTCTTGAATGAGTTTCAGTGTAGTCAGTTCGCGTCAATTGGGCACATGAATTTGGGGATTTGTTAATAAAGTATTTGAGAAGTCCCTCGTTTCAAAAAGGTGCTTGGCACAGAGGTACACACACGCTACAAGATAATGGGTGTCACATAGTACACTTCCAACACGCACACCGAATATAAGACTGCCTACGGGTTCTTCCTTTGGCACCCAAAAACCTTGGCACGAAACCCTCAATCGTTAACTTCATAGAAAACCTACTTCCACATCTGTGGTACCTCAAAAAAGATGTTTTTCACAAAACTTTGCCAAAATCTTCACCATGACTCGCTTAAAAATTTCAATACCTTCGTGTAAAGGGATTGGCAAAGTTTTTCACAAATTCCGTGGTCAATCTAGTCTACTTTGTCAACATGTTGAACGAATGTTGTATAGAATATGTCGCAATGAAACTTAAAGTGGAAAATATCGTTGACAAGAGGAGAGGTGAAAAACGAAGAAGGAAAAAGTATTTCATATGTACAGGGTGATTCAAAATGTTAACACTTGACCGGAAAGAATTAGATATCATCCAATCAATACCACCAGAGATGCTTGTGTCTCAGGGCTCTGGAAGCAACGTTTGACCGCTTTCATACATGCATAGATATCCGTGGACAACAAGTAGAGACTGTATGAAGCACTGTTTACATCACAAAAAAATGTCTACAAATATGGGGTTTTATTTTTTATTTCTAATAAGTGTCAACATTTTTTTGAATCACCCTGTATAATACGAAATACCCAACCTTTTAAGGTTTATTAAAACATTCTCCCCCAATTACATATCCCCTGCAAATTTGCAAACTACATGAAGACAAGAATTGCTTGCAGTTGCTTCGTCATGCAATAAGTGAATGAGTCAAAAATGTAATAAATTTATAATGAACATAATTTGATGTGTGATTATTCTCGAAAGAAAAATGTATAATTTTCCAAGAATATTTATTTCGTTATTTTAAATAACCAAATAAAGCTGATTATTTACTCTGCGAAATTATCTGTTGAAAACTTTGGCCACATTTCCGTACACGTGTATGTTTGAATGGATTTTGTGATCGTACATGCTTTTTTTTATATATATATATATATATATTTATTTACAATATATATATAGTTTTTTTACGCTGTTTAAGTCCAAGTTAATTCCTATCTTTTGTTCTTATTTAAAAAATTTAAGTACACACACACACACACACATGTATATATATTCCAAAAAAAATTACGTCTTATTTTGTTTAATTCATGCGTACAAGATGACGTATTCAAGTTTTTTTTTTTTTTAGACGAACACGACTTTTCAAATTATCTTTTGCATCTGTCACTACCTTCAAATTTCTTCATTAGTGTCTCTATTGCATATCTGTTCTTGGGGGCTTCCCTTACTTCAAATTTTCCTTTACAAATCACGTATACTTGCTCAACACTCTTTGTATGGAAATAACTCTTCACAATAAACACGCATTGAGCTGTAGAATACGGCATCTTGTACGGCAAACTCGGTAATCGTCTGACCCAAGTCTGACCCAAGTCTGACCTAGAAAGCGTAGCTTACCAAGCCCAGTCTAAACTACATTATAAAAAAAACACCGAAGGTCCGTGAAAATAATGCCGGGGGGGAAGTTACATATCAAATACTTTGTAAGATATTAATTAACCCCTTCCTTGTGCTGTGCATCACGCGTGATGTACAGCACGGAGAAGGGGTTAAAATGAAGTGATGATGATAAGCCTCAAACGGTTGGGGTACGCCAAAACGGCTTGGGTAATCTGCATCAAATTTGGTATACACATAGAGAACCGGAGAAGGTTTTAGTAACACACCCTTCCCTCCCATTAGCTCCAGTAGGTTGTTTCGGGGGCTTATATATGTTACAAGGAATCTGTGCAACTAGGGATTGCATGAAATCCTTAAAATGTTCAGGGATTTCATGTAAAGGTAAGTCGTGATATTTTCGTTAATTTTAACGAAAATATCACAACTTAACCTTACACGAAATCCCTCAATATTTTAGGGATTTCATGAAATCCCCAGTTACACAGATTTCCTGTATTATATATTATATATATATATATATATATATATATATATATATATATATATATATATTACACAATAATTGTGTGTGTGTGCAATGACTGAGCTTTTTCATCGCAAAACATTGATTTGATTCAATTTGAGGTCGTTATAATGAACCCCAAGGTGCGTAGTTTTCTACTCATATATTAACTAAAATAATTTAACTGCTTTTAGAATTTAGTCTGTTCATAAAGCCTTGTCTTAACTCCCATGTCCATTATCAACATTTATCAGTGAATAACGTGGAATTTCACTTAATTCGTCTTTTCAGTTGAATTTCCCCAAGTCACACCCGAAACATCGCCCACTTTTGCATTGGCTTTTCCTCTTCTGCCATCTGGTGTTTGGAAAGAGAACTAAATTATCCACTGAAAACTTAACTTAAATTATATTTTAATGATTATATATAGTTAAACATGCTTGTATAATGTAACACAAGATCAGTTAATAAATTAAAGGCAGTTTTTGTTATGAATATAGTAATATTTATTTTTTATTAATATACATGTAAATTATGCGAGTATGCACTTGTGCAAGTTCTGACTCCATCCGTTAGGTGGCGAACGCCTATTAATTATTAATTTGGCAGAATAACCAAAGTCTACTGATATCTAGTCAGGCCACGCTTGTACAAAACGTTGTACTTCTGAAATTGAGGGAAAACTAGCGATATCATATGTACAGAAAAATACCAGTTCATGAGATTCGAGTAAATGTTAGTGTCACTGGCTTAAAATTTTCTGTTCATATTCGCTTGTACTGAAATTATTTGCATGTTTTACGCGAACGTGGACCGACCAGACACAAGTAAATTTTTGGGATAACACGATAAGTTCCTCTTCTTTTGAATATATAATAATCTCATTTTTCTGGATCACCTGAAGATCAGGTCCCCCAGCCTTCTTTAGTTAGCTTTATAAGCCTAACTAACGAAAATATCACGACCTAACCTAATCAGTCGTCAAGGGTGTACGGTTGACCTAACGATTGGTTAGATTAGGTCGTGATATTTTCGTTAGTTAGCCTCATAAGGCTAACTAAAGAAGGCTGAGGGCCCTGATCTTCAGGTGGTCCATTTTTCTTATTGGAAAAACTCTTGATTTAAATGGATGAACTCACTCTTTAGGTCTTTGATAATGCACAAAGTTCTTAATTTTATTGTGTGTGTGTGTGTATTGGTGGGGTGGGGGGGTGAAGGTAATTAATAAATTGACTGTCAAAACTGAAAGAAAAATGAGCAAAGAACATTTATAGGTAAGCTAAACCTCCATGAATAAGCAGATAACCTCTGCTGTAGATAAAATTTATTGTAAACTACGATACACTAATTAGATTTCAGGTTTTAAATATCTACAGATGGGTCTACTTCGAGTTGGATCATGACTTGGGTTAATACTAGACTTGTCCACACACTGATTCTAAATTTAAATACCTTCACTTCAAGAATGTCACCATGTAGGAGTATTTCTTGGCGTATTTAAAATTATCTGGAGCTACGTCATCGTCATCTTGCAACACCGCTTCCCGTCAATCAGCGAAGTTCAGCGACATTAAGTCTGATAAGTAGTTGGATGGGAGCCCGTTCTGTATCTAGCTGACGTAGCGACCCGTGGTTCGTATCCCACGTAAAGCTGTAGGTCTCCTCCATCGCATGTTTCGAATGAAGTTAAACAACCCCCCAAAAATACACGTGTACAGTTATCTGGAGTTCACTTTTTATTGTCTTACGTAAAGTTGATACGGAACGTTGTCCGAATACGGGACACAGTCTTGGTAATCCTAATTATAATTAACCAACATTTTGTTTCATTTTGGAACAATTTTAATATGCCATTCGTTAGTTATATTTAGAATAGTATTTCTGATAATTTAAAAAATTAAAACGTACCTAAAAGCAAAATTTGCCTGAAGAAATCCTTATTAAAGGATTACACCCTTATTTCACCATCCCGCGCTTCCCAAGATGGCGGCGAGACTCCGCTGATGAATAAAAAAAATTTCTTAAGTTCGCTAAAGTGTAGTTAAGAAATAATCATTAAAAAAAATCACACAAAGAAAATTAGAAAGGATGTGGAGAAGAGTGAAATGAAAAAAATGAAGGAGGATGCAGAGAGAGGGGAAGAGACAAACGTGTAAGAATGGCTGAGTAAATTAGATCGTGAATCAGGGCCGCCAATCTCACACTCGAAGTAAAACGTCTTTAGAATTCAACCAAAGGCTACTCAATAATCATCATTCTGATGATGATGATCATGATTATCAAAAAATTATTATTAAGAGCAATTGTATTATAGAGCCGAAGGTGAAGTGAGCAATTAAATTTCATGAATGTTTAAAAAAAAACTGAAGCAATTATGGCGACTAATAAATAATAATACATATTAATAATAAATCGCATAAGAAAAATCGTAATTAAAACCAGGATGTAAAACCAAAATGGTTTAAAAATTAAAAAATAAGGATACTAATAAATATATGTGAAAAAGAAAAAACTATAGTGTTTCATTTATCATTACTTATTCGGATTATAGTGGATTTAATTTTCCCCAAAAGAGTTCCTTGTTCCATGCACGGTCTGTGTGTATCATGAAAAAACCTCAGGGGACCATTCTGAGTGCAATCATATATAAAATTTTATATGTGCAAGTTATTTTTATAAATAAAATTGACATTTAATTGAATTTGTAAAGGTAATTTATGGACACCATGTAATACATATATATATATATATATATAGTATATGACTTTTATTGTGGGAATTAATACCAAGCCACGGTCAATTAACTCAAATGTTTGATATATAAACTATATAATTACAATTATAATGCAAAATTCTTGAAATATTTCCACTTCAAAATAATAACATATAGGCTGCATTTCCTAATATCTAAATTGTTCTTCTTTTTCCGTATGACGTAGAGACCATAATTTTTTATTTTTTAATAATCTCGTTTTCCATTTATTCTTTTTGTTTTTTCTCTTTAATTGTGGCAAGGTCATTTTGTTCGCGGTGAAAGGAAAAAAGTATAAAACTGATCATCCTTCCATTTACATTTATAATTTACCCAAACATCGAGTCGAGAACATTTGTTCTTACATCGCAGATAAAGTATAAACAAAGTTTCCTAAAACTACGTTCCAGTAACGTAGCTGAGGCGGGTTTATATTGTATAAAATTAGAAAAAAATATCGATCTGCATTATTTTCTTGGAGAAATGATGGTAAGCATATTTTTTTTTTATTAAGTTTACTTTGAATAAGATTGGTTTCATATGTGTGTGTTCACATATTTAATTCTGTATCGCGACATTTCCCCAATCTCAAAAAAAAAAATTTAACCAAACCTTAATTAACCTAGCGTAGCCTAACCTGACCTAGTCCAAACTTAATTAGATCCTCATTTTTATGATAAAAGATGGAATTTATGAAGATGAAACAGCGCGATACTGTTAATGTTCTGATACGCATGTTCGTGTCGCGATGGGCTCTGCGTATACTCAAGATTGTCACGATTCCGTAGGAAAGACAAGAACACACACACATTATAAAGTTATAAACTACTATGAATTAGGTCGAATTGGACTTAGTTCCAGTCCACTTAATTCCATTAAGATTGATTTATTTCCAGTGAATTTTATTTGATCGAAATCTTCAAAATACATTTAATTTGAATAAAACGCAAACGCGCGCACACATTATAAAATTAATAATTGAATTAGTTGGAATTTCACTTAGTTCCAGTCAACTTAATTCCAGGTCGACCTAATTCCAATGAATTAAATTTTAAATGAGCCTTTTCTGAATGAGATTCAGAAATACGCCTTTACTCTGACAAACTGAATGAAATGCAATACTTTCAGCTCTAGAAGTTACGACACCTTCATTAAAGAGAAAATTGTTAGCGACATATATAAAATTAAAGAACAAATGTATAATTGCATCGCTGCATCTTAATTCCCGAATCCCTACCTGCAACTACAATATGGCTTCTATGTTCAGGGAATGTCAACCAACATTACCGTTCCAAGTAACAAAATCTATCGGCCAATATGGCCTAATATTTAACTAGTATTGATTCATTGTCCCAACATTAGACCAGTATTGTTTTATTACTTCGAGTAAAGCGCCACCAACTGCCAGCGTAGGACTTTTGGGTGTTTTTGTGAGCAGATTTTAATTTATGTAAACGTTAAGTAAATTTTAATTTCGCCTTTTTTAAATTTTTTATATTATAATAAAAACTGCGTCATACTTTCACCCTTTGGGACAAAGACGAAAATTTTAGTCATTCATTGAGATAAACCGTCCATCCAAACACAACGCCACGTTCTAAATACAGTGGGAAGACATTTTCCTAAAATTACATTTAGACAATTATTATTTTATAATCTCCTTGACAGTAATGACCCTGAAATTTGTAGAAAAATTGGCCATCAGTGCCTAGCTAGATTCTAGGCTCAAAGTTGGGTGGTAATATTTGATCTTGAATGTTCTCTCTCTCTCTCTCATTTTTTACTCGTCATTGTCTTCCAATTATTCTTCTCTCATCATAATGATGAGAGAGAAATATTTCTGTCAGTGCGTTCGCAATATCACTGATGAGTTCTTCAAACTGCTGTTTCAGGTCACGGCTCTTAAGGGTCGAAAGATATTGGGAAGAACGAGAAACGAAGTTTGTTGGAGGAAAACATTTAACTGCTTTGACTGTAATGTACAGCAATTGATTTGTCAGAAACCAAAGCTGCAAATTCTGAATGGGTTGCTTTATGTAATCCTGAACCATTCGGCAATATTGTGCTGTTAATCTAACGTGACTGACCACTAATGTAGAATGTCGAAACAAGTTAATATCGAATTCTGTCGAATACGATACAAATTAAAATTAAACTTTAATTTATATTCCAGAAACTTGTTTTGATCGCCTTATTGGCTGTGACATGTTCCTCGCTGCCTCAAGGTTATAAGGCGCCTTCGGCAGGAAGTTCTTTCGATGGATTTGGAGGAGGTTCCTCCGGAGGATTCGGATCCTCGAAGCGGGGCCATGGAGGTTCTTCCTCAGGATTCAGTTCGAGTGGTGGAAGAGGTGGTGCAGGAGCTGGTTTCGGAAGTTTTGCTGGTAGCCATGGAGCATCCTCAGGAGGATTCAGCTCTTTAGGCAGTGGACATGGAGGTTCCGGTGGTGGATATAGAGGTTCCGGTGGTGGACATGGAGGTTCAGGCGCTAGTTTTGGAGGTTCCGGTGGTGGACATGGAGGTTCAGGCGCTAGTTTTGGAGGTTCCGGCGCTAGTTTTGGAGGTTCCGGTGGTGGACATGGAGGTTCAGGCGCTGGTTTTGGAGGTTCCTCAAGTGGACATGGAGGTTCAGGCGCTGGTGGATACGGTGGTGGTCCAGTTGTTCCTATATTGGTTGATAATCGAGAGGGACCAATCGATGGTGTTTACAAATTTGAATATGAAACTGGTGATGGGATTAGTCGTCATGAGCAAGGTTCCCCGATGGACCCTATGGAGCTGTTGTTCAACAAGGTGGATGGAGGTGCGTAAATGATTTTGTAAATATATAATTTTAATAATATAAAAATATTTATAGAATTTTGCTCATTTATATTTTTTATACATCCAAGCAAGCAACTCGTGTCTTAATCTTTGATTTTTATTTTAGCTTTACTTTCCCCGATGGTACGAAGGGAGAGTTTTCTTTCGTCGCCGACGAAAATGGGTATAGGGTAGAATCCCCACTTCTTCCAAAACCCCATCCTCTCCCACCTCATGCCATTGCTCAAATCGAGAAGGCTGAGAGAGAGCGAGCCGGAGGAATAGTGAATGGAGGTTATTCTGACGGGGGATCACATGGCCAACAACAACAACAACAACAACAACAGTTCCAGCAAGGATTCTCCGGGGGACAACAAGGTTTCCAAGGTCGACCTCAACAACCAAGTCAAACTTATAACTTCTAAACGCCCACTAAAACTAATAACTAAAATAGTTAAGCTCAGCGCCATCTATGAGTGGGAAGATTAAACATATTTTAAAAAGACGGATTGTTACTGTTTGAATGAAATTAGGCTGATAATTTTCTATCTCAGCGTTGTTAATCATTACTTTTCTATCTCAGTTAGTCATTACTTTAAGCTAACGTTATTTTATGTATTTATATGTACTTATTTCTGTGTACGACTTCTAAATTTTCTTAAACGATTGCAAAGTAGGAAAATAGATTTCCTCAAACTGGTTTCAGCCATTTCCGAGCGTAACATGTCTATTTCCTTTTATTTCATAATAAAATTTGCCTTTTTTTTATTTTTTTACTTAAAACCCTCAAAATACCATAAAATGGGAAGTTCAAATACAGACGTAAGCTCCTGATTTCCCGTTTGTAACGTTATGAAAATTTGTCACTTTTTTGTAAAGGCCAACCTGTTCTCTTTGTTAGTATATTGTGGTTGGTTGGTTGGTTTTGTTTTACGTCCTTCGGCTTTGAGAAGGTCTATAAACATCACCAGCCGGGGCAAACAAACCCCCTTTGGTCGAGCCAAATACAAACCCCATATCATATAATTCGTAACTGCAGAGTGAACACGAACTGTTTTATCAATGAGTTTCAAAAAATTGCATGAGTATTATCGTTATTTTCATCTGCTTGAGAAAAACTGTTAGTTTGTAGTTGTATTTGTACAGATATATTAGGGACAACTTCGTACACGTTTTGTAAGGTATTGGTACAAATTCGAATTAAACTTTAAATAAAAATTAATTATAAGTTGAACCAGTGGCGGTTCGTCGGTAGGCGCTGCGGAACTGCAGCACCCCTAAATTTTTTATTTACAATTGAAATAATCAAGAACAATATAAGGCTGAGCTCAGTGAATAACTTTTTCAATAACTTTTGAAACTTTTATTCATTGCTCAATGCTCATCCTTTTATTTCAGTAATTATTTCAACCCATTCTTAGAGACAACACCCCTAGAATTTTTAGTCACGAGCCGCCACTGAATTTATTTATAACTGTAAGCACTTTAATTGTGGTACACTGAAAAAACTTAAAATGTGTCTACAGCTACTGTCAGTTTTGACATAAAAGTTGTTAAGTTAAGTGAAGTTTGTACAGAACTTAAACAGACATTTTAATCTATTATGAAAATTTTGTGCACGTTAATGATCAAATTTGTACCCCCAAGAAATTTCACTTATTATTTTATGCAGCAGGAGGAGGAGGAGAGCCAAAGTCTCGAGTTTTCGAGATGCCTGGAGACACTGCCTTGGAAAGATTGGAGGTAATAGACAGGGGGAGAGAAATGGATTGAGGAAGGTTATTGCAAAAATGACCGGTTGAGTCGATGAAAGATAGAGAATACAGATTAAGTGCAAGCTCTTCTCAAAGGGGGGAGATAGGCAGAGAATTCAGAAGAGCAGTGGTCGTTATAATAGCGATAATGCAGAAAGAGGGAGGCAACATTTTGGTGAAGACAGTCAGTGTAAGAGGTGTGTGGAAATTGATGAGAAGAAATGCCTTTGATTGCACTCGGTCAAGTGGAGGTATGCGAGTTGAGCCACCTCACATATGAGAAGCGTACGCCATACAAGGGCGAACAAGACTCATGTACAGAGACGGCAGCTGAGTGGGGATGAAGAAACTGTGGAGCCGGTACAGCACACCTAACCGTTTAGAAGCTATTTCAGAAAGAAAGTGTACTTGATATTTCCAGGAAAGAGGATGAGAAAAGAAAACCGCATGAATGTTAAGAGGAGAGGAAGGAATGAGTTGTGGATTGTTGAAGATAAGGGAATAGTCGTGTGGAAGATTCCGAGTAGGAAACGGATGAAGGAGCCGAGTGTTTGAGACATTTAAAGCCCACAAAGGTTTTCTCTTACACATGAATAATTTCGATTTTAGATCTAATAGTCCAATTTGAACTTTAATTTTCAGAGAGACTAATTTATCGAAATCTAACCAACCCAAACTAACCTTAAACACACACACACACACACACACACACACACAAAATTATACCTTTTCTTTCAACCTTTCAAAGGTTCCGTGCGATGATTCCTCATTTCATGAAGGTCAAGCTTGTCGCCCCTCGTCTCGAGTTGGCCTGGTGAAGTAGTGAGTTAGTTTCTTGTACTCTCCTCCTCGCATAACCAGGTACGCCCGGCTCATCGTGAATTATTCTGAGCCAGGCGTCTAATTTTTTGAATGTCCACTACAACACCAATCGTGTTCCCTAGGTCTTTGGGCAGCTGATTAAACAGTTTTGGTCCTCTTACCACAAAACTATTGGTCATTATGCAGAAAATGACATGGCCTGAAGTTGAATTCAAAAATACATTTTCTAGTGTATTTTGGTGTGCTCTGTTCAAATATAACCTTCATTTCTTGTGCAAATGAACAGAAATATGTGTTTGGGCCATGCAATGACAACTGTATTTCTGTTCATTTGCACAAAAAATGAAGGTCATATTCGAACAAAACACACCAAAATACACTTGAAAAATGTATTTTTGACAACATTTTATACAATAAAGCATAACCTAACATGTTCATGTTACGAGATTTCGTAAACGACGCATTACCACAGGAAACGTTCAAAATACCTCAAAATTAATCAGAAAAGTTTGCTCGTCATTTTCGTTTAAACTAACGAAAATATCACTATTTAACCTATTCAATCATCAAGGGCGTACAGTTGACCTAACCGGGCATTCCATTGACCTAACAGGTTAATATTGGTTAGTTCACCTAAATATCTTCTGATCTTTTCGTATTAGGCGCTCACTGTCACATTTCGGGCAAGTTAAGGATGAGAGAATAACGCCGTAATTGATAAAAGCATCCAACGCTTTGTCTTCATCTAGGGCACATGACGAATCAAGTTTTCAAAGTCGAAACCACATGAACGGCACGTCATAATTCTATCACAAACACCACGAAACTGAATCCAATTAGAAAAAAAAATAGTCAGAACAGAAAAACTAAGTCGCAGAGTAGCGAAAAAAATAGCCCAAGATTATACTCGTCGGACCAAAAATGAGTGTATTTATATATATATATTATTAGTATCATAATGTTCACCATTAATATGCATTTGCACAAAAAATTAGTGACAAATTTGAATAAAGTGACAAAAACTACCTCATAAAAAGTTATTTTGATTTACAGGTCCAGCCCATGTCATTTAAAACATATTGACCAAACTATTTTCTTTCAGGGTTAAGGATGTTCCCTGTCTCGCCTTTAACTTGGGAACACGACACAGTCTTTCTTTTCTACTTTCCACTGTTGTTTGGGGAGTTACATGGTTCAGAGTAAGATTAGGGACTAGTTTCTCCATTATTTTCCAAGTGTAAATAATGGTGTATCTCTTCTCCTTTCCAGTGAATATTGGTTTAGTTCGCGTAACCTTTCCCAGTAATTTAGTTCTTTGCACCCCTTGATCTTGGCTGTGAAGCTTCTCCGAATCCCTTCTAGCTGTCTAATGTCTTCTTTTTTTATATGGGCAATTGGGCATGTTAGGACCGAGCAGTATTCCAATTTGGGTATGAGCAGTGTTTTCAGTAGAGGAATCATTATATTCCTATCCCTTCGTTTAAAGGTTCTCAGTATCTGCCCAGTTATTCTCTTTGCTCTGTTTGTTGCCATCTTATTTTGTGTTTCAAATTTGGCATCATCAGTCATTACAACCCCTCAATCTTTTGCTCTAGAATTTCTCTTAATTTCCTTTCCATTTGCGGTTATAATATTTCATGGATTTTAGGTATTCTCTTTTCCTCTACCGTAACAGCTGAAATTTCTGTTAAACTTCATATTGTTGTCTTCTGTCCACGTGTAGATTCTGTTCATATCGGCAATATATCAATATATATATATATATATATATATATATATATATATATATATATATATCGCAGAAGCATCAAAATTCTAAGCTTCGCATCTTAAACTATTGAGTAATAAAAAATTTTAAAATTATATTTAAAAAAAGATTTTCTTTTAGGCATAAAATAAATGTCAAATTGGCTTAAAAGTTCTTGTTAAAAATATATAATGTGAAGTGAAGTGATAGCCACTGAAGAAAAGTGGAAGTCATGATGTAGTACAACAAACATAAAAAAACAAGACACACGGGATTTGCGTCGTGACAAACACAGTCTATTAAGGACAAATCTGACTGGGCACAATGAAAATAGTAAACCATATTTCAAACCAAGTCAAATTACCGAGTGTCATCAGATTTATCCTAAAAAAGCTGAAAATCGGTAGATTCACAAGAAATGTTCTAAAATAGTGGGACACAGACATCCACGCAAACACAAGGTGACCAATGTACAGATTTCAGGTAAATAGAAAAAAACAGGTATATAAAACACTTTTGTAGGTAAGAAAGAAGAGGAAAGTGTAAAAGTATTTTACGTGATTTTTTTTTTTGAGGGGGGGGCCTGCCAAAAGTGGTGGTAGCCTCAACTTTATGAGCTGTAGGGGGGACATGGCCCTTTTGGCCTCCTCCTGGCTCTGCTAATGCTTCTTGACACATTCGGGTAGGGGCTGCCGTACGTAAAAAGGTCGTAAGTTATGAAACTCCATCATTGCCTCCAGAACAATGACAATCTTCTTTTATTGGCGAGACCTTGGGTTCACTTCCAAAGCTGTAACACATATCTGAAGTGTATTTCTTTGTTCCATTTTCCAGACAATTACAGCAGTCCTTCGTCCAAAACTCGGATCTTTTCCGTTTGACACACATGGTTCGATTTTATTTTAAATTTCTACACAGACGTAGTTTTGCATGCCGATTACGAAAATCAGAACCATTTTTTGGAGAAATTAATAATAAAAAAGTTACAACCCTTTAAATTATTTTATTAATATTAGTGACAAAAATCAACACAAATTAATATTTTCGATTAAATGTTGCGATGCACTGTAGCATTTTTTGGAACTGGTCGCAGTTTTTGTGTCTGCGTCGCCAAATAAACTCGCAGAGGTAGGAATCGATCATCGAACGATGAGTGCCGCAACGTCGTTTATTAGAGCGTTTAAGGCAGTTCCATGTGCTTTCAACTTGTTGCGTGTGGAACGTTCCATTTTTCAATATTAAACATACTCATAAAACATATACCATTTGAAAGCTCACATTTTTCCGAGTCTAAAAATGTAGTAATCCAAAAGTATCAATAGCAAATAAAAAGTAACTAGGTTTAAATATAAAACCCTATACCGATCAATTTGTGATGCGTGATCTTTACGGGGGCTCCGCCCCCGTACCCCCGAGACCTAAATTATACAAATAATAATGTAATATGTTCATGTTAGGTTAGCGTAACAATTACCAAAAAGACCATCTTACAACACAGACTGAAGATTTATAACTTAGCCAACCTTTATAATGTTTGTTCCACAAACTTTTCAAATTGTCCACTCTATCGCTCATGATTGTTTGAATTAGTTCCTATGGAAAAGAGAAATAACATTACTAACATTTACAATAACAACACGATACATAACAACAAATTAGTGAACATTTAAATAGGGAAAACCAATCTTTACTTAACCTAACCTAACCTAACCTAACCTAACCTAAAAATTCAATCTTTAAAGGGTTGTAACTTTTATTATTATTAATTTCTCCAAAAAATGGTTGATTTTCGTAATCGGCATGCAAAACTACGTCTGTGTAGAAATTTAAAATAAAATCGAACCATGTGTGTCAAACGGAAAAGACCCCAAAACTCCAAAAACGGATGCGGATTGGTTTTGGATTTCAGACATTTCTGTAGAACTGCAGTTCCATTTCCCATAGATAGACTGTACTAAGTAGCACGATATATCTGTCCAATGTTGTACTGTTAGAATCCCGTTGGAATCACGGGCCTTGTTGCTATTTTTCTCCAAGACCTTTTACACCCAATCATCTCCTTCTCTATCTTCCACCCCGGGCACTCCCCTCTCCAGGACTCTGTCAACAGTAAAGCTAATAATGGACACTTCCAAACTTACCCAGAAACTCCGTCAACCAGCAAACACAATCATTTCACCAGTAGCATCTCGAATCCTGAATCAGCAAAATTGGAACTGTTGTAACTTGGAGACAATGAAGTTTGTGAAAAATGGCGGCGACTGGTACTCTCTGCAGGACTAGTAGTGAAGATCATTACTGGTACCAGTTTTTATAGCTTTCATGGTAGCTTATAATGATTCTTTTAAAAAGCTGAACTGTTAAATCTTTCCAGGGTAAATTATTTAGTTACCTCACATTAAATTATGTCTCCGTTTTCTTTAATTTCATTATGTTCATTTTTAAGGATAAACATTTCTAAACTTTAGTTCGCTTCGCAAGCTGTAACACACATTCGAAATATATATTTCTTGAATCCAGTTAGACAATTACGGCAGTCCTCTGTTCAATACTAGATTGCATAACAAGAACTCGTGGCTTCAAAGAGTATTAATAGGAAATAGTTTTTAATAATAAATTTCTCGGTGCTTTGTTTAAAATGACAATAGTTAGTTAGTTTTATAGGGGCAAGATGGCGCGTTCCAAAGTTTTTTTAATGTGCGCCATGTCAGCAAGTGGTCGAAGGAGAGTTTTCTGTTTGTCAGCGACCACATCTATCTTGCGACCTCGTAACTGGACAGGAGTTACTCAACCACTTCAACGAATACCCAAGAACAAGAGTAAAACGAGACCATACATATACAGTATCAGATTGTGCATGAATTACATGATGTGGATGAAGACCAGAGAGTAGAAATATATGATACCTTGTTTTATCATAAGTACAATCCATCTCTTTTTGGATAGCATCTGGCTTAACGATAACTGCGTGGGAGGGATAGTTAACAAATGTCACGCATTTGGACACTTCAAAACTCGAAGAAATACATATATCTCGAACATGAGCGAGATAAGCCAAAATGTAATGTTTTGGTGTGCTTTCTCGATTAAAGAAATCACTGGACCTTTCTTTTCCAAAGTTGCCGATGGACAGACAACGAACGTCACAGTTGGGAAAATTATCATTAGATTTATCGATAGTTTGCCCTCCCTTACAATCTCATGGCCTCGATGAAATTATCTTTGAATAGAACTGAGCTCTACCTCATTTCGCATTGGAGATCCAACAGCGATTATATCAACATTTCTGTGGTTGGTGGATTGGGAGACGCGGACCAACTCTTTATGACTTTATAGTTACCTGATCGGACACTAATGAATTTGTCTGTGTATCTGCGTGAGATCCAAAGTTTATGGAAGAGAGGCCAGAATTTTGAGCAATTTAGAAGACCGCATAACCATTGTTATTCTGGACATTCCAACATAAACCATGATGAACCTTAGTTCAGGTGACTCAAATACAACGGAACTGGTGGAGTACATGTAGAAGTGGCTTCGAGGTAAGAAAGATTTCGACGAAATGATTATTTTTTTTATTTTTTTTTTAAATTATTTTTTTTTTGCGAATGTAGTTTTCGGTGTGTTAACACTTAATGTCGCTTAACATTTCTAATCGATGGGAAGACGTGTTACAACTGGCCACTACATATATCTGTGTGGGTGGGAGTGTACTCAGCACTTTATTTTTTTTAATTCATAACATTCACAATATAAATTTTGTTGAACATCCTCGATTATAATGATAATCAAAACGTATATAAAAAAGTATACATTAATTTCATTATTCCTTCAAACGTAAAGTTTCTTGTGAAATATGATATTAAATGATTAATACCACATATATAAACTTAATAAAATGTATTAATCAAAATGGATATTATATAAATAAATGTATATACGTGATAGGAAGTAAAAGTTATTTAAGAAGAGGCGAACCTCATTACATAAAAATTTTTATTTATTTCGCATTTTACTTTTTGTTCAAAATCAAAATTCCTCATTTTTTCGAGAAACTCTCATACCCTGTTGGGCGAGAATTTTAACTGAAATTACTATATAAAACCTTAAAAGTGATGAATTGCCCATCAAATACAGTAATAACTTGATATCAGTCTAAAAAGAGACTCCTTCCTTATGACGTCGAGACGCCATGATTTTTGATTTTTTAATCTCGTTTTCCATTTATTCCTTTTGTTTTCCTCTTTAACTGTGGCAAGGTCATTTTGTTCGCGGTGAAAGGAAAAAAGTATAAACTGATCATCCTTCCATTTACATTTATAATTTACCCAAACATCGTGTCGAGAACATTGTTTTAACATCGCAGATAAAATATAAAAGTTTCCTAAAACTACGTTCCAATAACGTAGCTGAGGCGGGTTTTATATTGTATAAAATTTAAAAAATATCGCAGTCTGCATTATTTTCCAACTTGATAAAATGATGGTAAGCATATTTTTTATTGGTTTTTATTAAATTTGCTTAGGATAAAATTGGGTTAATATGTACGTAAACATACACAGGTTTGACAACCCGACAAACCGCGACATTTTCACAAATTTTCACACGTTTTCACATATTTAATTCTGTATCGCGACATTTCCCCAATTTAAAAATCCAAATATATTTAACCAAACCTCACTTAACCTAGCATAACCTAACCTGACATCGCCTAATCTCAATTAGCTCTTTATCATGAAAAAGGGGATATATCATTTATAAAGATAAACCACCGGGATACTGTTAGTGTCGTGATGTGTTGTGTGTTTTATACTCAGATTATCGCGATTCTGTAGGGAAGTCAAGAACACGTGCACTTATAAACTTCCTTCATTTAGTTCGAATTTGACTTGGTTTTAGTGGACTTAATTCCAATGATATTGATTTAAATCTAATGAATTTTATTTAAGTTGAGGTCTTCAAGTAAATTTTAATCGAATAACACACACACACACACACACACACACACAGTTATAAACTATTTTAATTAGGTGGAATTTGACTGAGGTCGACCTGGAATTAAGTTGATTGAAACTAATCCAATGAATTTTATGGTCTTAAAAAAATTTTAAATTTTAAATGTGCCTTTGTTGAATGAGAACATTACTATTAATAAAGTATAGCTAATTTTGAAATATAAGGACTTTCCTTCAAGACTACCGTTGTTAAAGGATTGAAATGCAATACTTTCAGTTGTAGAAGTTTCGACACCTTCATTAGAGGAAATGAAATTAGCGACACATTTTTTCTTTAATTTTATATATAATTTATATATAATTTCAATGCTGGAAACTACAATATTGGTTTCATGCTCGGGGAACTGCCAGCCAACATTACTATCCTAAGTAACAAAATCGATCTGCTAATATTGGGCCAGTATTGATTCAGTGGCCCAACATTAGACCAGTATTATTTTATGAGAATAAAAACCCACTCTAATAGACAGAGTTTATTTCCACGACAGTTTCGACGCCCACTGGCATCCTCCTCGGGTGGATACAGAAACACAAATGAAACAAAACAAGAGGGAAAAACAGTTCAGGGATCGACCGTTAAGAAATTCGCACCTAGGTTGGATTCCATTCTCTCGAGACAGGAGGGCATTTTCATTAAGTACATTCGCACAAATTTTAAAACTATCTTCCTGTTCTAAACATACAGATTCTATTATTTTTACATAATTATTACATTTATAATTAAATTTATTACATTTAATATTGCATAATTATTAATTACAGAAATTATAATTTATTATTACATTGGTTATTACATTGTTGTTTATTATACAGAAATTATAAACCGAAAAACGAATGAAAAAGGCGATTAGGAAATAATCCAGAGACCATTGAGAAATTCGCACCTAGGTTAGATATCGTTCTCCCGAAACCAGAAGGGCATTTTATTACAGGGTCAGCTTATAACTACATTTCCACAAATTAAAAATATCTTCTTGTTCTATACATACAGATCCTAATGTTGCATATATTTATTTCCACATTAATTACTTCCATTATTACATTTACTAAAAGCGAGTAAGGAAACATTCCAATCCAGAGACATTTAAGAAATTCACACTTAGGTTCGAACACGTTCCCACGACTCCGTGGTTTATCAGAAAGGCGTATTTTAAAGCCAGAAAATCTTTTTATGCCCCTCGTGAACCTTCAGTTAACCAAAAACAATATGTGAGTTTGCCTTACATTGCCGGCTTAGAAAGAGTAAAACCGTTGACGAAAGAATTTAAGTTTGCTTTGGCGTTCAAATATTCGTCTACCGTGAAAAGTAAATTGGTTAGGAATAACGTTGCAAAAGAGGAACAAGCCTGTGTCTACAGCATTCCCTGTAAAAGTTGTGATTTAGTATACGTGGGAGAAACTGGAAGAAATATTGAAACCCGTATCAAAGAACACAAATATGCCTTCAGAAGTTGTAATACTAATAATGCCATTTTTTATCACGCTAGCCAAAATAATCATGCTATAGATTGGGAATCAAGTAAGGTACTTTATAAATGTAATAATTATGTCAAAAGAAAAATAATAGAATCTGTGTGTATAGAAAAAGTAGATAATTTTAATTTGTGCGAAGGTACTTATAAGTTAGACCCTTTAATGAGATTCTTGGTCAATAAATCCCTAACGGAGTCGTGGGAACGTGTTCGAACCTAAGTGTGAATTTCTTAAATGTCTCTGGATTGGAATGTTTCCTTACTCGCTTTTAGTAAATGTAATAATGGAAGTAATTAATGTGGAAATAAATATATGCAACATTAGGATCTGTATGTATAGAACAAGAAGATATTTTTAATTTGTGGAAATGTAGTTATAAGCTGACCCTGTAATAAAATGCCCTTCTGGTTTCGGGAGAACGATATCTAACCTAGGTGCGAATTTCTCAATGGTCTCTGGATTATTTCCTAATCGCCTTTTTTCATTCGTTTTTCGGTTTATAATTTCTGTATAATAAACAACAATGTAATAACCAATGTAATAATAAATTTATAATTTCTGTAATTAATAATTATGCAATATTAAATGTAATAAATTTAATTATAAATGTAATAATTATGTAAAAATAATAGAATCTGTATGTTTAGAACAGGAAGATAGTTTTAAAATTTGTGCGAATGTACTTAATGAAAATGCCCCTCCTGTCTCGAGAGAATGGAATCCAACCTAGGTGCGAATTTCTTAACGGTCGATCCCTGAACTGTTTTTCCCTCTTGTTTTGTTTCATTTGTGTTTCTGTATCCACCCGAGGAGGATGCCAGTGGGCGTCGAAACTGTCGTGGAAATAAACTCTGTCTATTAGAGTGGGTTTTTATTCTCATATTTTGACCTTCACGTAAAAAAGTGAAGTTTTTTGCAGTATTATTTTGTTTTGTTACTCGGAGTAAAGCGCCACCAAATGTTAATATTCCTGGGCTCCATACTGCGCCAGTAGAACTCTGCAAAATATACTTTATCTAATACTCGAGCTGTGTTGCCAACATAACATGGACCCATACGTGTTTTTGAGCTGATGAAGAATTAGATCAATGCCGGAAAATTTCACTTACTATCTGATCGTTAATTAACTTTTAATTTCGCCTCTCTCAATATTTTTACATTATACTAATTGCGTCATAACAGATATATTTATTGTAACACCTTTGCGATAAAAATGAAAATTTTCGAGTAATTCAGTGAAACAAAATGTTCATCCAACATTCTAAATATTATACAGTGTTCGCAAGATCACAAGTAAATGAGTTAAAAGCCGTGACCTGAAACAGCAGTTTGAAGAAGAGTGAAAAGATATTGGGAGGAACGAGAAATTAAGTTTGCTGGAGGAAAATCGTTAACTTCTTTGACTGTAATGTACAATAATTGATTTGTCAGAAATCAAAGCTGCAAATTCTGAATGGGGTACTTTATGTAATACTGAACATTTAGACAATATATTACTCTTAATCTAACATGACTGACCACTAATGTTGAATGTTAAGGAAACTTTGTTAATTAACAAAGTTAATATCGACTTCTATCAAGTGTTTTTAATTAAATTTTAATATTTGAGTTTTTAATTTATATTCCAGAAACTTGCTTTGATCGCCTTATTGGCTGTGACATGTTTCTCGCTGCCTCAGAGTTATAAGGCGCCTTCGGCAGGAAGTTCTTTCGGTAGTTTTGGAGGAAGTTCCTCCGGAGGATTCGGATCCTCGAGCGGCGGACATGGGGGTTCTTCGTCAGGATTTAGTTCTTTGAGTGGTAGAAAAGGTGGTGCAGGAGCTGGTTCCGGAAGTTTTGCTAGTGGCCATGGAGGTTCCGGTGGTGGACGTGGAGGATCAGGCGCTGGTTTTGGAGGTTCCGCAAGTAGACATGGAGGTTCGGGCTCTGGTGGATACGGAGGAGGTCCAGTTGTTCCTATATTGGTTGATAATCGAGAGGGACCAATCGATGGTGTTTACAAATTTGAATATGAAACTGGTGATGGGATTAGTCGTCATGAGCAAGGTTCCCCCGATGGACCCGATGGAGCTGTTGTTCAACAAGGTGGATGGAGGTGCGTAAATGATTTTTTAAAGATACAATTTTAATAACAATATAAAAATATTTAAAGAATTTTGCTTCATATTTATATTTTATTTGTTATAAATCCAAGCAAGCAACTCGTGTCCTAATCTTTGATTTTTATTTTAGCTTTACTTTCCCCGATGGTACACCAGCGGAATTTTCTTTCGTTGCCGACGAAAATGGGTACAGGGTAGAGTCCCCACTTCTTCCAAAACCCCATCCTCTCCCACCTCATGCCATTGCTCAAATCGAAAAGGCCGAGAGAGAGCGAGCCGATGGAATAGTGAATGGAGGTTACTCTGACGGGGGATCACATGGCCAACAACAACAGTTCCAGCAAGTCTCTGGAGGACAACAAGGCTTCCAAGGTCGACCTCAACAACCAAGTCAAACGTATGACTTCTAAAACCGCAATAAAACTAATACTTGAAGTATTTAAGCTTCAGCGCCATCTATGAGTGAGAAGATTAAATATATTTTAAAAAGACAGACTATTTCTGTTTTGAATGAAAATAGGCTGATAATTTTCTATTTTAGCATTGTTAATCATTATTTTTTCTATCTCAGTTCCTCATTACTTTAAGCTAACGTTATTTTTTATATATATATATTTATGTAACTTATTTCTGTGTACGATCACTAAGTTTTTCTTTTTAAATGATTACGAAGTTGGAAAATGGATTTCCTGAAATTAGTTTAACCATTTCCGAGTGTAACATGTCTATTTCCTTTTATTTGATAATAAAGCTTCAATCACGTTTTTTATTTTTTGTATTTAAAACCCCTAAAATACCGTAAAATGAGAACGTGAGACACGGACGTAACGTGGAGGAATTAGCGACTGATTTCCCATTTGTAACGTGAGGAAAATTTGTCACACTTTTTTGTAAAGATCGACCTGTCCTCTTTGTTAATATATTGTGGTTGGTTCGTTAATTGGTTGGTTTTTGTTTTACGTCCTTCGGCTTTGAGAAGATCTGCAAACATTACTAGCCGGAGAAAAGAAAATCTCTCTAAATGTTGATCTTGGTCGATCCAAATACAAACATTATAACCATATAATACGTAAGTGTATACTGAAAACGAACTACTTTATTAATGAGGTTTAAGAAACTGCATGAATATTTTAGTTATTTTCATATGCTTTTTTCTCTTTTACATCGAGAAAAACCGTTAGTTTATAGATTGTATTTATACAGATATATTTGGAAGAATTTCGAGCAAGTTTGTAAAGTATTGGTACAAATTCGAATCGAAGTTTAAATAAAAATTAATTGTAACTTGAAACACTTTAAGTGTAGTACACTGAAAAATCTTAAACTGTGTCTACAGCTACTGTCAGTTTTTAATTAAAGGTTAGAAACTTAGAATTGAAGTTTGTACAGAGTTTAAACAAATATTTTGACCAATTATGAAAACTATTTCGTGCACGTTAATGAGCAAATTTGTACCCCCAAGAAATTTCGCGTTTTTTATACAGCAAGGAGAGGCGAAGCGCGAACGCACGCAAAAACGCTCTCTCCTCCATGGAAGGAGGAGGAGAGGAGGAGAGAGCCAAAGTCAAGGTCCAGAGTTTTCGATATGCCTGAAGACACTGCCTTTGAAAGATGGGAGGTCATAGACAGGGGAGAGAAATAGATTGAGGAAGGTTATTGCAAAATTGACAGAGTGAGTAGATGAAAGATTGAGAATACCGATTAACTGCAAACTTTCGTCAAAGAGGGAATTTGGCAGTTAGAGAATTCAGAAGAGCAGTGTTCGTTATAAGAGCGACAGTAAAGAGAGGGGGAGGCAACATTTTGATGAAGACAGTCGGTAAAGAGCGAGAAATTGATGAGTTGAAATGCCTTTGATTCCACTCAGTCAAGTAGAGGTATGTGGGTTGAGTCATCCTATATAAGAGAAGCGTACTCTATACAGGGGCGGATAAAACCCCTGTAGAGACCGCAAGTGAATGGGGATGAAGAAACTTTGGAGCCGGTACAACATACCTAACTTCATGGAAACTATTTCCGAAAGAGAGTATACGTGATCTTTCCAGCAAAGAGGGTGAGAAAAGAAAACCGCAAGAATGTTAAGAGAAGAGGAAGGATTGAGTTATGTATTGTTGAAGATAAGGAAATAGTCGTGTGGAAGATTGTGAAGAGGAGACAGATGAAAGAACTCAGGTTTTGAGACAGTGAAAGCCATTAAGTTTTCTCTTATACACGAATAATTTCGATTTTAGATCTAGTAGTCGAATTTCAACGTTATTTTAGAGACTTGAATTTATCCAAATCTAACCTTAAAACACACACACACACACACACACACACACACACACATAATACAAATGAAAGTGAACGTTAGTTTTTAACAACCCATGATACTGTAATTGACTGTATAGAGTCGTTTATTCCTCTATTAATTTTAATACAGTTTTGAGAAATTTGAAAAACAAATGGATTAGTAAGTACAGTATTTAAAATCCCCAAACCATCAAAATTCTGAGCTTCACATCTGAAACCATTGAATAAAAATGTGTTAAATTATATTTAAAAGATTGTTTTTTGGACATAAAGTAAATGCTAAACTGGCTTAAAAATTTTTGTTGAAAGTGTCGTTACAAAGACAAGCCGATTTGGGACAAATCTGACTGAACACAGTGAAAATAACTGGCCTGCGTTTCAAATTTTTTTTTCAAAGGTCAGAGGTTTTTCAACTGATTTAGGATCAGTTTCGCACGCTGAATTCAGAAATGTAATCCATTCTTCTCAATCAGGTCAGGTTTTTTAGGTATGCTGGCCGACTACTGCTGGTGCCTGAAGAGGGATGTGGTGTCTGCCCGGCACAAGCGGAAGTCCCTGAAGAGGCCATTCATCCCTGATTAGCCTATTATAGTGTGCTGTACCCTTCTTGAGATCTATAAGAACAGCCTGTAAAGCCTGTATGTATATACCAGTCGACGTATGGTACTACATGCATCGCTCACCTACCAATAAAACGGGAAATGAGAATTTCTAGAAAGTGTTTATATTTCGAAAAGTTGACCTGATTGAGAAAAATGGATGCGATTTTCGGAATCAGCGTGAGAAACTGACCTAAGAACAACAAACATATCCTTGACCTTTAAAATCACGCAGACCAGTGTAATCAACAGTATTTCATGTCGAGTCAAATTACCAAGTGTCATTAGCTTCAGCCTAAAAAAGCTGAAAATCGGTAGATTCACAAGAAATATTGTAAAATATTGGTACATAAAAACACCCACGCAAACACAAGTAACCAATAGTCAGATTTTAGGTACATAGAAAAGGCAGGTCGAGCACTTTTATCGGTAACATGAA
Organism: Bathynomus jamesi; assembly: GCA_023014485.1. Taxonomy (NCBI): domain Eukaryota; kingdom Metazoa; phylum Arthropoda; class Malacostraca; order Isopoda; family Cirolanidae; genus Bathynomus; species Bathynomus jamesi. The sequence goes on along the minus strand of JAJOZX010002644.1, from coordinate 482,069 downwards.
GAAAAGGAGTAAAAGTAAAGTGTTTTATGTGGTCTTTTGGTTGGAGGGGAGGACCAAAAGTAGTGTTAGCCCGACCTTTATCAGCTTTGGGGGAGCCGTAGCCCCTTTGCCCCACCTGCATCCGCTAATGCTGCTTGGTACATTGGGGTGGGGTCTGTCATTCGTAAAGAGGGGAAAAAATTATGGAACTTTATCACTGTTTCCAGAACAATGACACTCTTTTTATTGGTAAGACGTTGGGTTCACTTCGTAAGCTGTAACACACATGATGATGATCTTTCGGAGTGTAATATTTTGATCCATGTTCCAGACAATTACAGCAGTCCTAAAGTACGTCCAAAACTCCAAAACCGATTGTGGATTGGTGTTGGATTTCAGACATTTCTGTAGAACTATAGTTCCACTTCTCATAGATAGATTGTACAAAGTAGCACAATATATTTGTCCAATGTTGTCTTGCTCTAAGCCGGGGAGAGGAATCGTGGCCCCTGGTGTCGATTCGAAACCCTTTTGACGCCAAGCCTTTTTACACCCGATCATCTCCTCCTCCTGTCTCCCATCCCGGGCCTTGGTGTTTTCATACCTCATGCACTCCCCTCTCCCGGACTCTGCCAACAGTAAGGTAATAATGGAGACTTCCGAACTCACCCAGGAACCTCGTCAACCCGCAAACACAGTCATATCACCAGTAGCATCTCAAATCCTGAATCAGCAAAATTGAAACTACTGTAACTTAGAGACAGCGAAGTTTATGTGAAAAATGACGGCAACTGGTACTCTGCAGGACTAGTGGTAAAGATCATTACTGGTACCAGTTTTTATGGCTTTCATGGTAGCTTATAATGAAACTTCAAAAAAGCTAAACTGTTAAAGCTTTCTGGGGTAAATTATTTAGTTACCTCACATTAAATTATGCATCCGTTTTCTTTAATGTCATTGTGTTTATTTTTAAGGATAAACATTTCTAAACTTTTGTTCGCTTCGCAAGCTGTAACACACATTCGAAGTATATATTTCTTGAATCCAGTGCTAGATAATTACAGCAGTCCTACGTTCAATAACGGAAACAAAGTGGTGTTCTATAATATTCCATAACGAGAACTCGTGGCTTGAAAGAGTAGTAATAGAGAATATTTTGTAATCACAAATTTCTCGGTGCTTTGTTTAAAATGACAAGAGTAGTTACTTTTATAGGGGCAAGATGGCCGTTCCAATGTGGGTTCCAAAGTTATTTCAATGTGCACCATGTTAGCAAGTGATCGAAGGAGAGTTTTCTGTTTGTCAGCGACCACATCTATCTTGTAGCCTCGTAACTGGACATGAGTTACTCAACCATTTCATCAAATACCCAAGAACAAGAGTAAAACGAGACCATATACATATAGTATCAAATTGTACATGAATTACATGATGTTGATGAAGATCAGAGAGTGGGAATATGCGATACCTTGTTTTATCATAAGTACGATCCATCTCTTTTTGGATAGCATCTGTTTAACAATAACTGCGTGGGAGGGATAGTTAACAAATATAATTGTCACGCATTTGCACACTTGAAAACTCTACATATATCCCAAACATGAGTGAGATAAGCCAAAATGTAATGTTTTGGTGTGCTCTCTCGGTTAAAGAAATCACCGGACCATTCTTTCTCAAAATTGCCGATGGACAGGCAACGAACGTGAGTGGGGGAAATTATCACGAGATTTATCAGTAGTTTGCCTTGCCTTAGAATCCCGTGGCTTCGAGCTGAGCTCCACCTCATTTCACACTGGAGATCCGACAGTTATAAAATCAGCATTTCTGTGATTGGTGGATCGGGACACACGGACCAACTCCTTGGGGCTTCATGGTCACTTGATCAGACACCAATAAATTTGTCTGTGTATCTGCGTGAGATCTAAAGTTTATGGAACAATGGCCAGAAATTTGGGCGATTTAGACCACAAAACTGTTGTTGTTCGGAAATTCCTACCTGAACCATGATGAACCTCAGTCCAGGTGATTCAAATGTATCGGAACTGGTTGCATGCATGTGAAAGTGGCGTCGAGGCTCTAAAACATTTAGAGTGAAATTATCTCTCTTGCAAATGTAATTTTCAGTGTGTGTGTGTGGTGTGTATAGTCTCTCATCCAACTACTCTCCAGACCCAAGCTCACTTCACATTTCTGATCGATGGGAAGACGTGTTACGACACTGGCCACTACATATATCTGTGTGGGTGGGTGCATGGCCAGCACTTCATTGTTTTTAATTCATTACATTCACAATATAAATTTCGTTGAACATCCTCGATTGTAATGATAATCAAAACGTATATAAAAAAGTATACATTAATTTCATTATTCCTTCAAACGTAAAGTTTCTCGTAATAAATGATATTAAATGATTAATACCATATAATATGAACTTAATAAAATGCATTAATCGTGAATGGATTATACGTGATAGGAAGTAAAAGTTATTTGGGAAGAGGCGAACCTCATTACGATAAAAATTTCCTTTATTTCGCCTTTTACTTTTTGTTCAAAATCAAAATTCTTCACTCAAACACACATTGAAAGTTATGAAAACCAACTTGTATCTAGTCACATTACGACTTTACAAAATTTCACGCACGTTTGACAAATGGAGAGAAGGTCAGACGATAAAAAAAAAAATAAAAAAAAAAAATAAGAAAGCCATCAAGATTTTAACTTCACACCCAAAACCAATGGGTCCAACTCTGTGAAGCTACATTTAAAATGTAAATGACTCGTGAACTTGAAGTAAATGTTAAGATCTTATTGGCTTAAAATTTTTGACCGAAATCTTTTGTATTACATTATTTTCATGTTATAATGCGAGCGTGAGCAGGCCTAGATATGAGTAGGCTTTGAGTTTACAAAGCCATCAGAAACTCGGATGCTTATTAAATTCCGGAGTCATCTGATCTTTCAATTTGGCTTCGGACCAAAACTCCTTCACTCATTACCTGCGTGCCAACAAAGCAGGTGGACGCAGGGCCCGGTACAAGTGGGTGCATAAAGTGTCAAAACACCAGCCTCCGGGATGGAAAATAGAAGGTGATTAGGGGTACAGGGGCCCGTGATTCATCTCCTGCGAATTGGGCGGACGATATGATGATGTTTTAGTATTTTTGAGGTATATTAGTCAAGTCTTGTATGCCTTACGTTACTGAATATATTATTTTAATTAATAATCAAGTTTAAGTGTAACAATGAGGCTCAAATTGTAGAGCAGTTTTTAAGTTTTAAATTTTTTTAGTTTTCGCTGTTAGCCTGTTTCCTTGCTCTATAACCTACTTATTTCTTATTTTAAGTTGCGTCTGAATAACAAAGTGGTTTAGACGCTGGGCTACTTATCGAAATTTTTTTCGTGAAACTCTCATACCATGTTCGGTGAGAATTTTAACTGAAATTACTGTATAAAACATTAAAAGTGACGAATTGCCCATCATATACAGTATTAGCTTGATATCAATCTGAAAAGAGACTCCTTCCGTATGACGTCGAGAGGCCATAATTTATTATTTTTCAATAATCTCGTTTTCCATTTATTCTTTTGTTTTCCTCTTTAACTGTGGCAAGGTCATTTTGTTCGCGGTGAAAGGAAAAAAGTATATAACTGATCATCCTTCCATTTACATTTATAATTTACCCAAACATCGAGTCGAGAACATTTGTTCTTACATCGCAGATAAAGTATAAACAAAGTTTCCTAAAACTACGTTCCAATAACGTAGCTGAGGCGGATTTATATTGTATAAAATTATAAAAAAATATCGCAGTCTGCAATATTTTCTAACTTGATAAAATGATGGTAGCATATTTTTTATTTGTTTTTTATTAAATTTACTTTAGATAAGTTCATATGTACGTAAACACACACACACACACATTATACACGTTTTACTACCCTACAAAACCGCGACATTTTCGTTTTCACATATTTAATTCTGTATCGCGACATTTCCACAATTTAAAAATCCAAATAAATTTAACCAAACCACATTTAACCTAGCGTAACCTAACCTGACCTCGCCTAAACTTAATTAGCTCTTTATCATGAAAAAGGGGATATATCATTTATAAAGATAAACCACCGGGATACTGCCAATGTCGTGATGGGTTGTGTGTGTATACTCAAGATTGTCGCGATTCTGTAAGGAAGTCAAGAACACGTGCACTTATAAACTTCCTTCAGTTAGTTCGAATTTGACTTGGTTTTAGTGGACTTAATTCCAATGAGATTGATTTAAATCCAGTGAATTTTATTTAACTTGATCTTCAAGTAAATTTTAATCGAATAAAACACACCACACACACACACACACACACACACACACACACACAGTTATAAACTATTTGACTTAGTTTCAATCATCTTAATTCCACGTCAACCTAATTCCAGTGAATTTTAAGTGGTTTTCAAAACATTTTAAATTTGAAATACGTCTTTGTTGAATGAGAGAACATTACTAATAAAAAGTATAGCTAATTTTGAAATATAAACACTTTCCTTCAAGAACTACGGTTGTTAAAGGATTGAAATGCAATACCTTCAGCTCTAGAAGTTACGACACCTTCATTAGAGGAAATGAAATTAGCGACATACATTTGTTGTTTAATTTTATATATAATTTCATCACTGCATCTTAATTCTCCAGTCCCACCTGCAACTACAATATTGGTTTCATGCTCGGGAACTGCCAGCCGACATTACTGTCCCAAGTAACAAAATCGATCTGTTAATATTGGGCCAGTATTGATTCAGTGGCCCAACATTAGACCAGTATTATTTTGTTTTGTTACTCGGGATAAAACGCCACCAAATGTGTTAATATTCCTGGGCTCCATAACCCATACTTGTTTTTGAGCTAATGAAGAATTAGAGCAATGCCGGAAAATTTCACTAGCTATCTGAACGTTAATTAACTTTTAATTTCGCCTCTTTCAATATTTTTACATTATACTAATTGCGTCATACCTTTAATTGATATATTTATTGTAACACCTTTGCGATAAAAATGAAAATTTTCGAGTAATTCAGTGAAACAAAATGTTCATCCAACATTCTAAATATTATACAGTGTTCGCAAGATCACAAGTAAATGAGTTAAAGCCGTGACCTGAAACAGCAGTTTGAAGAAGAGTGAAAAGATATTGGGAGGAACGAGAAATTAAGTTTGCTGGAGGAAAATCGTTAACTTCTTTGACTGTAATGTACAATAATTGATTTGTCAGAAATCAAAGCTGCAAATTCTGAATGGGGTACTTTATGTAATACTGAACATTTAGACAATATATTACTCTTAATCTAACATGACTGACCACTAATGTTGAATGTTAAGGAAACTTTGTTAATTAACAAAGTTAATATCGACTTCTATCAAGTGTTTTTAATTAAATTTTAATATTTGAGTTTTTAATTTATATTCCAGAAACTTGCTTTGATCGCCTTATTGGCTGTGACATGTTTCTCGCTGCCTCAGAGTTATAAGGCGCCTTCGGCAGGAAGTTCTTTCGGTAGTTTTGGAGGAAGTTCCTCCGGAGGATTCGGATCCTCGAACGGGGGACATGGGGGTTCTTCGTCAGGATTTAGTTCTTTGAGTGGTGGAAAAGGTGGTGCAGGAGCTGGTTCCGGAAGTTTAGCTAGTGGCCATGGAGGTTCCGGTGGTGGACGTGGAGGATCAGGCGCTGGTTTTGGAGGTTCCGCAAGTGGACATGGAGGTTCAGGCGCTGGTGGATACGGAGGAGGTCCAGTTGTTCCTATATTGGTTGATAATCGAGAGGGACCAATCGATGGTGTTTACAAATTTGAATATGAAACTGGTGATGGGATTAGTCGTCATGAGCAAGGTTCCCCCGATGGACCCTATGGAGCTGTTGTTCAACAAGGTGGATGGAGGTGCGTAAATGATTTTTTAAATATACAATTTCAATAACAATATAAAAATATTTAAAGAATTTTGCTTCACATTTATATTTTATTTGTTATAAATCCAAGCAAGCAACTCGTGTCCTAATCTTTGATTTTTATTTTAGCTTTACTTTCCCCGATGGTACACCAGCGGAATTTTCTTTCGTCGCCGACGAAAATGGGTACAGGGTAGAGTCCCCACTTCTTCCAAAACCCCATCCCCTCCCACCTCATGCCATTGCTCAAATTAAGAAAGCCGAGAGAGAGCGAGCCGATGGAATAGTGAATGGAGGTTACTCTGACGGGGGATCACAAGGCCAACAACAACAGTTCCAGCAAGTCTCTGGGGGACAACAAGGTTTCCAAGGTCGACCTCAACAACCAAGTCAAACGTATGACTTCTAAAACCGCAATAAAACTAATACTTGAAGTATTTAAGCTTCAGCGCCATCTATGAGTGAAAAGATTAAATATATTTTAAAAAGACAGACTATTTCTGTTTTGAATGAAAATAGGCTGATAATTTTCTATCTTAGCATTGTTAATCATTATTTTTCTATGTCAGTTCCTCATTACTTTAAGCTAACGTTATTTTTTTATATATATATATTTATATGTAACTTATTTCTGTGTACGATTTTTAAGTTTTTGTTTTTAAATGATTACGAAGTTGGAAAATGGATTTCCTGAAATTAGTTTAACCATTTCCGAGCGTAACATGTTTATTTCCTTTTATTTGATAATAAAGCTTGAATTACATTTTTTATTTTTTGTATTTAAAACCCCTAAAATACCGTAAAATGAGAACGTGAGACACTGACGTAACGTGGAGGAATTAGCGACTGATTTCCCATTTGTAACGTGAGGAAAATTTGTCACACTTTTTTGTAAAGATCGACCTGTCCTCTTTGTTAGTATATTGTGGTTGGTTTGTTAGTTGGTTGGTTTTTGTTTTACGTCCTTCGTCATTTGGCTTTGAGAAGGTCTGTAAACATTACCAGCCGGAGAAAAGAAACTCTTTAAATGTTGATCTTGGTCGATCCAAATACAAACACTATAACCATATAACACGTAAGTTTTTACTGAAAACGAACTACTTTATTAATGAGGTTTAAGAAACTGCATGAATATTTTACTTATTTTCATGTACTTTTTGTCTTTTACATCGAGAAAAACCGTTAGTTTATAGATTGTATTTATACAGATATATTTGGAAGAATTTAGAGCAAGTTTGTAAAGTATTGGTACAAATTCGAATCAAACTTTAAATAAAAATTAATTATAACTGTAAATACTTTAAGTGTGGTACACTGAAAAATCTCAAACTGTGTCTACAGCTGTCAGTTTTTAATTAAAGGTTAGAAACTTAGAAGTGAAGTTTGTACAGAGTTTAAACAAATATTTCGACCAATTATGAAAACAATTTCGTGCACGTTAATGAGCAAATTTGTACCCCCCAAGAAATTTCACGTTTTTTATACAGCAAGGAGAGGCGAAACGCGGACGCACGCAAAAATGTTCTCTCCTCCATGGAAGGAGGAGGAGGAGAGAGCCAAAGTTAAGGTCCAGAGTTTCCAAGATGCCTGGAGACACTGCTTTTGAAAGATTGAAGGTCATAGACAGGGGAGAGAAATGGATTGAGGAAGGTTATTGCAAAATTGACAGGGTTAGTAGATGAAAGACTGAGAATACCGATTAACTGCAAGCTTTCGTCAAGTCAAAGAGGGAAATAGGTAGTTAGAGAATTCAGAAGAGCAGTGTTCGTTATAAGCGATAGTAAAGAGAAGGGGAGGCAACATTTTGATGAAGACAGTCGGTAAGGGGCGAGAAATTGATGAATTGAAATGCCTTTGATTCCACTCAGTCAAGTAGAGGCAGGTGGGTTAAGTCAGCCTACATACGAGAAGCGTACTCCATACAGGGGCGACAAAACCCCTGCACAGAGACCGCAAGGGAATGAGGATGAAGAAACTGCGGAGCCGATACAACACACCAAACCTCTTAGAAAATATTTCAGAAAGAGAGTATACGTGATCTTTCCAGGAAAGAGGGTGAGAAAAGAAAACCGCAAGAATGTTAAGAGAAGAAGAAGGATTGAGTTATGTATTGTTGAAGATAAGGAAATAGTCGTGTGGAAGATTGTGAAGAGGAGACAGATGAAGGAACTGAGGTTTTGAGACAGTGAAAGCCGCAAAGTTTTCTTTTATACACGAATAATTTCGATTTTAGATCTAGTAGTCGAAGTTCAACATTATTTTTCAGAGACTTGAATTAATCCAAATCTAACCTTAAAAACACACACACACACACACACACACACACACTATATATATATATATATATATATATATATATATATATATATATATATATAATATATTTATATATATATATATTATATATATACACATATACACACAGGGTGTCCGAGAATTATCTGTACAATGTTTGGCTGTTATTAAAAGTCAACCATGAAGTGTAGAAATTCCAGTCTTGTCCCATTTTACAGAGAATCTCGTTAAGTTTTTTCTGATACCAAGTTTTGACAAGTTTTTTAGAAATTCCAGTGTGTCCGAACATTATCTGTACAATTTCATCTTTTAATAAAATTCTTGATAACACACGTAAAATTCTTAAACAAGATTATTTAGAATCTGTATTTTCAAAAGTTTCTTTTATTAAAGTAGCGTTGTTACAAACATTCGATATGTGCACCATTAGTGATTCGCAAAACATCCAATCGATACTCCAAATATTGCCATGTACGCTGCAGCATATCCACATCAATTCGCTCAATAGCAGCTGTGATTCTTGCTTTTAAATCATCAATGTCTGTCACCCGCGTACATTTCTAAAAAACTTGTCAAAACGTGGTATAAGAAAAAACTTAGAGATTCTCTGTAAAATGGGACAACACTGGAATTTCTACACTTCATGGTTGACTTTTAATAACAGCCAAAAATTGTACAGATAATTCTCGGACACCCTGTATATATACACATTAAAAATTAAAGTAAATGTTAGTTTTTAACAACCCATCATACTGTCATTGACTATATACAGTCGTTTATTTATCTATTAATTTTAATACAGTTTTGAGAAATTTGAAAAACAAATGGATCAGTAAGTACAGTATTTAAAATCCCAAAACCATCAAAATTCTGAGTTTCGCATCTTAAACCATTGAATAAAAATGTGTTAAATTATATTTAAAAGATTGTTTTTTGGACAAAGTAAATGCTAAACTGGTTTAAAAAATTTTGTTAAAAGTGTCGTGACAAAGATAAGCCGATTTGGGACAAATCTGACTGAACACAGTGAAAATAGTCAACAATATTCATGTCGAGTCAAATTACCGAGTGTCATTAGCTTGAGCCTAAAAAAGCTGAAAATCGGTAGATTCACAAGACATGTTGTAAAATATTGGTACATAAAAACATCCACGCAAACACAAGTAACCAATATCCAGATTTTAGGTAAATAGAAAAAGCAGGTCGAGCATTTTTGTTGGTAACATAAAGAAAAGGAGTAAAGGCAGTGTTTATGTGGTCTTTTGGTGGGAGGGGAGGACCAAAAGTAGTGTTAGCCCGACCTTTATCAGCTTTGGTCAGGGGCCGTAGCCACTTTGCCCCACCTGCATCCGCTAATGCTTCTTAGTACATTGGGGTGGGGTCTGTCATTCGTAAAGAGGGGGAAAATTATGGAACTTATCACTGTTTCCAGAACAATGACAATCTTTTATTGGCAAGACGTTGGGTTCACTTCGTAAGCTGTAACATATGATGATGATGATCTTTTGGAGTGTAATATTTTGATCCATGTTCCAGACAATTACAGCAGTTCTAAAGTACGTCCAAAACTCCAAAACCGGATGTGGATTGGTGTTGGGTTTCAGACATTTCTGTAGAACTGTAGTTCCACTTCCCATAGATAAACTGGTCAAAGTAGCACAATATATTTGTCCAATGTTGTCTTGCTCTAGGTCCGGGAGAGGAATCGCGGCCCCTGGTGCCGATTCCAAACCCTTTTGACTCCAAGCCCTTTTGCACCCGATCATCTCCTTCTCTGTCTTCCACCCCTGGCCTTGGTGTTTTCACACCTCATGCCAGCGTTGCCATCCAAAAATAATGAAAATCTGAAGATTGGTGTCAAAATATCTGTAGAAATCTGCAGTTTCAATAAAAATATCTGTAGACAAAATTTGTAAACTACCATTTGATTTTAAAGTTATTTTTGTAAGTAACATATACAATAATATTCATAATTCCAAACAGAAATACAAAAATGGTCAATTAAACACAAAATTTAATGAATGAAAGGTAGATAAACTGAATATTTTAAACCAGAATACTATTCAAGCTACGTCTATAGGCCACTTTAAGAATGATCTAGACAAAAAGCAGCAAATAGAAAGAACGAGTATAGAGCAACAAAATAAGGATGCATATATACAAAATGGAAAAAGGAATTCAATAAAATACATAATTTTGTGCTGTACTGGAATTATGGAATGAACATTATCATTAACAACAACAGGGCTATTTATCTGTACTGTAGATTCCACCCTTTGCTTTCTTTAGCAGTGTGTTTTGTTGATGACTTGTAAGAACCGACGCACAGTCAGCTGAGTGTGGCGTGTTTATGATGTTGCCACTCTCAACTGACAGGTGGCACACGAAAATAATTTGTTGGTTCTCATGGAGAAACTCAGTAATATTACTGTAATATCCAGTGTAGTCCGTAGTGGTTAGTAAAAAAAAACCTCAATCTTAGAAATCGGCAAATTTTGCCCATTTTGAAGGAAAATCTGAAAAGAAGCATAAAAAAAAATCATAAATTTTAGAAATCTGTAGATTTTGCCCATTTTGGGGGAAAAATCTGAAAATCTGAAACAAAGCATAAAATCTGTAGATGCACAGATAAATCTGTAGAAATGGCAACACTGCCTCATGCACTCCCCTCTCCCGGACTCTGTCAACAGTAAGCTAATAATGGAGACTTCCAAACTCACGCAGGAACCCCGTCAATCCGCAAACACAATCATATCACCAGTAGCATCTCAAATCCTGAATCAGCAAAATTGAAACTACTGTAACTTAGAGACGGCGAGGTTTATGTGAAAAATGACGGTATCTGGTACTCAGCAGGAATAGTTTTGTTTGTTTTTTGTTTTTTTCTGTTTAAGGAGCTTCAACCCTGCTGGATTATTGACATTTTTTTTTTGTCTCCCCGAAGGGAGCATTAGTTGAAGATCATTACTGGTACCAGTTTTTATGGCTTTCATGGTAGCTTATAATGAAACTTTAAAAAAGCTGCTGTTAAATCTTTCTGGGGTAAATTATTTAGTTACCTCACATTAAATTATGCATTCGTTTTCTTTAATTTCATTGTGTTTATTTTTAAGGATAAACATTTCTAAACTTTAGTTCGCTTCGCAAGCTGTAACACACATTCGAAGTATATATTTCTTGAATCCAGTGCCAGATAATTACAGCAGTCCTACGTTCAATAACGGAAACAAAGTGGTGTTCTATAATATTCCATAACGAGAACTCGTGGCTTGAAAGAGTAGTAACAGAGAATATTTTGTAATCACAAATTTCTCGTGCTTTGTTTAAAATGACAAGAGTAGTTAGTTTTATAGGGGCAAGATGGCCGTTCCAATGTGGGTTCCAAAGTTATTTCAATGTGCACCATGTTAGCAAGTGGTCGAAGGAGAGTTTTCTGTTTGTCAGCGATCACATCCATCTTGTAGCCTCATAACTGGACACGAGTTACTCAACCACTTCATCGAATGCCCAAGAACAAGAGTAAAACGAGACCATACAAATATAGTATCAGATTGTGCATGAATTACATGATGTGGATGAAGATCAGAGAGTGGGAATATGGGATACCTTGTTTTATCATAAGTACGATCCATCTCTTTTTGGATAGCATCTGTTTAACAATAACTGCGTGGGAGGGATAGTTAACAAATATAATTGTCACGCATTTGCACACTTGAAAACTCTACATATATCCCAAACATGAGTGAGATAAGCCAAAATGTAATGTTTTGGTGTGCTCTCTCGATTAAAGAAATCACCGGACCATTCTTTTCCAAAATTGCCGATGGACAGGCAACGAACGTGAGTGGGGGAAATTATCACGAGATTTATCAGTAGTTTGCCTTGCTTTAGAATCTCATGGCTTCGAGCTGAGCTCCACCTCATTTCACACTGGAGATCAGACAATTATAAAATCAGCATTTCTGTGATTGGTGGATCGGGACACACGGACCAACTCCTTGGGGCTTCATGGTCACTTGATCAGACACCAATAAATTTGTCTGTGTATCTGCGTGAGATCTAAAGTTTATGGAACAATGGCCAGAAATTTGGGCGATTTAGACCACAAAACTGTCGTTGTTCGGAAATTCCTACCTGAACCATGATGAACCTCAGTCCAGGTGATTCAAATGCATCGGAACTGGTTGCATGCATGTGAAAGTGGCGTCGAGGCTCTAAAACATTTAGAGTGAAATTATCTCTCTTGCAAATGTAATTTTCAGTGTGTGTGTGTGTGTGTATAGTCTCTCATCCAACTACTCTCCAGACCCAAGCTCGCTTCACATTTCTGATCGATGGGAAGACGTGTTACGACACTGGCCACTACATATATCTGTGTGGGTGGGTGTATGGCCAGCACTTCATTGTTTTTAATTCATAACATTCACAATATAAATTTCGTTGAACATCCTCGATTGTAATGATAATCAAAACGTATATAAAAAAGTATACATTAATTTCATTATTCCTTCAAACGTAAAGTTTCTCGTAATATATGATATTAAATGATTAATACCATATAATATGAACTTAATAAAATGTATTAATCGTGAATGGATTATACGTGATAGGAAGTAAAAGTTATTTGGGAAGAGGCGAACCTCATTACGATAAAAATTTCTTTTATTTCGCCTTTTACTTTTTGTTCAAAATCAAAATTCCTCACTTAAACACATATTCAAGGTTACGAACAAAGCCTATTTGTATCTAGCCAGACTACGACCTTACAAAATTTCACGCACGTTTGACAAATGGAGAGAAGGTCAGACGATAAAAAAAAATAAATAAATAAAAAAAAATAAGAAAGCCATCAAGATTTTGAACTTCACACCCAAAACCAATGGGTCCAACTCTGTGAAGCTACATTTAAAATGTAAATGACTCGTGAACTTGAAGTAAATGTTAAGATCTTATTGGCTTAAAAATTTTTGACCGAAATCTTTTGTATTACATTATTTTCATGTTATAATGCGAGCGTGAGCAGGCCTAGATATGAGTAGGCTTTGAGTTTACAAAGCCATCAGAAACTCGGATGCTTATTAAATTCCGGAGTCATCTGATCTTTCAATTTGGCTTCGGACCAAAACTCCTTCACTCATTACCTGCGTGCCAACAAAGCAGGTGGACGCAGGGCCCGGTACAAGTGGGTGCATAAAGTGTCAAAACACCAGCCTCCGGGATGGAAAATAGAAGGTGATTAGGGGTACAGGGGCCCGTGATTCATCTCCTGCGAATTGGGCGGACGATATGATGATGTTTTAGTATTTTTGAGGTATATTAGTCAAGTCTTGTATGCCTTACGTTACTGAATATATTATTTTAATTAATAATCAAGTTTAAGTGTAACAATGAGGCTCAAATTGTAGAGCAGTTTTTTAGTTTTCGCTGTTAGCCTGTTTCCTTGCTCTATAACCTACTTATTTCTTATTTTAAGTTGCGTCTGAATAACAAAGTGGTTTAGACGCTGGGCTACTTATCGAAATTTTTTTCGTGAAACTCTCATACCATGTTCGGTGAGAATTTTAACTGAAATTACTGTATAAAACATTAAAGTGACGAATTGCCCATCATATACAGTATTAGCTTGATATCAATCTGAAAAGAGACTCCTTCCGTATGACGTCGAGAGGCCATAATTTATTATTTTTCAATAATCTCGTTTTCCATTTATTCCTTTTGTTTTCCTCTTTAACTGTGGCAAGGTCATTTTGTTCGCGGTGAAAGGAAAAAAGTATATAACTGATCATCCTTCCATTTACATTTATATTTACCCAAACATCGAGTCGAGAACATTTGTTCTTACATCGCAGATAAAGTATAAACAGTTTCCTAAAACTACGTTCCAATAACGTAGCTGAGGCGGATTTATATTGTATAAAATTATTAAAAAATATCGCAGTCTGCAATATTTTCTAACTTGATAAAATGATGGTAAGCATATTTTTTATTTGTTTTTTATTAAATTTACTTTAGATAAGTTCATATGTACGTAACACACACACACACATACACATATACACGTTTTACTACCCTACAAAACCGCGACATTTTCGTTTTCACATATTTAATTCTGTATCGCGACATTTCCACAATTTAAAAATCCAAATAAATTTAACCAAACCACATTTAACCTAGCGTAACCTAACCTGACCTCGCCTAAACTTAATTAGCTCTTTATCATGAAAAAGGGGATATATCATTTATAAAGATAAACCACCGGATACTGCCAATGTCGTGATGGGTTGTGTGTGTATACTCAAGATTGTCGCGATTCTGTAAGGAAGTCAAGAACACGTGCACTTATAAACTTCCTTCAGTTAGTTCGAATTTGACTTGGTTTTAGTGGACTTAATTCCAATGAGATTGATTTAAATCCAGTGAATTTTATTTAACTTGATCTTCAAGTAAATTTTAATCGAATAAAACACACCACACACACACACACACACACACACACAGTTATAAACTATTTGACTTAGTTTCAATCATCTTAATTCCACGTCAACCTAATTCCAGTGAATTTTAAGTAGTTTTCAAAACATTTTAAATTTGAAATACGTCTTTGTTGAATGAGAGAACATTACTAATAAAAAGTATAGCTAATTTTGAAATATAAACACTTTCCTTCAAGAACTACGGTTGTTAAAGGATTGAAATGCAATACTTCAGCTCTAGAAGTTACGACACCTTCATTAGAGGAAATGAAATTAGCGACATACATTTGTTGTTTAATTTTATATATAATTTCATCAATGCATCTTAATTCTCCAGTCCCACCTGCAACTACAATATTGGTTTCATCTCGGGAACTGCCAGCCGACATTACTGTCCCAAGTAACAAAATCGATCTGTTAATATTGGGCCAGTATTGATTCAGTGGCCCAACATTAGACCAGTATTATTTTGTTTTGTTACTCGGGATAAAACGCCACCCAAATGTGTTAATATTCCTGGGCTCCATAACCCATACTTGTTTTTGAGCTAATGAAGAATTAGAGCAATGCCGGAAAATTTCACTAGCTATCTGAACGTTAATTAACTTTTAATTTCGCCTCTTTCAATATTTTACATTATACTAATTGCGTCATACCTTTAATTGATATATTATTGTAACACCTTTGCGATAAAAATGAAAATTTTCGAGTAATTCAGTGAAACAAAATGTTCATCCAACATTCTAAATATTATACAGTGTTCGCAAGATCACAAGTAAATGAGTTAAAAGCCGTGACCTGAAACAGCAGTTTGAAGAAGAGTGAAAAGATATTGGGAGGAACGAGAAATTAAGTTTGCTGGAGGAAAATCGTTAACTTCTTTGACTGTAATGTACAATAATTGATTTGTCAGAAATCAAGCTGCAAATTCTGAATGGGGTACTTTATGTAATACTGAACATTTAGACAATATATTACTCTTAATCTAACATGACTGACCACTAATGTTGAATGTTAAGGAAACTTTGTTAATTAACAAAGTTAATATCGACTTCTATCAAGTGTTTTTTAATTAAATTTTAATATTTGAGGTTTTTAATTTATATTCCAGAAACTTGCTTTGATCGCCTTATTGGCTGTGACATGTTTCTCGCTGCCTCAGAGTTATAAGGCGCCTTCGGCAGGAAGTTCTTTCGGTAGTTTTGGAGGAAGTTCCTCCGGAGGATTCGGATCCTCGAACGGGGGACATGGGGTTCTTCGTCAGGATTTAGTTCTTTGAGTGGTGGAAAAGGTGGTGCAGGAGCTGGTTCCGGAAGTTTAGCTAGTGGCCATGGAGGTTCCGGTGGTGGACGTGGAGGATCAGGCGCTGGTTTTGGAGGTTCCGCAAGTGGACATGGAGGTTCAGGCGCTGGTGGATACGGAGGAGGTCCAGTTGTTCCTATATTGGTTGATAATCGAGAGGGACCAATCGATGGTGTTTACAAATTTGAATATGAAACTGGTGATGGGATTAGTCGTCATGAGCAAGGTTCCCCCGATGGACCCTATGGAGCTGTTGTTCAACAAGGTGGATGGAGGTGCGTAAATGATTTTTAATATACAATTTCAATAACAATATAAAAATATTTAAAGAATTTTGCTCCACATTTATATTTTATTTGTTATAAATCCAAGCAAGCAACTCGTGTCCTAATCTTTGATTTTTATTTTAGCTTTACTTTCCCCGATGGTACACCAGCGGAATTTTCTTTCGTCGCCGACGAAAATGGGTACAGGGTAGAGTCCCCACTTCTTCCAAACCCCATCCCCTCCCACCTCATGCCATTGCTCAAATTAAGAAAGCCGAGAGAGAGCGAGCCGATGGAATAGTGAATGGAGGTTACTCTGACGGGGGATCACAAGGCCAACAACAACAGTTCCAGCAAGTCTCTGGGGGACAACAAGGTTTCCAAGGTCGACCTCAACAACCAAGTCAAACGTATGACTTCTAAAACCGCAATAAAACTAATACTTGAAGTATTTAAGCTTCAGCGCCATCTATGAGTGAAAAGATTAAATATATTTTAAAAAGACAGACTATTTCTGTTTTGAATGAAAATAGGCTGATAATTTTCTATCTTAGCATTGTTAATCATTATTTTTTCTATCTCAGTTCTTCATTACTTAAGCTAACGTTATTTTTTTATATATATATATTTATATGTAACTTATTTCTGTGTACGATTACTAAGTTTTTCTTTTTAAATGATTACGAAGTTGGAAAGTGGATTTCCTGAAATTAGTTTAACCATTTCCGAGCGTAACATGTTTATTTCCTTTTATTTGATAATAAAGCTTCAATTACATTTTTATTTTTTGTATTTAAAACCCCTAAAATACCGTAAAATGAGAACGTGAGACACGGACGTAACGTGGAGGAATTAGCGACTGATTTCCCATTTGTAACGTGAGGAAAATTTGTCACACTTTTTTGTAAAGATCGACCTGTCCTCTTTGTTAGTATATTGTGGTTGGTTCGTTAATTGGTTGGTTTTTGTTTTACGTCCTTCGTCCTTCGGCTTTGAGAAGATCTGCAAACATTACTAGCCGGAGAAAAGAAAATCTCTCTAAATGTTGATCTTGGTCGATCCAAATACAAACATTATAACCATATAATACGTAAGTGTATACTGAAAACGAACTACTTATTAATGAGGTTTAAGAAACTGCATGAATATTTTAGTTATTTTCATCTGCTTTTTGTCTTTTACATCGACAAAAACCGTTAGTTTATAATTATTTATACAGATATATGGAAGAATTTAGAGCAAGTTTGTAAAGTATTGATACAAATTCGAATCAAACTTTAAATAAAATTAATTAACTGGAAACACTTTAAGTGTGGTACACTGAAAAATCTTAAACTGTGTCTACAGCTACTGTCAGTTTTTAATTAAAGGTTAGAAACTTAGAATTGAAGTTTGTACAGAGTTTAAATAAATATTTCGACCAATTATGAAAACAATTTCTTGCACGTTAATGAGCAAATTTGTACCCCCAAGATATTTTACGTTTTTTATACAGCAAAGAGAGGCGAAGCGCGGACGCGCACAAAAATGTTCTCTCCTCCATGGAAGGAGGAGGAGAAGAGAGCCAAAGTAAAGGTCCAGAGTTTTCCAAGATGCCTGGAGACACTGCTTTTTGAAAGATTGAAGGTCATAGACAGGGCAGAGAAATGGATTGAGGAAGGTTATTGCAAAATTGACAGGGTGAGTAGATGAAAGACTGAGAATACCGATTAACTGCAAGCTTTCGTCAAGTCAAAGAGGGAAATAGGTAGTTAGAGAATTCAGAAGAGCAGTGTTCGTTATAAGCGATAGTAAAGAGAAGGGAGGCAACATTTTGATGAAGACAGTCGGTAAGGGGCGAGAAATTGATGAATTGAAATGCCTTTGATTCCACTCAGTCAAGTAGAGGCAGGTGGGTTAAGTCTGCCTACATACGAGAAGCGTACTTCATACAGGGGCGACAAAACCCCTGCACAGAGACCGCAAGGGAATGAGGATGAAGAAACTGCGGAGCCGATACAACACACCAAACCTCTTAGAAAATATTTCAGAAAGAGAATATACGTGATCTTTCCAGGAAAGAGGGTGAGAAAAGAAAACCGCAAGAATGTTAAGAGAAGAGGAAGGATTGAGTTATGTATTGTTGAAGATAAGAAAATAGTCGTGTGGAAGATTGTGAAGAGGAGACAGAGGAAGGAACTGAGGTTTTGAGACAATGAAAGCCACAAAGTTTTCTCTTATACACGAATAATTTCGATTTTAGATCTAGTAGTCGAATTTCAACATTATTTTTCAGACTTGAATTAATCCAAATCTAACCTTAAAACACACACAACACACACACACACACACACACACACACACACACACACACATTACAAATGAAAGTGAACGTTAGTTTTTAACAACCCATCATACTGTAATTGATTATATAGAGTCGTTTATTCCTCTATTAATTTTAATACAGTTTTGAGAAATTTGAAAAACAAATGGATCAGTAAGTACAGTATTTAAAATCCCAAAGCCATCAAAATTCTGAGCTTCGCATCTTAAACGATTGAATAAGAATTTGTTAAATTATATTTAAAATAAGATTGTCTTTTGGACATAAAGTAAATGCTAAACTGAATTAAAATTTTTGTTAAAAGTGTCGTGACAAAGCAAGCCGATCTGGGACAAATCTGACTGAACACAGTGAAAATAGTCAACAGTATTCATGTCGAGTCAAATTACCGAATGTCATTAGCTTCAACCTAAAAAAGCTGAAAATCGGTAGATTCACAAGACATGTTGTAAAATATTGGTACATAAAAACAACCACGCAAACACAAGTAACCAATATCCTGATTTTAGGTAATAGAAAAAGCAGGTCGAGCACTTTTGTCGGTAACATGAAGAAAAGGAGTAAACGTAGTGTTTTATGTGGTCTTTTGGTGGGAGGGAAGGACCAAAAGTAGTGTTAGCCCGACCTTTATCAGCTATGGGGGAGCCGTAGCCCCTTTGCCCCACCTGCATCCGCTAATGCTGCTTGGTACATTGGGGTGGGGTCTGTCATTCGTAAAGAGGGGGAAAATTATGGAACTTTATCACTGTTTCCAGAACAATGACAATCTTCTTATTGGTAAGACGTTGGGTTCACTTCGTAAGCTGTAACACATATGATGATGATGATCTTTTGGAGTGTAATATTTTGATCCATGTTCCAGACAATTACAGCAGTCCTAAAGTACGTCCAAAACTCCAAAACCAGATGTGGATTGGTGTTGGATTTCAGACATTTCTGTAGAACTGTAGTTCCACTTTCCATAGATAGATTGTACAAAGTAGCACAATATATTTGTCTAATGTTGTCTTGCTCTAAACCCGGGAGAGGAATCGCGGCCCCTGGTGCCGATTCGAAACCCTTTTGACGCCAAGCCCTTTTGCACCCGATCATCTCCTTCTCTGTCTCACACCCCTGGCCTTGGTGTTTTCATACCTCATGCACTCCCCTCTCCCGGATTCTGCCAACAGTAAGGTAATCATGGAGACGTCCAAACTCACCCAGGAACCCGTCAACCCGCAGAGTCATATCACCAGTACCATCTCAAATCCTGAATCAGCAAAATTGAAACTACTGTAACTTAGACATCGAAGTTTATGTGAAAAATGACGGTAACTGGTACTCTGCAAGACTAGTGGTGAAGAACATTACTGGTACCAGTTTTTATGGCTTTCATGGTAGCTTATAATGAAACTTCAAAAAAGCTAAACTGTTAAATCTTTCTGGGGTAAATTATTTAGTTACCTCACATTAAATTATGCATTCGTTTTCTTTAATTTCATTGTGTTTATTTTTAAGGATAAACATTTTAAACTTTAGTTCGCTTCGCAAGCTGTAACACATATTCGAAGTATATATTTCTTGAATCCAGTGCCAGATAATTACAGCAGTCCTACGTTCAATAACGGAAACAAAGTGGTGTTCTATAATATTCCATAACGAGAACTCGTGGCTTGAAAGAGTAGTAATAGAGAAATTTTGTAATCACAAATTTCTCGGTGCTTTGTTTAAAATGACAAGAGTAGTTAGTTTTATAGGGGTAAGATGGCCGTTCCAATGTCGGTTCCAAAGTTATTTCAATGTCCACCATGTTAGCAAGTGGTCGAAGGAGAGTTTTCTGTTTGTCAGCGACCACATCTATCTTGTAGCCTCGTAACTGGACACGAGTTACTCAACCACTTCATCGAATGCCCAAGAACAAGAGTAAAACGAGACCATACAAATATAGTATCAGATTGTGCATGAATTACATGATGTGGATGAAGATCAGAGAGTGGGAATATGCGATACCTTGTTTTATCATAAGTACGATCCATCTCTTTTTGGATAGCATCTGTTTAACAATAACTGCGTGGAGGGATAGTAACAAATATAATTGTCACGCATTTGCACACTTGAAAACTCTACATATATCCCAAACAAGAGTGAGATAAGCCAAAATGTAATGTTTTGGTGTGCTCTCTCGATTAAAGAAATCACCATGGACCATTCTTTTCCAAAATTGCCGATGGACAGGCAACGAACGTGAGTGGGGGAAATTATCACGAGATTTATCAGTAGTTTGCCTTGCCTTAGAATCTCATGGCTTCGAGCTGAGCTTCACCTCATTTCACACTGGAGATCCGACAGTTATAAAATCAGCATTTCTGTGATTGGTGGATCGGGACACACGGACCAACTCCTTGGGGCTTCATGGTCACTTGATCAGACACCAATAAATTTGTCTGTGTATCTGCGTGAGATCTAAAGTTTATGGAACAATGGCCAGAAATTTGGGCGATTTAGACCACAAAACTGTTGTTGTTCGGAAATTCCTACCTGAACCATGATGAACCTCAGTCCAGGTGATTCAAATGCATCGGAACTGGTTGCATGCATGTGAAAGTGGCGTCGAGGCTCTAAAACATTTAGAGTGAAATTATCTCTCTTGCAAATGTAATTTTCAGTGTGTGTGTGTGTGTGTGTGTGTATATAGTCTCTCATCCAACTACTCTCCAGACCCAAGCTCGCTTCACATTTCTGATCGATGGGAAGACGTGTTACGACACTGGCCACGACATATATCTGTGTGGGTGGGTGTATGCCACTGGCCAGCACTTCATTGTTTTTAATTCATAACATTCACAATATAAATTTCGTTGAACATCCTCGATTGTAATGATAATCAAAACGTATATAAAAAAGTATACATTAATTTCATTATTCCTTCAAACGTAAAGTTTCTCGTAATAAATGATATTAAATGATTAATACCATATAATATGAACTTAATAAAATGCATTAATCGTGAATGGATTATACGTGATAGGAAGTAAAAGTTATTTGGGAAGAGGCGAACCTCATTACGATAAAAATTTCCTTTATTTCGCCTTTTACTTTTTGTTCAAAATCAAAATTCTTCACTCAAACACAGATTGAAAGTTACCAAAACCAACTTGTATCTAGTCACATTACGACTTTACAAAATTTCACGCACGTTTGACAAATGGAGAGAAGGTCAGACGATAAAAAAAAATAAATAAATAAAAAAAAATAAGAAAGCCATCAAGATTTTGAACTTCACACCCAAAACCAATGGATCCAACTCTGTGAAGCTACATTTAAAATCTTTAAATGTTAAGATCTTATTGGCTTAAAAATTTTTGACCGAAATCTTTTGTATTACATTATTTTCATGTTATAATACGAGCGTGAGCAGGCCTAGATATGAGTAGGCTTTGAGTTTACAAACCATCAGAAACTCGGATGCTTATTAAATTCCGGAGTCAGTGATCTTCAATTGGCTTCGGACCAAAACTCCTTCTCATTACCTGCGTGCCAACAAAGCAGGGTGACGCAGGGCCGGTAAAGGGGTGCATAAAGTGTCAAAACACCAGCCTCCGGGATGGAATAGAAGGTGATTAGGGGTACAGGGGCCGTGATTGATCTCCTGCGAATTGGGCGGACGATATGATGATTTTTAGTTTTTGAGGTATATTAGTCAAGTCTTGTATGCCTTACGTTACTGAATATATTATTTTAATTAATAATCAAGTTTAAGTGTAACAATGAGGCTCGAATTATAGAGCAGTTTTTAAGTTTTAAATTTTTTTAGTTTTCGCTGTTAGCCTGTTTTTGCTCTATAACTACTTATTTCTTATTTTAAGTTGCGTCTGAATAACAAAGTGGTTTAGACGCTGGGCTACTTATCGAAATTTTTTTCGTGAAACTCTCGTACCATGTTCGGTGAGAATTTTAACTGAAATTACTGTATAAAACATTAAAAGTGACGAATTGCCCATCAATACAGTATACCTGATATCATTAAAAGAGACTCCTTCCGTATGACGTGAGAGGCCATATTTTTTATTTTTCAATAATCTCGTTTTCCATTTATTCTTTTGTTTTCCTCTTTAACTGTGGCAAGGTCATTTTGTTGCGGTGAAAGGAAAAAAGTATAAACTGATCATCCTTCCATTTACATTTATAATTTACCCAAACATCGAGTCGAGAACATTTGTTCTTACATCGCAGATAAAGTATAAACAAAGTTTCCTAAAACTACGTTCCAATAACGTAGCTGAGGCGGATTTATATTGTATAAAATTATAAAAAAATATCGCAGTCTGCAATATTTTCTAACTTGATAAAATGATGGTAAGCATATTTTTTATTTGTTTTTATTAAATTTACTTTAGATAAGTTCATATGTACGTACACACACACACACACGTTTTGACTACCCTACAAAACCGCGACATTTTCACGTCTTCACATTTAATTCTGTATCGCGACATTTCCCAATTTAAAAATCCAAATAATTTAACCAAACCTCATTTAACCTAGCGTAACCTAACCTACCTCGCCTAAACTTAATTAGCTCTTTATCATGAAAAAGGGGATTATCATTTATAAAGATAAACCACCGGGATACTGCCAATGTCGTGATGGGTTGTGTGTGTATACTCAAGATTGTCGCGATTCTGTAAGGAAGTCAAGAACACGTGCACTTATAAACTTCCTTCAGTTAGTTCGAATTTGACTTGGTTTTAGTGGACTTAATTCCAATGAGATTGATTTAAATCCATGAATTTTATTTAACTTGAGATCTTCAAGTAAATTTTAATCGAATAAAACACACACACACACACACACACACACACACACACACACAGAGTTATAAACTATTTGATTAGGTGGATTTGACTTTCAATCACTTAATTCCAGGTCGACCTAATTCCAGTGAATTTAAGTGGTTTTCAAAAATTTTAAATTTGAAATACGTCTTTGTTGAATGAGAACATTACTAATAAAAAAAGTATAGCTAATTTTGAAATATAAACACTTTCCTTCAAGAACTACGGTTTTTAAAGGATTGAAATGCAATACTTTCAGCTCTAGAAGTTACGACACCTTCATTAGAGGAAATGAAATTAGCGACATACATTTGTTGTTTAATTTTATATATAATTTCATCACTGCATCTTAATTCTCCAGTCCCACCTGCAACTACAATATTGGTTTCATGCTCGGGAACTGCCAGCCGACATTACTCCGAGTAACAAAATCGATATGTTAATATTGGGCCAGTATTGATTCAGTGACCCACATTAGTAGACTAGTATTATTTTGTTTTATTACTCGGGTAAAGCGCCACCAAATGTGTTAATATTCCTGGGCTCCATAACCCATACGTGTTTTTGAGCTGATGAAGAATTAGAGCAATGCCGGAAAATTTCACTAGCTATCTGAACGTTAATTAACTTTTAATTTCGCCTCTTTCAATATTTTTACATTATACTAATTGCGTCATACCTTTAAAGATATATTTATTGTAACACCTTTGCGATAAAAATGAAAATTTTCGAGTAATTCAGTGAAACAAAATGTTCATCCAACATTCTAAATATTATACAGTGTTCGCAAGATCACAAGTAAATGAGTTAAAAGCCGTGACCTGAAACAGCAGTTTGAAGAAGAGTGAAAAGATATTGGGAGGAACGAGAAATTAAGTTTGCTGGAGGAAAATCATTAACTTCTTTGACTGTAATGTACAATAATTGATTTGTCAGAAATCAAAGCTGCAAATTCTGAATGGGGTACTTTATGTAATGCTGAACATTTAGACAATATATTACTGTTAATCTAACATGACTGACCACTAATGTTGAATGTCAAAGAAACTTTGTTAATTAACGAAGTTAATATCGACTTCTATCAAGTGTTTTTAATTAAATTTTAATATTTGAGTTTTTAATTTATATTCCAGAAACTTGCTTTGATCGCCTTATTGGCTGTGACATGTTTCGCTGCCTCAGAGTTATAAGGCGCCTTCGGCAGGAAGTTCTTTCGGTAGTTTTGGAGGAAGTTCCTCAGGAGGATTCGGATCCTCGAACGGGGGACATGGGGGTTCTTCGTCAGGATTTAGTTCTTTGAGTGGTGGAAAAGGTGGTGCAGGAGCTGGTTCCGGAAGTTTGCTAGTGGCCATGGAGGTTCCGGTGGTGGACGTGGAGGATCAGGCGCTGGTTTTGGAGGTTCCGCAAGTAGACATGGAGGTTCAGCGCTGGTGGATACGGAGGAGGTCCAGTTGTTCCTATATTGGTTGATAATCGAGAGGGACCAATCGATGGTGTTTACAAATTTGAATATGAAACTGGTGATGGGATTAGTCGTCATGAGCAAGGTTCCCCCGATGGACCCTATGGAGCTGTTGTTCAACAGGGTGGATGGAGGTGCGTAAATGATTTTTTAAATATACAATTTTAATAACAATATAAAAAAATTTAAAGAATTTTGCTTCACATTTATATTTTATTTTTTATGAATCCAACAAGCAACTCGTGTCCTAATCTTTGATTTTTATTTTAGCTTTACTTTCCCCGATGGTACACCAGCGGAATTTTCTTTCGTCGCCGATGAAAATGGGTACAGGGTAGAGTCCCCACTTCTTCCAAAACCCCATCCTCTCCCACCTCATGCCATTGCTCAAATCGAAAAGGAGAGAGAGAGCGAGGCGATGGAATAGTGAATGGAGGTTACTCTGATGGGGGATCACATGGCCAACAACAACAGTTCCAGCAAGTCTCTGGAGGACAACAAGGCTTCCAAGGTCGACCTCAACAACCAAGTCAAACGTATGACTTCTAAAACCGCAATAAAACTAATACTTGAAGTATTTAAGCTTCAGCGCCATCTATGAGTGAAAAGATTAAATATATTTTAAAAAGACAGACTATTTCTGTTTTGAATGAAAATAGGCTGATAATTTTCTATTTTAGCATTGTTAATCATTATTTTTTCTATCTCAGTTCCTCATTACTTTAAGCTAACGTTATTTTTTTAAATATATATTTATATGTAACTTATTTCTGTGTACGATTACTAAGTTTTTCTTTTTAAATGATTACGAAGTTGGAAAATGGATTTCCTGAAATTATGTAGTTTAACCATTTCCGAGCGTAACATGTCTATTTCCTTTCATTTGATAATAAAGCTTCAATTACATTTTTTATTTTTTGTACTTAAAACCCCTAAAATACCATAAAATGAGAACGTGAGACACGGACGTAACGTGGAGGAATTAGTGACTGATTTCCCATTTGTAACGTGAGGAAAATTTGTCACACTTTTTTGTAAAGATCGACCTGTCCTCTTTGTTAGTATATTGTCGTTGGTTCGTTAGTTGGTTGGTTTTTGTTTTACGTCCTTCGTCCTTCGGCTTTGAGAAGGTCTGTAAACATTACCACCGGAGAAAAGAAACAGTGTTACTGTAGTATGCGGTCTACCTACGATTCGGCGGTCTACCTTTTAATTATAGCTTCTTATCTTCTTATTATTTTATTATTAGGTTAATTGTACGCCCTTGACGATTGGTTAGGTTAAGTCGTGATATTTTCGTTAAAACTAACGAAAATATCACGACTTAACCTAACCAATCATCAAGGGCGTACTGTAGTATGCGGTCTACCGTTAAGTATGCGGTAGTAGTATGTTTAACTTCTTTAATAATTCCTTAATTGTGTAAATTAAATTATAATTCCTTTCAATTCATTTTCAATTCCTTTTAAATATTTTGAACGGTAGACCGCATACTACAGTAGAAACTTAACGGTAGACCGCATACTACAGTAGAAACTTAACGGTAGACCGCATACTACAGTAGAAACTTAACGGTAGACCGCATACTACAGTAGAAACTTAACGGTAGAGCGCATACTACAGTAGAAACCTAACGGTAGACCGCATACTACTGTAGAAACTTAACGGTAGACTTCATACTACAGTAGCACCAAAGAAACTCTCTTTAAATGTTGATCTTCGTCGATCCATATCCAAACACTATAACCATATAATACGTAAGTGTTTACTGAAAACGAGCTACTCTATTAATGGGGTTTAAGAAACTGCATGAATATTTTAGTTATTTTCATGCACTTTTTGTCTTTTACATCGAGAAAAACCGGTAGTTTATAGATTGTATTTATACAGATATATTTGGAAGAATTTCGAGCAAGTTTGTAAAGTATTGGTACAAATTCGAATCAAACTTTAAATAAAAATTAATTATAACTGTAAACACTTTAAGTGTGGTACACTGAAAAATCTTAAACTGTGTCTACAGCTACTGTCAGTTTTAATTAAAGGTTAGAAACTTAGAAGTGAAGTTTGTACAGAGTTTAAACAAATATTTCGACCAATTATGGAAACAATTTCGTGCACGTTAATGAGCAAATTTGTTCTCCCAAGAAATTTCACGTTTTTTATACAGCAAGGAGAGGCGAAGCGCGAACGCACGCAAAAATGTTCTCCTCTCCATCGAAGGAGGAGGAGGAGGAGGAGGAGGAGGAGAGAGCCAAAGTCAAGGTCCAGAGT
Organism: Bathynomus jamesi; assembly: GCA_023014485.1. Lineage (NCBI taxonomy): Eukaryota > Metazoa > Arthropoda > Malacostraca > Isopoda > Cirolanidae > Bathynomus > Bathynomus jamesi. Next base: position 454,941 of record JAJOZX010002644.1, on the reverse strand, counting down.
TTTCGATATGCCTGAAGACACTGCCTTTGAAAGATGGAAGGTCATAGACAGGGGAGAGAAACAGATTGAGGAAGGTTATTGCAAAATTGACAGAGTGAGTAGATGAAAGACTGAGAATACCGATTAGCTGCAAACTTTCGTCAAAGAGGGAATTTGGCAGTTAGAGAATTCAGAAGAGCAGTGTTCGTTATAAGAGCGATAGTAAAGAGAGGGGGAGGCAACATTTTGATGAAGACAGTCGGTAAGGGGCGAGAAATTGATGAGTTGAAATGCCTTTGATTCCACTCAGTCAAGTAGAAGTATGTGGGTTGAGTCATCCTACATATGAGAAACGTACTCCATACAGGGGCGGACAAAACCCCTGTACAGAGACCGCAAGTGAATGGGGATGAAGAAACTCTGGAGCCGGTACAACACACCTAACAACTTGGAGGAAACTATTTCAGAAAAAGAGTATACGTGATTTTTCCAGCAAAGAGGGTGAGCAAAGAAAACCGCAAGAATGTTAAGAGAAGAGGAAGGATCGAGTTATGTATTGTTGAAGATAAGGAAATAAGTTTTCTCTTATACACGAATAATTTCGTGTTTAGATCCAGTAGTCGAATTTCAACGTTATTTTAGAGACTTGAATTTATCTAAATCTAACCTTAAAACACACACACCCACACACACACATATATTACAAATGAAAGTGAACGTTAGTTTTTAACAACCCATCATACTGTAATTGGTTGTATAGAGTTGTTTATTCATCTATTAAGTTTAATAGTTTTGAGAAATTTGAAAAACAAATGGATCAGTAAGTACAATATTTAAAATCCCAAAACCATCAAAATTCTGAGCTTCGCATCTTAAACCATTGAATAAAAATGTGTTAAATTATATTTAAAAAATTGTTTGGACAGTATTTCATATCGAGTCAAATTACCAAGGTCATTAGCTTCAGCCTAAAAAAGCTGAAAATCGGTAGATTCACAAGAAATATTGTAAAATATTGGTACATAAAAACACCCACGCAAACACAAGTAACTAATATCCAGATTTTAGGTAAATAGAAAAAGCAGGTCGAGCACTTTTGTCGGTAACATGAAGAAAAGGAGTACAGGTAAAGTGTTTTATGTGGTCTTTTGGTTGGAGGGGAAGGACCAAAAGTAGTGTTAGCCCGACCTTTATCAGCTTTGGGGGGGCCGTAGCCCCTTTGCCCCACCTGCATCCGCTAATGCTGCTTGGTACATTGGGGTGGGGTCTGTCATTCGTAAAGAGGGGAAAAATTATAGAACTTTATCACTGTTTCCAGAACAATGGCACTCTTTTTATTGGTAAGACGTTGGGTTCACTTCGTAAGCTGTAACACATATGATGATGATGATCTTTTGGCGTGTAATATTTTGATCCACGTTCCAGACAATTACAGCAGTCCTAAAGTATGTCCAAAACCCCAAAACCGAATGTGGATTGGTGTTGGATTTCAAACATTTCTGTAAAACTGTAGGTCCACTTCCCATAGATAGATTGTACAAAGTAGCACAATATATTTGTCCAATGTTGTCTTGCTCTAAGCCGAGGAGAGGAATCGCTGCCCCTGGTGCCGATTCGAAACCCTTTTGACGCCAAGCCCTTTTACACCCGATCATGTCCTTCTCTGTCTCCCACCCCTGGCCTTGGTGTCTTCATACCTCATGCACTCCCCTCTCCTGGATTCTGCCAACAGTAAGGTAATCATGGAGACTTCCAAACTCACCCAGGAACCCCGTCAACCCGCAAACACAGTCATATCACCAGTAGCATCTCAAATCCTGAATCAGTAAAATTGAAACTACTGTAACTTAGAGAACGAAGTTTATGTGAAAAATGACGGTAACTGGTACTCTGCAGGACTAGTGGTGAAGATCATTACTGGTACCAGTTTTTATGGCTTTCATGGTACCTTATAATGAAACTTCAAAAAAGCTAAACTGTTAAATCTTTCTGGGATAAATTATTTAGTTACCTCACATTAAATTATGCATCCTGTTTCTTTAATTTCATTGCGTTTATTTTTAAGGATAAACATTTCTAAACTTTTATTCGCTTTGCAAGCTGTAACACACATTCGAAGTATATATTTCTTGAATCCAGTGCCAGATAATTACAGCAGTCCTACGTTCAATAACGGAAACAAAGTGGTGTTCTATAATATTCCAGAACGAGAACTCGTGGCTTGAAAGAGTAGTAATAGAAAATATTTTGTAATCACAAATTTCTCGGTGCTTTGTTTAAAATGACAATAGTTAGTTTTATAGGGGCAAGATGGCCGTTTCAATGTGGGTTCTAAAGTTGTTTCAATGTGCGCCATGTCAGCAAGTGGTCGAAGGAGAGTTTTCTGTTTGTCAGCGACCACATCTATCTTGCGACCTCGTAACTGCACACGAATTACTCAACCACTTCAACGAATACCCAAGAACAAGAGTAAAAAGAAACCATACACATTCAATATCAAATTGTGCATGAATTACATGATGTGGATGAAGATCAGAGAGTGGAAATATGCGATACCTTGTTTTATCATAAGTACGATCCATCTCTTTTTGGATAGCATCTGTTTAACAATAACTGCGTGGGAGCCCTGGGAGGGATAGTTAACAAATATAATTGTCACGCATTTGCACACTTGAAAACTCTACATATATCCCAAACATGAGTGAGATAAGCCAAAATGTAATGTTTTGGGGTGCTCTCTCGATTAAAGAAATCACCGGACCATTCTTTTCCAAAATTGCCGATGGACAGGCAACGAACGTGAGTGGGGGAATTTATCACAAGATTTATCAATAGTTTGCCTTGCCTCAGAATCTCATGGCTTCGAGCTGAGCTCCACCTCATTTCACACTGGAGATCCGACAGTTATAAAATCAGCATTTCTGTGATTGGTGGATCGGGAGACACGGACCATCTCCTTGGGGCTTCATGGTCACTTGATCAGACACCAATCAAGGCCGTAGCCAGAGCTTAAAAACAGACGAGGCGAAAATAGCCCTATTAGGGGGTCCGGGGCCATGCTCCTTCAGAAGAATTTTTTAATCCTAGCACAAAATCATGCACTTTGAGGGTATGGTTACTGAAAGTGAATCTGAGAGTAAAATCCTATTTCTGTCAATTTCCTCATTGATCCAAAATGTCCGTTAAGCCAGACGAGGCGGCCGCCTCGTCTGCCTCAACGTGGCTACGGTTATACCAATAAATTTCTGTCTGTGTATCTGCGTGAGATCTGAAGTTTATGGAACAATGGCCAGAAATTTGGCGATTTAGAAGACCACAAAACTGTTGTTGTTCGGAAATTCCTACCTGAACTATGATGAACCTCAGTCCAGGTGACTCAAATGCATCGGAACTGGTTGCATGCATGTGAAAGTGGCGTCGAGGCTCGAAAACATTTAAAGTGAAATTCTCTCTTTTGCGAATGTAATTTTCAGTGTGTGTGTGTAGTCTCTCATCCAACTACTCTCCAGACTCAATCAAGCTCGCTTCACATTTCTGGTCGATGGGAAGACGTGTTACGACACTGGCCACTACATATATCTGTGTGGGTGGGTGTATGGCCAGCACTTCATTGTTTTTAATTCATAACATTCACAATATAAATTTCGTTGAACATCCTCGATTGTAATGATAATCAAAACGTACATAAAAAAATATACATTAATTTCATTATTCCTTCAAACGTAAAGTTTCTCGTAATATATGATATTAAATGATTAATACCACATAATATGAACTTAATAAAATGTATTAATCGTGAATGGCTTATACGTTATACGAAGTAAAAGTTATTTGGAAAGAGGCGAACCTCATTACGATAAAAATTTCTTATTTCGCCTTTTACTTTTTGTTCAAAATCAAAATTCCTCACTTAAACACATATTCAAGGTTACGACCAAAGCCTATTTGTATCTAGTCAGACTACGACCTTACAAAATTTGACGCACGTTTGACAAATGGAGAGAAGGTCAGACAGTAAAAAAAAAAAAGTAATTAAAAAAAATAACAAAACCATCAAGATTTTGAACTTTACACCCAAAACCAATGGATCCAACTCTGTGAAGCTACATTTAAAATGTAAATGACTCGTGAACTTGAAGTAAATGTTAAGATCTTATTGGCTTAAAAATTTTTGACCGAAATCTTTTGTATTAAATTATTTTCGTTATAAGCCTTTCGTTAAGCAGGCCTAGATATCAGTTGGCTTTGAGTTTACAAAGCCATCAAGAAACTAGGATGCTTATTAAATTCTGGAGTCAGGTGATCTTACGATACGTGCCAACAAAGCAGGTGGACGCAGGGCCCGGGAGAGATGGGTGTATAAAGTGTCAAAGCACCAGCGTCCGGACTGAAGATAGAGAAGCAGAGGTGTGCAGTAGCGAAGTAACTGTGCATGAGTAACATTTTTCAGGATCCACTTTCTAGAAAGTACAATTATTTTAAAATACTTTTATTCTAACTTAAATACATTTTAAGAGAAAATATTGTCTCTTAACCTCAGTACATTTTTACCGATATCTGTAAAGTACAAAATACTTTTCCCAAACATTTGGGAAATTTCCATAATTAAATCAACCAATCTGAGAAGGCAAACAGTGTTGCTGAGTTGATATTTAGTCCACAGTGGGCAAGACTTTATTACAGAAACTTTGAGAACCAATTATTGTTAGTTAAATAAAAAGCTTTGCTCGTAATAAAGATGGCCATATGTGTGTGTATTTATTTCATTCCCTAATGAATATAATTAATATACATGTGTAACTTATTTTTGTTACAAGTTAATGAATTATCAATGTTAAGTTTGAGATGCTACTACTTCTTACTTTTACTACTTCAACTATACTTTAAACATAATACTTTTTTACTCTTACGTAATTGCAAGTCACGAATTGTACTTGGACTTTAACATAAGTAAATTTTTGTCAAATTACTTATACTTTAACGTAAGTAACAAATTTCCGTACTTTGCACATTTCTGTAGAGAAGGAGGTTATTGAGGGTAAAGAATCCCGGAGTCAAAAGTAGCACCAGGGCCCGTGATTCCTCTTCTGGGCTTGGGTGGCCGAAATGGTGAATTTTGTGTATTTTTAAGGTACAGTATATTAATTAAAAGTCTTGTCACTGAATATATTATTTTAATTACTTAAGTGTAACAATGAGGCCCGAACTGTGGAGTGGTTTTTAGGTTTTAAAAATTCTCGGTTTTCGCTGTTAACCTGTTTCCTAGCTTTATAAACTATTTATTTCTTATTTTAAGTTCCGAGTGGATAGCGTAGTGATTAAGAAGCTAGGCTGCTTATCAGAAGGTCGTGAGATCCTGGTAAATCTGCTCATATTTTGTGATGCATCTCTCGAGGATTTTTTCCTTTGATTTGTTTTCATAAAATTCTTATACCCAATTGGGCGAGAATTTTAGTTGAATTGGATCACCTGAAGATCAGGGCCCCCAGCCTCCTTTAGTTATTCTTATGAGGCTAACTAACGGAAATATCACGACTTAACCTAACTAATCGTTAGGTTAACTGTACGCCCTTGACAATTGGTTAGGTTAGGTCGTTATATTTTCGTTAGTTAGCCTTATAAAGCTAATTAAAGAAAGCTGGGGGCCCTGATCTTCAGGTGATCCCAAATTGGCCATAAAAAATATACGATTAGTAAAAAGAATGACTCCTTACGTATGACGTGAAGACTCCATAACTTTTTTATTTTTTAGTAATCTCGTTTTCCATTTATTCCTTTTGTTTTCCTCTTTAACTGTGGCAAGGTCAATTTGTTCGCGGTGAAAGTAAAAAGTATAAAACTGATCATCCTTCCATTTACATTTATAATTTATCCAAACATCGAGTAGAGAACACTTGTTCTTACATCGCAGATAAAGTATAAACAAAGTTTCCTAAAACTACGTTCCAATAACGTAGCTGAGGTGTATTTTATTGTATAAAATTACAAAAAAAAAATATCGCATTCTACACTAATTTCTAACTTGGAAAAATGATGGTAAGCATATTTTTTACTTGTTTTTTATTAAATTTACTTTGGATAAGATTGGTTTCATATTTATATGTGCACGAAACCACACACACACAGTTATAATCTTGCTTGAATAAGGTGGAATTTGACTTAGTTTCAATGAACTTAATTCCAGTAATACTGATTTAATTACCCAAGGGCAACATTAGGAAATACAACCCAAATTACACTAGAGAAATAGCCCACCTCATAAGGCAACGTAACAACCTCAAATATAACACACAAACCCCACACACAGAAGCCATAAAACAGCAGATACAACAGCTCAACACAGAAATAAACGACAAACTCAAAGAAAAACAAACAGAAACATTCAGGGAATTCATAACAACACTAAACCACTCCACAGATACATACAGGCTATACAAGACTATAAACAGCATTGCCCACTCTAACAGCGGCATTCACACTTCATACGCGGCTATCTGTCGTAGCCAAAATAATATCCCAACATACACACAACAAGCTAACATTCTAGTTAATCACTACGCAAAGATAAGTCACTTAAACAGAGACAACAACCAGAAACACGCAGACAGACAAACAGCCAGACACAAGAAAACCTACAGACTCGACACGACCATTACACCCTTCAATACAGACCAGACCACCAAGATCATCAAAAACATTAAGAATTCGAAGGCTACTGGACCAGACAACATATCTAACATACACCTTAAACACTTGGGCCCACAAGGAATACTAGCTCTCACAAATATCAGCACATATTCATACCAACACTGTATTATTCCTGACATATGGAAACAAGGTAAAATTATTACACTACTCAAACCAAACAAAAATCCAACAGAACCAGCTTCCTATAGACCCATTACTCTACTATGCACACCTTCCAAAGTAACCGAAAGACTAATCTTACAAATCACCAACCCACACACACCACTATCGCCTACTCAACATGGATTCAGACCTGACCACTCAACCACGACATTACTCACTAACCTCACGCAGCACATCATAGATGGCATCAACTCCAGAAGACCAGCTCAACGTACACTATTAGCAACAATAGACATTAGTAAAGCATTTGATGCTATCCCACGCTTCCCTCTCATAAACAAAATACTCAACACAAACATGCACAATAACACCAAAAGGTGGCTGAGCAACTATCTCTCAGGAAGATACTCACATGTCACATTTAATGGCAAGTCATCCAAAAACAAGCTTTTTCCGAACGGGGTCCTTCAAGGCTCTGTTCTCTCACCAACACACTTCAACTTATACATGCATGACATTCCAACACCCATAGATAACAAGCTTACCTTATCATCATATGCAGATGATATCACACTAACATCCACCCACAACAACATCGACACCGCTACAAATAACCTACAAACATACATAAACAATATACAAGACTGGCTCACACATAATAGACTCAAAGTAGCGCCCACAAAATCAACCATCACCTTGCTTACAAGCAACACAAATGTAGTAATGCCCAGTTAAGAATATTAATTTTTGTTTAATATAAATCATTTACTAATAATTGTGAAATTGTTTGAAATTGTTTAAAATGGGAAGAGTTGGCAATCCTGGACAGAGGCCGAGAGAGCAGACTACCCCCCAAGGGAGTCAGTCTTCAGGTGGCGCGTGAAGCGTGAGGTTAACGTCATGTAACGTAAAATTTAATTAATTGTTTGTGTTCCTCTCCGACATAAATTATTATAATAGAAATTCCGTACTCGCATCCCCCTAAATTACTTAAACCATTTTCGGAATCAATAAAACGTTCACAAGTGTTAAAATAGAGTATTAATAAAACCCCCCCTTCCCCCTTCGTGTTGTAACGGTTTTCATAGTCAGTCTCGGCGTAGCTACCATGAAATTTATAAAATGCAGTGAAAAAGAGTGTAGGAAACAAAGCGATAAATGAAATAAAGAGCCGATAGTAAAGTAGAAAGAAGCGTAAATAATGAAGAAAGAAATTAAATAAAGGCATTCACTACATCTGGTGGCAGCGGTGGGATTACATCATATTTTGTATGAGGCTTACCCACGTGACTAGTATTTCGATTAAAATTCTTCCAACCCGGTATATTAGTCAATAGCGTTAATGAATATTTTATTTCGATTATTAAAATATCTAAATGCAAAGTTTATCCCGTTTGCAGGCAAATTTCGATTTTCATTCCTTAAAATTCATTGTAAATGTAAATTCAAAATGGCGCCCCTTACATTCCAAATTATTCTGAGTCGCGTCGCTTCAAAAAAGTTCGCGCGTCCAAATTTTTTTTTTGTTTGAGATTGAGTCTAGTGACTCAAAATTTCTTTTAGTCGTGGTGCAGAGTCGGTAGAAAAACTTGTCTGACTCAATATTGCGAGTCATTATTACGTTAAATTTCGTTCATTAGGTCGGAGAGGACAGTTTTGAAAATTTATCGTGCTGCCTGAGGACTCAATTTTTCTTTTTTTTTCGTCTCTTCCACTGTTATGCCTGTTTCAGCTTACCTTTTAAGAATAATGATTAATAAATAAATTTTACTGGATTTGTACGTAAGTCAAGTATGTTAGTTTAAATACAGTATGATACACATTTTATGTGGTCCTTTCAAAATGTTTCAGCGAAAATTTGTACCACATTTCTAGGTATATACATATATAGTATTCTAAAACATTTCATGAACATGTAAAATTTTCTGGGTTTCATTAGCAGATTTTTATTATATTTCGATTGGTTGTACATAAATTATAATGATAGGCTTATTTTAAATAATTGTTTATATAGATTTACGGGCTTTTTGCTTCGCTCGCTTCGCGCTAAAATAGGATTACGTTACATTTTAAGGGACATCGAAAAATAATCTTAAACATATAAATTTGTCAGATTATAAGCTGCCGTATAGGATTGTTAGACTTCAAAATAAGCTAAATTCGTTTAACCGAAATAGAGAAATTGTGTGAATTTTCTAGAAATTTTTGTTGGATTTTTTTTATATACTCATTAATTATACACTTACATATTAACTTATACGTATATATTAGTTATATATAAATTTTATATATTTATATACTCAAAGTTTGGTAGGTAGGCTGATTATCTATTTTTTTTTCTCTCCATTCTTTCGTTCATTTTCATGACAATTCCGACATATTTTGTAAAATGGCTATTGTATTGTACTGAAGGATTTCTTGTAGGCCTATCGTTAAATATTGTTCGGAGATTAACCGTTACTACGGTATATGTCTATTGAGTAGTAAATTCTTAGTTATTTAACAAAATTTTAATTGGTTTAACATAAATAATCATAGGATTTTTCTTTAATAAGCACAAATGTTATGCATTAAATTCTAAATTGTTCTTTCCACGCGTAACATTGAATTTATTAATTACACTGGTATGCATATGAAATTTTTTTGTCTGCTGTGAGGGTTTTTTCAACTCATATTATATAATTCGACCATGCTGAATTCGAAAATGACATTGGTTTTCCTCAATCAGGTCAGGTTTTTTCTCTATTGGCCATTTATTATAAGTCCAATTTTATCCCCAAATTTATTGATTTTTTTAGCTTAAACACTGTAGATACGAGTAATTATAAGAACACTCGTGAAAAATGAAAACATTGTGTGAATAAATACTTTTATTCATACAATGAATATGGAAAAAAGTTTATTGAGGAAGGAATGAAGTTTTTTGGCTTTCCGTCTGTGTTTTTCTTCGGGCACGTCTCGCTTCAAACACCAGCAATAGTCCGCCAGCATATTGATATCCCAGTTTCCCTGGTACCTCTCTTCCATTATTTTGATATCTTGGTGAAATCGTTCACCCTGTTCCTCACTATAATCCCCGCAATTTTCAGGAAAATAGTCCAAGTGGGACCACAAAAAGTGCATTTTTATGGACATGCGCGACCCATGAGCTTTGAAAGCTTCCATCAAGTTTTCGACAACGGACTCGTATTCTGGACTTCTACGCTTGCCAAGAAAATCAGTGACAACTGATTTGAATGCCTGCCAGGCATTCTTCTCAGTTGGAGTCATTGCGTTTTCGAACTGAGTATCCTTGATCAAAGTTCGAATTTGAGGACCATCAAAAACCCCAGCATTTAGTTTAGCATCAGATATATGAGGAAATTTACTCTCGAGATATCGGAATGCTGAACCCTCCTTATTCATTGATTTGATGAAATTTTTCATCAAGCCCAGCTTAATATGAAGTGGTGGGAGCAAAATTTTTGTTGGTGGTACAAGGGGCACTGAAACGACATTATGCGACCCAGGTTCAAAATTCTCTCTGGATGCCCATTCACGCTGTGCATAGTGCTTCTCATCCGCTCGGCTATCCCATTTGCAGAGGAAACATGGGTATTTCGTGTATCCCCCTTGCATTCCCAATACAAATGCCACAATCTGAAAAAAAATGAAAATATTTAAAGAATTTAGAGAATTTGTTCTATCAGATAAAAAAATCTATGCATTGGACTGTATCACTGTGGGGAAGTTAAGTGTTCTTATACGCTCTCAAATAACCTTTGGAAAAACAACATAGTCAATAGCAATAGTTTACTTATGATATTAGTATTACCTTCAAATCTCCACAGATCCTCCAGTTATGTTGGTCGTATACGAGAGCATCCAGTAAAATTTTCATGTTATCGTAGCTCTCAGTAAGTTGTACGGAATGTGCTACAGGGACTGATGCAACCCTATTCCCAATGTTGAGAAGTACTGCTTTCAAACTTCGTTTAGACGAGTCTATAAATAGCCTCCATTCTGATGCGTTATATGGCAGGCCCAAGGATTCGATTAGCCCCTCAACATTGCAGCAGTACACTAAGGAAGAGGTATTTTCGTGCACTGCAAAAAACTTGCGGAATTCTTCCTCTCGTTTCCTATACCAGGAGAATGTTGTTCCCGGAGCCAGCAAGTTGTCCTCTCGAAGTCGTGAGCCCAAGATCTCGGCAGCTAATTTGGAAAGTCCTAAATCCCTGGTAAGATCATTAAGTTTGGCCTGGTTGAGAGGCCTCGGCTCATTTGAAGCGGTATTTTGAGGTATATACGACTGGGACTGGTCATTGGCATTGGTCATTGATTCATCATCAGAATCATCGAAGTCCAGGGTTTGAGGTGGGTCGGGTATTGGAATTCCAGGACCATGGGGTACAGGTCTCATAGCAGAAGGAATGTCAGGGTATACAACAATGTGTTTATTCTTCTTGTTAACTCCTGAAAATAGAAACACAGAAACATGGATATAAAACTTGCATATGAAATAGAAGAAGCATTCAGACAGTGGCGGCTCGTGAGGGAAGGCTGCGGTCTGTAAGATATGAAATAGGTCGATGGAGTCTGTATATTTTCTTTCTTTTTCATTCATATTGTCCCTTCGGGGACAATATGAATGAAAAAGAAAGAAAATATACAATCATTTATATGTAAATGTAACTTGTATAACAATATGTATGTGTAAATGTATTTTCTATAACAATATGTATATGTAAATGTATGATTACCATTATGGTGAATATTATGCTATATATGGTGAATATTACATTATGGTGAATATTATGTCAAGTTTCATACGAGGATTTCAAAATATTTAAGAAAAATAAATTTATAAGCCCACCTTGGAGGTTTGTCATGCAGAAATAGCAATCTGTCACGTGATCCTTTCCTTCTCTCCAAATCATGGGAATTCCAAAAGGCAAAGATTTCGCTCTGCCTTTGCTCCATCTTCTCAAATTTTCAATGCACGTCTTGCAGCACATATGAGGGGCGAAATTTTTGTCCTGGTCCCCTAGCTTAATTCCAAAGTATGCTCTATACATTGTCTTCACAAATTTAGTGATTTGGGACTGGTTATTTGGCATGGTAACCGTCCCACATATGTAGCAGAATCTATTGGGATCATTTTTACACGCTCTATTCATTATGAAATATTTTATCTATATGCCTGAAAAGTAAAAAAGATATTATACAAGTGAAACAAGTGATGATAGATGTTACTGTTCCAATTCCGCTTTGACAAAATCACGAAAAATTCTATTTTACTTATGAGGCCATAGCCGGATAACCTGAGCTGATTGAGAAAAACGGATTGCAGATTCGAAATCAGCAGGAAAAACTCTATGAGAATCACTTACAAAATCCTTGACAGCAAAATTGATGCATACCAGTGTTATAGGTCTAAAAGTGCGCAGTAAATTTTATTTTTATTTTGGGGACCTATGTGAGTTAAGGTATACATATTTTACTAAATCGATATTATAATTATTTTTGAATTACAGAAATTGGTGTAGAAATTTTTCATATAGTTTCTTTACGTTTTATAAATGCATTCAATTTTATTTGTATAGGTAGGCCGATTTTTATTTTTTTTTCCAGTTCAATGACAATGGTAAAATTTTTATTTGGAATTTAGATTGTATTCAAAAAGGATGTTTTGATTTGATATTTTAATTTGGGTATTAGAAATGAAAAATGTCCTTTTTTTTTAGTTCGAGCGTTTGCATAGAAAAATTACAAAATTATGTCAGGATATAATGCAGTTTCATTCGGTTAGGGATATTTGTATAGAGGTTCGCTTACAAACAAAGCGACCGCTCTCAATTAGGCAATGTTTTGTTTGTTTACAGTTACGTGTATTTTTGAGTGCATATTATCTATTCTTATTTAGTATAACTATGCAAATTTTAGTTTCACTTGGAAACGATAAATTACTGGGATTTTTGTGATTTGCAAACCATACTGGGGTTTCTGTTGAAGGAGAGAGTTGTCTCTCAGATGTAATTTGCGAATTGCGAGTTCAATTCGTATGAAATTTAGAGTTTCAAGTTGGAATTACTGTATTAAAATAATTTTTGGTAGTAATATTTAAATTTTTTTACTTTTTAATAACTGTTTTGGAAAATTATTATTGTTTAAACCTTCAGTCGGGGTTAACTAATGCATTTGAAACATTGGCTCAAGTGTACACTCGGAAATGGAGCCTTCTAGATAGCCAGTAACGTTTTTGTGGCGTCTTAGTGTGCTCCTCCTCAAAGGGCAAGAGGGTTCATGATTGTCAGAGAATGATGACATGAAGTTTCTGGGGTTCATTTTTGTTTTGTATTTAAAGTATTGATGTGATTTCTGACGATAGTTTGAACAATAATATTTCTTAAATTATACTAACAGTTACTATGTATGGGCGCTTTTATATTTATACTGTATAATTTTGTTTCATACGTTTTATGACTTTTTTATCTTCTCCGCTGTAACTGCCATAAGTGACCTTATTGGTAGCTAGATGTGATTAAATTTTTGCGAAATTTTAGATTTGTCATTTTTTTTTTCCGTGAATTTGGCCAGAGCAAATGTGTAGTTAGTGTTTCGAAGTGAACTGTCGAGAAAATTCGAATTAAATATGAAATGATAAGCAGTACAGAAACACGTTTCGAATAAACTTTTTTTTTCAAAATTTCAAAGGCTCGGTTTGGAGGCAACCAAGTTGAATCCGAGTTCCATCCATTGAGTTTAGTCGACCGGATAGGTGATCGATCACCAATGAGAGAGAGAGAAGAGGAAACCCAGACTGCGCAGGGACTTGGCGCAGGATGGTTTCGGAAGAGAAGAGTTAGAAGAGAGGAACCGAATGCGCAGAGACTTGGCGCAGGACAGTTTCGGAAGAGAAATTTACGTGTGCAGGGTCTTGGCACACGAAAGTTTCGATCGAGGATGGTCTACTGGTATTTTTCGGGCAGTAGCTGGTCACGCTGCTCGAATGCTTCGCTAAATATGTGTTGTAGCACGCGGTAGACAAGCCACGAGAGCTTGAACGTGTGCCTACGACTGTACTGTCCATACAGACATACAGTAGGTTCGTTGGGAAACGGCCTACGGCGGAGTGATCGTTGATTGTTGCCAGTAGAAGAGTCTTTCAGCTGGACGTAGGAAGAGCAGCGTTCACCGACAAAAGTGGAGATGAGACAAGGCGAGTTTCTTCATCGACTTCTAGAATTGCAAATTTCGTCCAATTCCAGCGCGTGGTCCCGCTTTCAGTATATCTCCCCCCCTGATCCTTTTAGAATTGGACGTCTCTGTTTTTTTTTTTCGCCATTGGAGAGAGAGCGGAACCATTATAGCGTGCTGCCCTGTTGCATGTTGATTGATGCAATCCCTTGCATTCTAGCGAAGTGAGCAGGAGAGCTGCGATTGAAAATTGAAGTCCGTTGTCAGCGTGCGGAGTGTCATCTAAACAACGTCCAGCAAATTAATGTACTGATTATTATGTAATGAAATTATAAGTGAAAGGGTGCGATTATTGCCCATATTTGTTGTATTTTTCGTAGTAGTATGTGCGCTCTTGGTCAGTATTTTATGTAAACTTTTTTATTTTTTTTCTATCGCCCTGATAGTAACTGTATAACTATACAAAGAACTGTTTCAAATGTAAAGCGATCGTTGATGAGGAATCGCGGGAATAGATTGTGAACTTGAGATTTGTGTGGCCACTGTAAGAAAATTTTCCGTTATTTTTTTTGGCATGTATAGATTAGTTACAGGTTGTAATTTAATTATTAGTGTGAAATGTTATTTTATGCAAATGTGAAAATTATAAAGTTTTCGGTTTTTATAATATGATACAAAATATATCATATTTTCAAGGGGGTGATGCGAGTGTAGTAATGCCCAGTTAAGAATATTAATTTTTGTTTAATATAAATCATTTACTAATAATTGTGAAATTGTTTGAAATTGTTTAAAATGGGAAGAGTTGGCAATCCTGGACAGAGGCCGAGAGAGCAGACTACCCCCCAAGGGAGTCAGTCTTCAGGTGGCGCGTGAAGCGTGAGGTTAACGTCATGTAACGTAAAATTTAATTAATTGTTTGTGTTCCTCTTCGACGTAAATTATTATAATAGAAATTCCGTACTCGCATCCCCCTAAATTACTTAAACCATTTTCGGAATCAATAAAACGTTCACGTGTTAAAATAGAGTATTAATAAAAAAAACCCTTCCCCCTTCGTGTTGTAACGGTTTTCATAGTCAGTCTCGGCGTAGCTACCATGAAATTTATAAAATGCAGTGAAAAAGAGTGTAGAGAAACAAAGCGATAAATGAAATAAAGAGCCGATAGTAAAGTAGAAAGAAGCGTAAATAATGAAGAAAGAAATTAAATAAAGGCGTTCACTACACAAAAGAACACCAGGTAATTCCACAGCTTACACTAAACAACATCAACATTCCACACACTCACAGAACCAAAATGCTTGGTGTCACATACAACACATCATTATCTTTTGCAAACCACATTCAGGACATTAAAACCAAATGTACGTCAAGACTTAACACGCTTAGGGTACTAACAGGCACAAACTTTGGACACCAGCAGGAAACAACATCACTCATATACAAACAATATATTCGCTCAGTTATGGACTATGCTAGCCCATGCTGGGCACCCATTATCTCAAACACACACATAAACACCTTACAAACAATACAAAACAACGCACTTCGTATCATTACAGGATGCACTCAAACAACACCAATAGAACACCTGCACACAGAAACAAAAATACTAAAGTTAGGGAACATTTAGACATGAGGGGAACACAATTCATGGCAGCAGCGACAACTAACCCACAACACCCTTGCCACTACATGTACAATCATGCACCAACACCTCGCACCATTAAGGTAACACCAGAGAGATATATAACCAAATACTTCCATTCCATACCACGCCCCACAGACATCACACAGTACAGAAAACACATACACACACACCTAACCCACAAAGCACTGACACGACTCGGTCCGAATGCGGTCCTAGGTGCGAAGCCGCCGCCCATTAACAGGTCAGAGATCAGCCTGAGCAGATCGGATCGAGTTAACTTAGCACGATTCCGATGTGGCCATCACCCCAACTTACGGACATATAAACACAGACTAGACAACTCCATAGACGACACCTGCCACCTGTGCCAAGACACACCACAAACAATTGAACACATTATGACGGACTGTACCGCTCTAGCACAACAACGAACACAACACAACATCACTAGTGCGCTAAACCTCTGGTCCATTCCGGAGAGGGCGATCGGTTACCTGCGTGCCGCCGGCTTGCTCGATCAGGGTGGGCTGATCGGTTAAACAACAACAACAACAACAATTCCAGTAAGCTTTAGATGAAATTTTCAAATCTATAGTTTTATTGACCAAATAATTAGTCATGAAAATCTTAAGATTCAGAAATCTTGACACAATGTGAAGCTCAAAATGTTCACGGCTGCGTTCTTTTCTGTAGTTTAATCACGGTGTTGGGGCCTTCGGGCCCAGTAATTTTAATTATTTAATTTATTAACACCCAGATGCACAACTTGTGGACCTGATCAATATGTGTGTGAAGTTTCATGTTTGTAACTGCTTCCATTTTGGAGTTATGGCTGAAACACACACACACACACACACACACACACACACACACACACACACACGCGTCCTTTTATTGTAAGTATAGGTATAGATATGAACCTTTTCTTGAATGAGATAACATTACTGTTAATAATGTATCGTTAGTTCTGAAATGTAAACACTTTCTCTGAGGAACTAAAAGAATGAAATGTAATACTTTCAGCTGTAGAAGTTACGACACCTTCATTAGAGAGGAAATAAAATTAGCGACATACATTTGTTCTTCAACTATATATATAATTTCACTGTTGCACCTTAATTCTTCAGTCCCCACTTGCACCTACAATATGGGTTCAATGTTCAGGGACTGCCAGCTAACATTACTGTCCCAAGTAACAAAACTGGCCAATATAGGTCCAATTTTTAACCAATATTGGTTCAATATTGATTCAGTGTCCCAACATTGGACTAGTTTTGTTACTTGGAGTTAAACGCCACCAAATGGGTTAATATTCCTGGCTCCATAGCAAGCCAATTAAACTCTGCGTAACATATCCAATACACGAGTTATGTTGCCAACATGGGACCCATACGTATTTTTGTGAGCTGATGGAGAGTTAGATCACTGTCGGACAATTTCACTTATTATCCTTGAATATTTTAACCCTCTAACGCCGACTGGGTCGAATACGTACCGCTTCAAATACACGCATTTAGACTTAACCCTAAAAAAATGTTCGGCGTTAAAGGGTTAATATTACACTAACTGCGTCATACCTTCAATCGATGTGTTTATTGTAACACCTTTGGGATAAAAACGAAAATTTGTAAGCATTCATGAAAACAAAATGTCCATCCAAACACAACGCAACATTCTAAATACACTGGAAAAACATTACAAAATAATTGTCTAATTGCAATTTTCTTGACAATCTCGTAAATAGTAATGATCATGAAATTCGTGGAAAAGGGTATTGATAGTGTGGAGAGAGAGTAAAGCGTTCTACTTATTCTCTCCTTCTGGAAGGCGACTGCAGAGTGGTCAATGGCCTTTGCGTGATCTACCTTCAGAATTGAAGCCTCTCGCCTCATAATACGGCCTTTCGCTGACTCGTCCTAGATCAGTAGTGGCCAAACGTTTTGAGAATTGTGCCAGAGCTAAAAGTCGTATCGTTCTGGGGTGCCACAATTATCTGTAAAAAAATGAGTAGAGGCCTACTATCTTATTTTTATATTAGATGTAAAGAAGTGCCACCTTAACTATTCTACTGTGCCCTGTGTCACAAGTAGCACGGGTGCCGCACTTTGGCTATCACTGCCAAGGTACAGTATTGGGTCACTTTGGGTGACAATATTTTTTATCAAATTTTCTGTTCTCTTTCTTTTTTTACTCGTCTTTCAGTCATCATTATCATAATTTTTCTTTTCTTATCCTCTCTTTACTTGCATGTCTGTAGTTTGTATGGTATGACAGTGTTTGAGTTAAGACTGTTTGCATGGTTTGTAAGCGTTCTTATTTTACTGCTTTTCAGCTTTCACCCCTCTCCTATTCTCTTTGACTATTTTTCCGACTTGTCGGCAGTGGCCGGCGGATGATGATGGCGAGTCTTTCTCTCTTTTTCTGAATGAATGTTAACACACGAATGATAGGTTTTGCTACTTACTTTAACACCTTATTCTCTTCTTTTACCCTTCTACTCTCTCATTTCTCTCGGGCTAACCTTAGAGTGGATCTTAGGGTCTTTGTTAGCCTTAGCTTCTGTAGATCTGTAGATCATCATCATCATATTCTTCTCTGATTATGGCGGTACGAGAAAAATATTTCTGTAAGAGTGTTCGCAAGTTCACTAATGAGTTAAGAGCCGTGACAAACGAGTTTGAAGAAGATTCGAAAGATATTGGGAAGAACGAGATACTAAGTTCGCTGTAGAAAAACCGTCATCTCCTTTGACTGAAATATGCAGTAACTGATTTGTCAGAAATCAAAGCTGCAAATTCTGAATGGGTTTCTTTATGTAATTCTAAGCTGTTCGACAATATATTTCTGTTAATCTAACATAACTGACCATTAATGTTGAATGTCAAAGAAACTTCGTTAATTAACAAGGTTAATATCGACTTCTATCAAGTGTTTTTAATTAAATTTTAATATTTGAGTTTTTAATTTATATTCCAGAAACTTGCTTTGATCGCCTTATTGGCTGTGACATGTTTCTCGCTGCCTCAGAGTTATAAGGCGCCTTCGGCAGGAAGTTCTTTCGGTAGTTTTGGAGGAAGTTCCTCCGGAGGATTCGGATCCTCGAACGGGGGACATGGGGGTTCTTCGTCAGGATTTAGTTCTTTGAGTGGTGGAAAAGGTGGTGCAGGAGCTGGTTCCGGAAGTTTTGCTAGTGGCCATGGAGGTTCCGGTGGTGGACGTGGAGGATCAGGCGCTGGTTTTGGAGGTTCCGCAAGTGGACATGGAGGTTCAGGCGCTGGTGGATACGGAGGAGGTCCAGTTGTTCCTATATTGGTTGATAATCGAGAGGGACCAATCGATGGTGTTTACAAATTTGAATATGAAACTGGTGATGGGATTAGTCGTCATGAGCAAGGTTCCCCCGATGGACCCTATGGAGCTGTTGTTCAACAGGGTGGATGGAGGTGCGTAAATGATTTTGTAAATATAAATTTTAACAATATGAAAATACTTATAGGATTTTGCTTAACATTTATTTTTGTTTTACATATTGTTCATTTTAAAAAATGTAAATAATAATGAATTATAAATCGAAATAAGAGAGTCGTAATTTCATGTTATCTTTTATTTTTATTTTAGCTTTACTTTCCCCGATGGTACACCAGCGGAATTTTCTTTCATCGCCGACGAAAATGGGTACAAGGTAGAGTCCCCACTTCTTCCAAAACCCCATCCTCTCCCACCTCATGCCATTGCTCAAATCGAGAAGGCCGAGAGAGAGCGAGCCGAAGGAATAGTGAATGGAGGTTACTCTGACGGTCAACAACAACAGTTCCAGCAAGTCTCAGGAGGACAACAAGGTTTCCAAGGTCGACCTCAACAACCAAGTCAAACGTATGACTTCTAAACCCGCAATAAAACTCGAAAATATTTAAGCTCGGCGCCATCTATGAGTGAAAAGATGAAATATATTTTAAAAAGCCAGATTGTTTCTGTTTTGAATGAAATTAGGCTGATAATTTTCTATTTTAGCATCGTTAATCATTACTTTTCTATCTCAGTTCCTCCTTACTTTAAGCTAACGTTATTTTATTTTATATATTTATATGTAACTTATTTTTTCTGTATCCGATTTGTAAAATTATTTTTTACATGACTGAGAAATAGGTCTTAAATTTTAATTAGTATTTTTAAATAAATTTTACTTATTTATAAATGGATTTCCTTAAAATGGTTTAAGCCATTTCCGAGCGTAACTTGTGTATTCCTTTTTATTTAATAATTATTATTTCATAATAAAACTTGACTTTCTTTTCTTCTATCTAATATACTATTGAGCTAAAATGTGTCTGTGTGTGTGTGTGTGTGTGTGTGTCCGCTTTCTTCGGAACCGAGCACAGCCTAAACGGCACATCGGAAAATTCTGCAACCACCACCAACTGATAGCCCATGAGCTGACGATGTGCTCTGTCAAGTTTCCCGGTCCTAGGTCACAATTACTGGGTCCGAAGGCTCCAGCACAGCGATAAAACTACAGAAAAGAACGCAGCCGTGAAAATCTTGAGCTTCACATTGTGTCAAGATTTCTGAATCTTAAGATTTTCATGTGTGACATATACTGCTACATATACAAACGTGCACAATAACACCAAAAGGTGGCTGAACAACTATCTTTCAGGAAAATACTCACGTCACATTTAGGCAAGTCATCCAAAAACAAGCTTTTTCCGAACGGGGTCCCTCAAGGCTCTGTTCTCTCACCAACACTGTTCAACTTATATGATACATGCATGACATTCCAACACCAATAGATAACAAGCTTACCTTATCGTCATATGCAGATGACATCACCCCAACATCCACCCACAACAACATCGACACCGCTACAAATAACCTACAAACATACATAAACAGTATACAAACTGGCTCACACACAATAGACTCAAAGTAGCGCCCACAAAATCAACCATCACCTTGCTTACAAGCAACACGAAAGAACACCAGGTAACTCCACAGCTTACACTAAACAACATCAACATTCCACACACTCACAGGACCAAAATACTTGGGGTCACATACAACACATCATTATCTTTTGCAAACCACATTCAGGACATTAAAAACAAATGTACGTCAAGACTTAACACGCTTAGGGTACTAACAGGCACAAACTTTGGACACCAGCAGGAAACAACATCACTCATATACAAACAATATATTCGCTCAATTATGGACTATGCTAGCCCATGTTGGGCACCCATTATCTCAAACACACACATAAACACCTAACAGACAATACAAAACAACGCACTTCGTATCATTACAGGATGCACTCAAACAACACCAATAGAACACCTGCACACAGAAACAAAAATACTGAAAGTTAGGGAACATTTAGACATGAGGGGAACACAATTCATGGCAGCAGCGACAACTAACCCACAACACCCTTGCCACTACATGTACAATCATGCACCCGACACCTCGCACCATTAAGGTAAAACCAGAGAATTATAATCAAATACTCCATTCCATACCACGCCCCACAGACATCACACAGTACAGAAAACACATAACACACACACCTAACCCACAAAGCACTGACACAACTCGGTCCGAATGCGGTCCTAGGTGCGAAGCCACCACCCATTAACAGGTCAGAGATCAGCCTGAGCAGATCGGATCGAGTTAACTCAGCACGATTCCGATGTGGACATCACCCCAACTTACGGACATATAAACACAGACTAGACAACTCCACAGACGACACCTGCCACCTGTGCCAGGAGACACCACAAACAACTGAACACATTATGACAGACTGTACCGCTC
Organism: Bathynomus jamesi; assembly: GCA_023014485.1. NCBI lineage: Eukaryota > Metazoa > Arthropoda > Malacostraca > Isopoda > Cirolanidae > Bathynomus > Bathynomus jamesi. Next base: position 433,509 of record JAJOZX010002644.1, on the reverse strand, counting down.
TAGCACAACAACGAACACAACACAACACAACATCACTAGTACGCTGAACCTCTGGTCCTCCACTCCGAAGAGGGCGATCAGTTACCTGCGTGCCGCCGGCTTGCTTGATCAGGGTGGGCTGATCGGCTAAACAACAACAACAACAACATAATATACTGTGACATATACTGCTACCCGCCCGGAGGGCCAAGTTGTACAACGGTTGCGAGGGGGTGGGGTAATTAGGGGAGTGGGGATAATGGCTTTTTTTAATTTGGTGTGTTGGGGTAATGGAGTGGGGGTGGGGGGTAATGGGGGGAGAGGAGGGATAATGAGGGTAATGACGTTTTTTTTACTTTTGTCGCTTGGCCACTTCTTCCCGGAGGGCCAAGTTGTACAACGGTCGCGAGTGATAGCGAGCTATAATGCGAGCGTGAACAGCCTAGATGTGAGTAGGCTTTGAGTTTACAAAGCCATCAGAAACTCGGATGCTTATTAAATTCCGGAGTCAGCTGATCTTACGATACGGCTCCGGAACAAAACTTCTTCAATCATCATTTTAGGTCCAACAAAGTAGGTGGACGCCAGGCCTGGGAGAGGTCGGGGGTTGCATAAAATGTCAAAACACCAGGTCCCGAGCTGGAAGATAGAGAAGGTGATCAGGGGTAAAGGGGCCCGAAATCAAAATAGCACCAGGGCCTGTAATTCCTCTTCTGCCCTTGGGTGGACAAAATGGTGAATTTTATGTATTTTTAAGGTATATTAGTTAAAAGTTTGGTATACATTACGTAAATGAGTAAATTATTTTAATCATTTAAGTTTAAGTGCAACAATGAAGCCCGAACTGTAGAGAAACTTTCACGTTTTCGTTGTTAGCCTTTTTCCTAACTATATAAACTACTAATTTGTAATTTCTCATTTTAAGTTCTACCTGAGTAGACCCGTGGTTAAGACGTTGGGTTGTTTATTGGCGGATCGTGAGATCGAGTCCGAGAGAGAGTTTGTCAGACGTGGGAGTAGGCCTACGACAAGTTCTAAAGGGAATAATACACTTTTATTTGTATATCCTTTACAATTTCTTTGAATCCAGACTACATCTTAATAATATTATTGGCAAATTATTTAGCTCACTTAAGAGATCCTAATAATTTTATAAATTTATTATAGTAAACGTTTGAGAAGCCAAACAAGTAATTGATCATTACTCAGTAGAACCGTGTCTATTTCTTCCTTAAAATGTATAATGCGATTGTCATCATTAATTTCTCAATAACTCATTGCTGTAAGCTCATTAATAGTTTCATAAACATTAGATGGAATCCAATCTAATTAAGACTGATCCATCTCCAATCGATTTCTCTACAGCAGGGATTCCCAAACTTTTCCCACGCGACCCTTATCAAAGCTACCATTTATCCAGTGATCCTACGTCTTTGATGTAAAAAGATTAGAGCGTCACGTGTCACGCATTGGGCGTGAAACTCACACATTTGCATCCTATCTGACATTTCTAAAATTATCTCTCATATTTTAATGAATAAATATAAATCTTTTTATACAGTAGTAAGACATTAAATTTTTGGGAAACAGCATGAACGATATTAATATGAAGGCTGTTTTACAAAGAATACTTCTTAAAGAGAAACATTTGGTATTGTCTTAAAAAAATCAGCCTCGAATTTGCGTTTTAAAATTGTGTTCTGTGGTGACCATTCAAGTCCCTATTCTAGGCACTCAAAACAAGCAAATATGCAATATTTATTCCAGTAATTTTGACATATCAGGTAACATTGTTTGATGGTGACGCAAAGCCGTCGTCTTTTTCGTCATAAAAAAACACAGTTCACAGGTTTTGCGTCAGACACTGATATAGTGACCCAAGCGACCCTGTGAGCGCTTTATGACCCTTCATGATGAGGTGCGACACTGGGTTTGAAAATCCCTGATTTACAAGCTGCATTAGAAAGTTGTCATTACAAAACTCAGTGAAGAAATTGGTTTCCCTAATTATTTTCTGAAGAGTTCCAGTCTATATCAAGCACGTTGAAATCGCCTATTAACACCCTTTCATGACCTCCTCTTTTATTTCCTGAATCATATATTATTATCAGCTTCCTCGGTTTAATTTGGGGGTCTGTAAAATGCTCCTATCTAAACGCAATCTTTCAATGATTCACAAATATCGTATTTATTCAGCCGCCCCGCTTGAAGAAAAAGTAGGCTAGCATCAAAGCTGTCCCAGAAGACTATAAATCCTCTTTCACAAATTATATTTAGCCCACCAGAGGGATCCTGAGCAGGTTTCTTAACTTAAAATTAACCTAACGCAAAAAAAAAAAAAAATTCTTGATTAAATATCACGTTGAAAGAACTCTGCGGCGGTTTTCACATTATTTCGTAGTCTACGCTGACATCGCGTTCCACTCTTCATCAAGTGTTAGAAATTGTCTAAACTTATAAGAATTTCATAATCATCTCGGCCAGATGATTGAAGTTTAGCAGGATTTTTCTTTACAGACTGTTATGTAACCTAGGGTCGAGTTGTAGAATAATTTTTGCATACGATAAAATTAATAATAACTATGGTTAATTACACTGGTCAACAAAGATTTTTCATCAGAGTAAAATTTGTATTTGCTGGATAGCATTTTTCACGCTGATTCCAAAACTGCATTCAGATTTTTTCTAGCACGTATAGTTTTCAAGATGAAGGCATATATATAAAAACACAGATTTAACCATTTTAAATAGGCAAAATACTACTATTTCAACATTTGATTGTGTTTATTTTATTGTGTTTTTTTAGTTTATTCATCTTATTTATTTCACTTATCTTAATTATACATCTTATGTATTTCAGGTGTGAGCTTTTACGTCTAGCAGCATTGTGATTCAGGCAACAACGCCGTGCTTTGTGTGTCAAAAGATCAGTCCAGTCCAAGAACTTGTTGTGTCAAGTTGGTGTACATTTTTTTAAATTTATAGTTTGCTCAGGTCAGTCAACATGCCTCGACAATGTAAGAATGACCCCGACAAGTTCTGTTTCGTATGCGGCAAGTTCACAACTAAAACACAGTGACGAAGTATTACAACCGACATTAAGAAAATATACAAGCTATACTTTGGTTGCCATCTAGGTGACCAAGATAAACCATGGGCGCCACATCAAATCTGTTCTGGCTGTTCAAATGGATTACGTGATTGGCTTAACAAAAAGAAAGCTTCAATGCCATTTGCCATACCCATGATATGGAGGGAGCCGAGAGATTATCATGAAGACTGTTATTTTTGTAGTGTGAACTTAATGGGGTTTTCTGCCAAGAACAAACACCAGATTGTATATCCAAACTTGGATTCAGCACGTAGACCAGTAAAACATGATGAAACATTGCCCATTCCAATTCCCCCAAGTGATAGGCTAGATTCTATCATAGATGACATGGAAAGTGATGAAGGTGCAACTGGCGTTTCCGGACCATCTACAGAACCAGAGTACACTTTTGAAGGTAGACATTTAGAGCCTAAAAAGTTAACCCAAGGACAGTTGAATGATCTTGTTAGAGACTTATCGCTGTCTAAAGAGAAATCAGAGCTTCTCGCCTCAAGACTAAAGGAGAACAATTTACTTGAGAACAATGTTTGTATTAGTTACTCCCGAAAGCGGAATTTTGAATTAACAGCATTCTTTTCAGTAGGCGGTCCTCTCTGTTATTGCCATGACATCAATGGACTATTTACAGCCATATCTCAGACGTATGTGGCATCTGAGTGGCGCCTCTTTATTGATTCGTCGCAGAGAAGCCTGAAAGCAGTTCTTTTGCATAATGGTAATATAATGCCATCCATCCCCATTGCCCATTCCGTCCATCTAAAAGAGACATATGACAATATGGATATACTACTTAAGGCAATCAAATACGGGAGTCATCAATGGAATGTTTGTGGAGATCTAAAAGTTATAGGAATGCTTATGGGTATGCAGTCAGGATTCACAAATGGATATGTGAAAACTTTCTTGGAAGCAACAAGTCACCTGCGTATAAGGATGGAGTCAAGAACCTCCTTGATGCCTTCAAAGAAATGGAGTGTCGAATGTCGTTAAATATTCACTTCCTGCATTCCCACTTAGATTTCTTTCCTGAAAACCTTGGTGCAGTGAGTGACGAGCAAGGAGAGCGCTTCCATCAAGATATTCAGATGATGGAGAAGCACTACCAAGGATATTGGAATGAAAGCATGATGGCGGACCATTGTTGGATGCTGTATCGTGACAATCCAGGCCAAATTTACAAAAGGAAATCACACTCTCAGCGCTTTTAATAAAATAATGTATATATTCTTTATTTATAAGTACATTGAATAAAGTATATGATGTATTTGTTGTTTAGCATTCCTAAGTGTGATCTATACATCCATAAATTTTCTTATAGCAATATCAAAAACTTAAAAATATCAAAACCAGTGTATCTATATAACTCTACGTGCTAGAAAAAAATAAAACCAGATTCGGAATCAGCGCGAAACATGCATTAAGAAAAGTGTGATCATGTTTGTGATGAGAAAAACAAGTTTCATTTTGTTGGCCAGTGTTATGGACCAAGCTGCACAACACTTGTGAGTACCCTACAGTATAAGTAAAATTAGATGCATATTATACATTTCTGAAGGAATAAGTACAGTTTTAAAAGTGATTTAAGCCTAACTAGGCTTTTTGAAAAGCCCATTCTCTTATTTAAGGGCTAATTATAGGGTAAGTTTGGTAGCCTAGACTTAGAAACAATACAAATAACATACAAAAGCCTCGTCTAGCAAGGTCATGTGGTATAGGCTAGGGATTTTTCCTCTCATTTAATATACTCCAATGTTCAGAGATTCCATATGCTGTTTGTTTACTATTAGCTGACGAAAGTTTAGACAAAATTTAGTAAACGCCGTTTCGTTTCGTCAAGGTTCAGAAACTTGAATAGAAAACGTCTTAACCCGAGATATTCAGTGGACCTTATTTTCCATATAAATTGTACATAACATTGCCGTTATATCGAGCTAATAGTTATAGTAAGATGGCCTCAAATTTGAGGTTCACGACAATTAATTTTTTTTTTGTCAAAATAGCTTAAAAGACGAGATTGGCTATTCCATGTCACGTGATATATGAAAAGCCGTGTCGGCTTTAAGGGCGGGGTTTTGACCTTAAAAGCTCAATGTTGTGAATCCAATATTTAGCCGAAGATGGCTGCTATACAAAATTGTTCGCGATAACGAGGTGGTCGTTGCACCAAATCGTTCGGTATAATGAATTGGTCGCTATATTTAAGGGACTGCTGTAGCGAGGTGGTCGCTATATAATTTTCAATATATCAAAGTGGTCGACACAATGAGTAGTTGTTATAGTGAAGCAGTGATAAATATTGGATTTTACTCCCAGTCTGGTTTTATAATGAGAACAAACTTTTCTGGTCAATTTTGAGGTGCTTTGCACGAATCTGGCATTGGTTTCCTGCGCAAATGCTTAGTTTTTGAGATCTCGTAACATAAACATATAGGATATGTTCATGTTACGAGATCTCGTAAACGACGCATTGCCACAGGAAACGTACAAAACACCTCAAAATTAACCAGAAAAGTTTGCCTTCGTCATTTTCGTTTAAACTAACGAAAATATCACGACTTAACCTAACCAATCATCAAGGGCGTTCAGTTGACCTAACCGGGCATTTAATTAACCTAAACAGGTTAATATTGGTTATTTCACCTAAATATCTTCTGATCTTTTCGTATTAGGCGCTCACTGTCACATTTCGGGCAAGTTAAGGATGAGAGAATAACGCCGTAATTGATAAAAACATCCAATGCTTTCTCTTCATCTAGGGCACATGACGAATCAAGTCCTCAAAGTCGAAATCACACGAACGGCACGTCATAATTCTATCGCAAACACCACCAAATTGAATCCAATTAGAAAAAAAAAAATCCAGAACGGAAAACAATAAACTAATTAAGTCGCCAGAGTAGCAAAAAAATAGCCAAATCAGGAAAAATATTTTATGAAAAAAAGTAAATTATAGCCAAAGCAGGAAATATATTTTATTAAAAAAGTACATTTGAACAAATTTGCACAAGATATATATATATATTTTTTTTTTTTAGTAAGTTTTTAATGGCAATTCAATATATCGTACTTGTTCAACTGCTTGTGACTGGCGGTAAAATCCAATATTAACCGAAGCAGGTCGCTATAACGAGATGATCGTTGTCTGATTGGATCCTGTAGCGAGGCAGTCGCTATAATGAGGTGTCTGTTATATCTGATCGGTCCCTATAGCAAAACATTTTCTATTTCATTGTCCGTTATATGGATATGGTATCTATATTGAAATGCTAGCTATAGTGAATTGGCCTTTACATTTGGTTGTTCGTTATAACAATGACGTCTTTATATTAACTGTCCGTTATATTTGTGGTCTTTATATTTGGTTGCTCGATATAATGGGGTAACCGTTGTACTGAGTCTCTCATTATAATGAAGTGACCGTTTTATCTAGTACTATATTATAACGAGATAGTGTCGCAATCCAAAATCAAACGATAAAAAAAATGGAGCCTAAGGTAAATATTGTATGTATATACGAATCCAGGATCATTGAGATTTTGTTTTCGTTTGCTTGGTTTGATTTATTATTATTATTTTTTTTTGCCGGCTATAGTGAACGCCTTTTATTATTTACTTTCTTCTTTATTTATTCTCTATCGGCTCTTTATTTCATTTATCACTTGCTTTCTCTACTCATTTCAACACTACTTTACAATTATATTCATGGTAGCCACGCCGAGACTCTGAAAGTCGTTACAAAACAAAGGGGGAGTTTATTAACACTCTTTTAACACTTTTTATTATTTATTTAACTCCGAAAATGGTTTAAGTAATTTAGGGGGATGCGAGTACGGAATTTTACGATAACATTTTACGTCGGAGAGGAACACAAACAATTAATTAAACTTTACGTTACATGACGCCAACCTTACGCGTAACGCGTTGCCTAGAAGACTCACTCCCTTGTGGAATTAGTCTGCTCTGTGGGCCTCTGTTCAGGATTGCCAACTCTACCCATTTTAAACAATTTAAATCTAACAAACATACTTTTTCGTAATTCCATAATTATTAGGAAATGATTTACATTAAACATTATCTTAATTAAACAAAAAATCATATTCTTAACTAGGCATTACTACACTCGCATCACCCCCTTGAAAATAAGTTTTTCATTAGGAAAACTTATTAATATCGTTTAACAATTTTAATAAATTTATTCAACAAATTTATATATTTTGCAATTTTTTTTTTTTTTTTTTTTCTTTAACAATTTCAAAGTTGATAGACAAGAAATAATTAGAATGACAAATTCCACACATATATTTTGTATCATATTAAAACCGAAACCTTTATAATTTTCACATTTGCATAAAATAACATTTCACACTAATAATTAAAGTACAACCTGTAACTAATCTATACATGCCAAAAAAATAACGGAAAATTTTCTTACAGTGGCTACACAAATCTCAAGTTCACAATCTATTCCAGCGATTTCTCATCAAAGATCGCTTTACATTTGAAACAATTATTGTATAGTTATACAGTTACTATCAGGGCGACATAGAAAAAATAAGAAAAAGTTTACATGAAATACTGACCAAGAGCGCACATACTACTTCACGAAAAATACAACAAATATGGGCAATAATCGCACCCTTTCACTTATAATTTCATTACATTAATCAGTACATTAATTTGCTGGACGTTGTTTAGATAATTTTCAATCGCAGCTCTCCTGCTCACTTCGCTAGAATGCAAGGGATTGCATCAATCAACATGCAACAGGGCAGCACGCTATAATGGTTCCGCTCTCTCTCCAAATGGCGAAAAAAAAAACAAGAGAGACGTCCAATTCTAAAAGGATCAGGGGGGAGATATACTGAAAGCGGGACCACGCGCTGGAATTGGACGGAATTTGCAATTCTAGAAGTCGATGAAGAAACTCGCCTTGTCTCATCTCCACTTTTGTCGGTGAACGCTGCTCTTCCTACGTCCAGCTGAAAGACTCTTCTACTGGCAACAATCAACCGATCACTCCGCCGTAGGCCGTTTCCCAACGAACCTACTGTATGTCTGTATGGACAGTACAGTCGTAAACACCCGTTCAAGCTCACGTGGCTTGCCTACCGCGTGCTACAACACATATTTAGCGAAGCATTCGAGCAGCGTGACCAGCTACTGCCCGAAAAATACCAGTAGACCATCTTCGATCGAAACTTTCGTGTGCCAAGACCCTGCACACGTAAATTTCTCTTCTCTTCTCTTCCGAAACTGTCCTGCGCCAAGTCTCTGCGCATTCGGTTCCTCTCTTCTAACTCTTCTCTTCCGAAACCATCCTGCGCCAAGTCCCTGCGCAGTCTGGGTTTCCTCTTCTCTCTCTCTCATTGGTGATCGATCACCTATCCGGTCGACTAAACTCAATGGATGGAACTCGGATTCAACTTGGTTGACTCCAAACTGAGCCTCTCGAAATTTTGAAAAAAAGTTTATTCGAAACGTTTCTGTACTGCTTATTATTTATTTAATATTCAATTTACCGAATTTTCTCGACAGTTCACTTCGAAACAATAACTACACATTTGCTCTGGCCAAATTCACGGAAACAAAAATGACAAATCTAAAAATTTCGAAAAAATTTAATCACATCTAGCTGCCAATAAGGTCACTTTGGCAGTTTCAGCGGAGAAGATAAACAAGGTCATAAAACGCACGAAACAAAATTGTACAGTATAAATATAAAAGCGCCCACACATAGTAACTGTTAGTATAATTTAAGAACTATTATTGTTCAAACTACCGTCAGAAATCACATCAATACTTTTAAATACAAAAGACAAAAATGAACCCCAGAAACTTCATGTCATCCATTCTCTGACAATCATGAACCCTCTTGCCCTTTGAGGAGGAGCACACAAAGACGCCACAAAAACGTTACTGGCTATCTAGAAGGCTCCATTTCCGAGTGTACACTTGAGCCAATGTTTCAAATGCATTAGTTAACCCCGACTGAAGGTTTAAACAATAATAATTTTCCAAAACAGTTATTAAAAAGTAAAAAAAATTAAATATTACTACCAAAAATTATTTTAATACAGTAATTCCAACTTGAAACGTTAAATTTCATACGAATTGAACTCGCAATTAGCAAATTACATCTGAAATACAACTCTCCTTCAACAGAAACCCCAGTATGGTTTGCAAATCACAAAAATCCCAGTAATTTATCGTTTCCAAGTGAAACTAAAAATTTGCATCGTTATACTAAAGAAGAATAGATTGCGAAAAATGCTCTGTATGAATTGGTCCACAATTAACCCACCCCTTATATCTCCAGTCTAACTATAGAGTAGATCAAGTCTAGCCTAGAGGGGTCAGCCTAGAGATTCCAGAGCGGGCAGATAAATTGAGGTCCACAGTAGGATTCCTCACCAAATTAGGTTAGGGCAATCTACCTTCACCTTTGTTAAGCTATGAGTTGATGCTGGGTCTTAGGCCACAATGTAGGCCTAACTTGTCTGACCCAGCTTAATTTAATGTGATTAAATTGCTGGGTTAAAAACTCAATTAGTCACTTACTGTTAGTTATTGGAGTCTCTGTTCTCCGGTTGTGTAATTGTCGAGAGCGTACTTGCTGGTGGGGATCTTTTTCGTTGTCTGTTCTCCTCCCTTCTCCGTTGAGTCCTCTCGCCCCGTCCTTCGTTTTCGTTCTCCCTTTGTTCTCCTCTTCGCGGGGCTTTTTCCACCAGCGTTGTCTTGGTTTTTTCCTCGGTTGGTTGAGCAGTGGCGGTCCTAGCTTACATGACGCCCTGGGCGAACCTCACCTTCAGCGCCCCCCCCCCTGTTCGCCAACACACACACATTCGAATCCCCCCAAAATAAAGGACAGACATAACTCTTTCACAAAATAACTTTTTATTGGACTAATTGTTGGAACTTCAGAACCAAAACAAAGACTCAAATTTCTGAATTTTACAAATCCTTCATCACGTAAATAGAATAACTCACTTAAGAGAATGTAATTATGATACTATGAACAGGAAAAATACAAATTAAATTGCACAACTGCCATAAATAAACTAGAGAATCAAATTTCTAAATTGTACAAATGCTCTATCACATAAATAGAATAAGACACTTAAGAGAGGGTAATTATTATGCTACACTTTGAACAAGAAACAAAATAAATTGCACCACAGCACAACTGCCATCTAAAGCCTGACTCTTCTTACCTTCCTTGATGCAAAGTCATGAATTAAATCATCATATGAAATCTGCTCAGCAATTGTATGATTTATACTGATGATGGCCAGACCGGTAAGGCGTTCCTGTGACATAGTTGACCTCAGGTAGGATTTGATGAGCTTCAGCTTTGAAAAGCTCCTCTCTGCTTCAGCAACAGTGACTGGAAGAGTAAGACCAATTCTGAGAGCAGTCCACAAATTTGGATATATTTCAGAGAGCTCCCTTTCATGGATAAATGTCAGCAGTTCAAGCAAGGATATGGTCTTTGATGGCAAGTCAGGCAAGTTCTTCAGCTCCTGTGCAAGCTCTCTGCCATCCAAGTCAGATTGTCCCTTAAAGTGTAGTGTAGTACTAAGGTTCACACATTGTTCTGTCAGCTCCTCAAATGTGAGATTTTGGAAATGTGTCAGCACTCCAAACTTCTCTCCCACAATTTCCAACGTGGAAAATCTTTCCTGAATGGCTGATGTTGCAGCATCAACCACTGCATTGAAAAATGTCACCTCCAGCTTCTTCAAAGCATCAATCAAGGGCTCATCAGATGCTTCATAGGAGAAGTGCCGCTTTGTGGACCTCAGCCGTTTTTGTTTTAACACAGCCTCCACATTCATTTGTTCACAGATATCTGTGGCTGCCATTTGTGCAGCCACAAAACCTGTTGCCCTGTAATTGCGGAGACCTCTCTCTGTTTTTTTTAGGAGATTTACTGCAACATCAACGTGCATGCTAGGAGACTGCATCTGCTTGCTCACATGCTGAATTTGGCACAACAGGTCATGCCACACCACTGAACAAATGGCGAAGCGGTATGACCCAACCTCCTCTGACAGAGATTGAGCCTCGACCTTTATTACAGAGTCTTTGGTGTGGTCCCTCACCTCGATCAGTGCATCTCTCACTGCAGCTGCCTGATATCTCAGGGGCTCCACACTCTTGATCTTGCTTTCCCACCTTGTATCAGACCACATCTTCAATGTGATGTTCACATGTTTTTTCAAAATGGCCCATCGTTGTGTGGAGGCTGAAAACAAGTTGTAAAGCTTCTGCAAGATGCCAAAGTAGTAACATGTGGCATCAATAGATCCCTTAGCAGCATCGGCCACAAGCAAATTCAGAGAATGAGCCCCACATGGAACAAACAGAGCTCTGGGATTAATTTCTAGGAGCCTGGATTGAACACCCTTGTTTTTTCCCCTCATGTTGGCCCCGTTGTCGTATGATTGTCCTCTACAGTCCATGAAAGGAACTTTTAGCTCCTCCAGTCTCTTCAGAATCAGAGATGCCAAATGTTGACCAGTGGACTCCTCTGCCTCCAAAAACCCCATGAAATGTTCCTTTATATGGGGCTTCCCCTCCAGTGACACAACCCGAATGACAACTGTTCAGTGTGGCTGATATCTGGAGTGCAATCTAGAATTATTGAAAAAAACTTTGATTGTTTGATGTCGCTCACCATTGCTGAAATGGTCTTGCTGCTCTACAAATCAATGAGTTCGTTTTGTATGTGGTGGCCGAGGTAGCTGGTGTGACTGGAGGTCCCTTTTTGGACACGGTTAATGTGCTCTTGCATTATAGGATCAAATTGTGCCATCAGTTCAACTTCTTTCAGAAAATTGCCATTTGATGGTGAGAACAATTTTTCTGTATGTCCCCTTAGTGCCAAATTCCTAACTGCCAGAGAATGCACAATAGCAGTGAGACGTGTCAGCACCGCTCTCCATCTCAACTTCTCAGCCTCCAGAAGTGCCATCTCCTGCTTGTCAATGGTCTCCCCCTTTCTCATCCTCACTGCCAGTTCTTTCCAGATTTTCATAGAATTTAGGTGTTCTGAACTGTTGTCATGTGATGTGAGCAATGAGCTTGCATGCTTCCAGTCCGAGAGTCCCAAACTTGTTAAATTTATTTTCCTCTTGGAAAATAATGTACAACAGAAACAGAAAAGGCTGTTGTTTTTTAAGGAATAGACCAACCAACTTCTGGTTATATTTTCCCCACTAACCAATGACTTCCTGAAGTATTGATGGTGGAAAACTTCTTCCGTCACTGTCGTTTCTAGGGAATACAAAGTCAGATGGTACTTGACTTGGTCCCCTGGAAACCAGTTGTGTCCGAATTCTCTCAGTCAGAACTGAAGGCCAGTTAGCAGGGTCGGTGGACAGAGACTCATCCTCAGGAGGCGATTCTGCTCCAGGCATTTCTAATAGAAAGAACAAGAGCATTACTCATTAGTATACACCTAAGTTAGATAACACATTATTCACAGCACTTTGTTATGGTGGTGGTGTTATGGAATTATGGTGGTGAAACACCACACATACCCAGTAACCCAGACCCAGTGATAATAACATTATAATTTATAACTGTTTGCAAAATGCTTTGCAGGGATGCACACACATACACATACACACACACGCACACACTCACAGATATATGTGCACACAAACTCACCTGAAGAGTCCTGCCGGGGAGAAGTAGAAGCAAATGGGTCTTCATCCTCAGGATCAGACTGCATTTGTGGAGACATATGTGAGGCTGAGGAGGTAGATGGCTCCTCAGCCTCAATAATGGCAGAAGTAGACGGCTTCTCATCCTGGCTAGTGGCAGAGGGTGTTCCAAAATATTTCAAAAGTGCCCCTGCAAATAGTAAAATAGAACATAACAGACCAATGCATGAATAGGCTAGTACAATTAATTTAACATGTTATTAAGCACAATTTATTAAACTTTTAGAATAGGAAACAAATGAATAATACAACCTCCTTGGTTAATGGCTAATTATATACATAATAGTACACTTCAAATGACTCAGAAAGCTATATCACAAAATAGCAGTGCAATATAGCAGTGAAGAGTAGATGACATAGCTCTATACCTTTATCTTTTGCTCGTTTCTCCTCTTCTTCTTTCCTCTTTTTTCTAAACTGAGCACCTGATAGCTTTGACCTCTTCTTATCCATTTGCGGTTATTTGACAGACCTTAGTGGCTTAGTGTGAAGATTCGTTCTGTAATAAATAATATACATTTCACTATTTAACCAAACCCAGAAAAATAACATTACATATGTTAAAGTATGGGCCTTTATTCCCAATAATATTAATCTGGAAGCATTTGCATTGTTTAGGTCTTTTATGGGAAGGTTTATGGAAAATGCAATAGATGGTTTTTTATTAATAAAAATATATTTATTGATCTTTATTATTTATTTTATTTTATTTTTTATTTTTATTTATTTCTTTATTTAATTCTTATTTTTATTTTTATTTTTTTTGCAGGCGCTCATGCCGCCCCTCCACAAATGCCGCCCTGTGCGGCTGCCCATATTGCCCATATGAGGAACCGCCACTGGGTTGAGCGGTAATGTATCTCCATTACCGAGCACGCTCTTCTCACACAGTATAAAATACTAGTGTGGAGAATAACTCTGGTGAGCAACCAATTGGTTCATCCACCAGTTATTGACATAAAAGGAATTTAATAATTGTTAGATTAACTACCTACCTACCAAAGGTGGGCAGTTGCGCCGCAAAAAGTTGCGGCGCAACTTGCGGCGCAACATTTTGGTTGCGCTTGCGCTTGCGGCGCAACTTTTTGAAAAGGGTTGCGCTTGCGCGTGCGGCGCAACTATTTCAGCAGAGTTGCGGTTGCGGTTGCGGCGCTACAAAAATCGTTGCGCGTGCCACCACTGCAGATATACGTTAGATGCAAAGGTGGGCAGTTGCGCCGCAAAAAGTTGCGGCGCAACTTGCGGCGCAACATTTTTGGTTGCGCTTGCGCTTGCGGCGCAACTTTTTGAAAAGGGTGCGCTTGCGCGTGCGGCGCAACTATTTCAGCAGAGTTGCGGTTGCGGTTGCGGCGCTACAAAAATCGTTGCGCGTGCCCACACTGCTACCTACTCAGTGAACCATTTTCGTTACCTCCCAAACTACCCACTCATCAGTTTTCCATAAGATAATATGCACTCAAAAATACACACAACCTACTGTAAACAAAAACAAAACATTGCATAATTAAGAGCGGTCGCTTTGTTTGTAAGCGAACCTCTATACAAATATCCCTAACCGAATGAAACTGCATTATATCCTGACAATTTTGTAATTTTTTCTATGCAAACACTCAAACTAAAAAAAAAGGACATTTTTTATTTCTAATACCCAAATTAAAATATCAAATCAAAACATCTTTTGTAATACAATAAATTCCAAATAAAAATTTTAGCTTTGTCATTGAACTGGAAGAAAGAAAGAAATAAAAATCGGCCTACCTATAAAAATAACATTGAATGCATTTATAAAACGTAAAGAAAATATATGAAAAGAATTTTCTACACAATTTTCTGTAATTTCAAAAAAAATTATAATATCGAGATTTAGTAAAATATGTATAACCTTAACTCACGTGAATAGGTCCCAAAATAAAAATAAAATTTACTGCGCACTTTTAGACCTATAATTAATAAATTCAATGTTACGCGTGGAAAGCACAATTTAGAATTTAATGCATAACATTTGTGCTTATTAAAGAAAAATCCTATGATTATTTATGTTAAACCAATTAAAATTTTGTTAAATAACTAAGAATTTACTACTCAATAGACATATACCGTAGTAACGGTTAATCTCCGAACAATATTTAACGATAGGCCTACAAGAAATCCTTCTTTAGTACAATACAATAGCCATTTTACAAAATATGTCGGAATTGTCATGAAAATGAACGAAAGAAATGGAGGAAAAAAAATAGAGGTACTTGTGGGTTATCTGTCGCACTTTTTAATATTTTTTTTATTTATTTATTTTTATATATTAAGAGAAGAGGATTCTTTATACTGTACGGCATTGACGATTGGTTAGGTTAAGTCGTGCTAGTTTGGTTAAATACCGTTTTATTTAACCAAACTAGCACGACTTAACCTAACCAATCGTCAATGCCGTACAGTATAAAGAATCCTCTTCTCTTAATATAAAAATAACTAAATAAAAAAAATATTAAAAGTTTTTTATTTAACCAAACTAGCACGACTTAACCTAACCAATCGTCAATGCCGTACAGTATAAAGAATCCTCTTCTCTTAATATATAAAATAAAAAAATATAAAATATTAAAAAGTGGCGACAGATAACCCACAAGTACCAAAATAGATAATCAGCCTACCTACCAAACTTTATGAGTATATAAATATATAAAATTATATATATAAACTAATTATGTATAAGTTAATATGTAAGTGTATAATTAAGTATATAAAAAAAATCAACAAATTTATAGAAAATTTCACAATTTCTCTATTTCAGTTAAACTCATTTAGCTTATTTTAAAGTCTAACACCATCCTATAATCTGACAAATTAATATGTTTAAGATTATTTTTCGATTGTCCCTTAAAATGTAACGTAATCCTATTTCAGCGCGAAGCAAAAAGCCCGTAAATCTATATAAACAATTATTTAAAATAAGCCTATCATTATAATTTATGTACAACCAATCGAAATATAATAAAAAATCTGCTAATGAAACCCAGAAAATTTTTCATGTTCATGAAATGTTTTACAATCGGTACAAATTTTCGCTGAAACATTTTGACAGGACCGTATAAAATTTATTTATTAATCATTATTCTGATCACAATTATCACTAATTCCTCAGGCAGCACGATAAATTTTCAAAACTATGTCCTCTCCGACCTAATGAACGAAATTTAACGTAATAATGACTCGCAATATTGAGTCAGACAAATTTTTCTACCGACTCTGCACCACGACTAAAAGAAATTTTTGAGTCACTAGACTGTGAAAAATAACGAAACCGTACGACGAAAAATGGAACAAACGAACATTTCAGAATCAACGAACTCCCACGAAAAGAAAGAAAAAAAATTAAATTTTTAGGCGCGAAGTTTGTAAGGGACGCTATCAGGATGTTGAAGGCGATGCGCCATTTTGAAATTACATTCACAATGAATTTTTAAGGAATGGAAATCGAAATTTGCCTGCAAACGGGATAAACTTTGCATTTAGATATTTTAATAATCGAAATAAAATATTCATTAACGCTATTTGCTAATATACCGGGTTGGAAGAATTTTAATCGAAATACTAGTCACGTGGGTAAGCCTCATACAAAATATGATGTAAGACCACCGCTAGCCACCAAATATAGTGAACCGCTGCTACCAAATATAGTGATCACGTCTTATTTATTTTACTTTCTCTTCATTATTTACTCTACTATCGACTCTTTATTTCATTTAGCGTTTGCTTTCTCTACACTCTTTTTCGCCGTACCGTATAAAGATTCTGGTAGCCACGCCGAGCCAAGACTCTGAAAGTCGTTACAAAACAAAGGGGGAGTTTATTAACACTCTTTTAACACTTTTTATTATTTATTTAACTCCGAAAATGGTTTAAGTAATTTAGGGGGGTGCGAGTACGGAATTTTACGATAACATTTTACGTCGGAGAGGAACACAAACAATTAATTAAACTTTACGTTACATGACGCCAACCTTACGCGTAACGCGTTGCCTAGAAGACTGACTCCCTTGTGGGGGTAGTCTGCTCTGTGGGCCTCTGTTCAGGATTGCCAACTCTACCCATTTTAAACAATTTAAATCTAACAAACATACTTTTTCGTAATTCCATAATTATTAGTAAATGATTTACATTAAACATTATCTTAATTAAACAAAAATTCATATTCTTAACTAGGCATTACTACACGGCTTAGTAACAAGTAAAAGTTTACTTCACCCATAAACAAGTAAATTTTTTTTTAGTTCTCGACAGAGGTTTGAAAAGTGAGCATTGCTAATATATACCGTATCTTATATTTATCAAGTTTATAAATATAAAATTATATATATATAATATATATATATATATATATATATATAATATATATATATATATATATATATATATATATAGTGTCCCCAAAAAATGTTTACACATCATATTAACATATATATCAATAAGCAAAATAGGCGGATACTAAAAAGATAGCAAATAGGCTTCTTTAATGTTTAAATGTTCGAAATATTAGCCAGCAGCGTCAATACCTTCATGGTTGTGCTGCTTACTTTAATGTTTTAAATGTTCAAAATGTCCGCCACTAGCATCAATACATTCTTGACAACGGCGCGCAACAGATCGGCATACTGTTCGGAGTGGAATGTTGGCACAGGCTATTTCAATTTCGTGTCTCAAGGTCTGTAGTGTCCTTGGTTTTTCAGCATACACAGTATTCTTCAGAGTGCTCCACAAGTAAAAGTCTAAGGGTGTTAAGTCAGGAGATCGTGGTGGATACTCCGTACATCCCCTACGTCCTATCCATCTTCTAGGAAAACAAACACTGAGAAAATTTCTAACGTCATTGTGGTAATGTGGTGGCGCGCCATCCTGTTGAAAGTAACACTCTTCTTCAAAAAAAAGAGCTCTGATTGAAGGTACAATGTTGTCTTGCAGCATTGATAAGTAAGCAGCACCTGTGACAGTGTCCTCAAAGAAAAGTGGCCATGTCAGTCCTCTGGAAGACAAACCACACCACACTGACACTCCTGGTTGATTAAGTGCTCGTTCTTCTGTTACGTTTGGATTTTCGGTGGCCCAGTACACACAGTTGTGTCGATTGATAGTACCATTAAGTTTAAAAGTGGCTTCATCGGACCAAACAATGAAATCAGGAAAAGATTATTTTTCATCACACATGTGCAAAAACCACTCGCAAAATTCTTTTCGACGATCTGGATCGTCCTCATTCATTGTATGGAACAGTCTAGGTATGTACGGTTTCCACTTTTCACGTCGCAAAATGCGACGAACGCTGGATTTAGAAACACCAGTCTCACGAGAACATTGCCTTGTAGACTTATTTGGAGAGTTTGTGAAGGCCTGTAACACGGTCTCAACACTTTCATTGTCAGTTGAAGTTCGACGTCTTCCAGATTGGCCTTTGTTGACGTTTTGCACTGTTCCGTCCGTCTCAAACTTATCACGTAATCTTGTAATTGTTACCCGTGATGGTGGTAATGTTCCAAACTCATTTCTCCAATGTCTCTGTACCTCAGCCACATTCTCCGTCTTCCAGTAGTGCTTCAGAATCCACTTACGTTGCTCAAACGATAACTGCAATGCCGCCATTTCCTGTAACAAGGGATACTACTGTTATTTAAGTACAATACACCATACTATACCACTATTACTAAGTACTATAAATATACTAATACATCAGCGCATATTACTATCATCTAAAATATTATATATATATATATATATATATATATATATATTATATACATACATACAGGGGTTGGACAAAATAATATGAACACCTTGATAAATGGCGGTTTGCGGTTTTTATTCTTAATATGGAGTTGGTCCTCCTTTAGCGGCAATAACAGCTGCAATGCGTCGGGGAATTGATTCATACAGCTTTTGGACAGTGGCTAGAGGAATCCTGAGCCATTCTTCGAGCAAACCCTGCTCCAGTTCCTCCAAAGACGCCGGCGGTGAGAATCGGCTTCTGACCTGCTGCTCCAACTGACACCACAGATGCTCGATAATGTTAAGATCCGGGGATTGTGGAGGCCAATCCAAGCGTTCTACTTCACTAACATGCTCTTCAAACCAGTTTTTAACGACCCCAGCGGTGTGGATTGGTGCATTATCATCCTGGAAGACGGCGCCGCCATTGGGAAACAGCGTTTGGACCATGGGATGGACCTGGTCAGCCAATATTGACAGATAGACCTGGGCGTTAACCCTACCATGCAGTACTACAGCTGGGCCAAGAGTATTCCACGATATTGCTGCCCAAACCATCACAGATCCGCCTCCATGCTTAACGGTTGGGGTCAGGCAGTCGGGGTCATAAGCATCTTTAGGCTGTCTCCAGACGTAAACTCGACCGGAACATGGAAATAGCGTAAAGGAGGATTCGTCGGAGTAGACTACATTCTTCCACCGGTCCATTGACCAATTCTTATGGTCATTACACCATTTTCTGCGCCGCTCAATGTTGATGTGCGAAAGGAAGGGTTTGGCAATTGCAGCCCTCCCATGGTATCCAGCTCCATGGAGCTCGCGACGTACAGTTCTGGTCGATACCGGGCTTGCAAGATGCTGGTTAAGCTCTGCAGTCACTTTTGGAGCTGTGGTCTTATGGTTCTTTGTCACAATGCGCTTTAGCACCCGGCGGTCTCGATCACACAGCTTCTTCTTGCGTCCACTATTGCATTTGTCGGTGCTTGTCTTTCCATGGTTTTGGTATGCAGACATGACCATAGAGACAGTTCCTCTGGATACATTGAACATCTGAACGGTTTTCGTCACCGATGCACCAGCCATCCGCGATCCGACAATTTGCCCTCTTTGGAAGTCTGACAGGTCTTTCATAACTGCTAATTCATAATTCACTCAGATCTGTAAAAACAACATGAGGGTTATAACATGACGTATACACACTCTGTTACGCACTTAAATAGGTTTGCCAGTCATTTGACCGTTTACTTTGTGTCTGAGCAGTCCGTAAAGATAACCGGTGAAATCGGCGGGTGTTCATATTATTTCGTCTAACCCCTGTATATATATATGTGTATATATATATATACATATGTATGTATATATATATATATATAAATATATATGTAAAGAACGACGCTTGTGTAGAAGAACGTTCCGCACAAGATGAGGAGGGAGAACGAACAAATGAAAAATGAGGTAACCACCCGGGAATCGAACCCGGGATCTTCCGATTGCCGGTCAGGAACGTTCTTCTACACAAGCGTCGTTCTTTACATTAATTATACTGTGTTGTTTGCAGTTAAAATATATATATATAATGTTAATATGATGTGTAAACATTTTATTGGGACACCCGGTGTATATATACGTATATGTTAAACACAGACTGTACATGGAACAAGGAACTCTTCTGGGAAATTACATCCACTATAGTTCGAATAAGTCATGATAAATGACAAATACTATAGTTTTTCTTTTCATGATGGAAAGCCCAACGTGGGCACCGGGTTACTTGCAAAGAGGCCGCAAAATATAGCTTCCCTCACCAGCTATCTGCAAAGCAGAGAAGATCCAGCTTTGGGACAGGATCCACTGTAGTGGATGTAATTTCCCAGAAGAGTTCCTTGTTCCATGCACGGTCTGTGTTTAACATACAAGTTTCTCAGGGGACCATTCTGAGTTTGGATATACAGTGTATATATAATGTGTGTGTGTGTGTGAAAATGAACAATGAATAACTCCTACATCCATATAATTCTTATGTTTATTCTTATAATTCTTATATTTATATAATCCTTATATTCTTATTCATATATTCATTTTCACATATCAAGCCCAAAATCGTACCACGCTGACACGAGTTTGGATAAAATTTTGATTCGCTTTCTATTTCATAATTGGTGAATTATTTCTTTGTAAACTATGTAATCAGTTTGTATAAAACCCAAAATCGTATAACGCTGACACAAGTTTGGATACATTTTTGATTTGCTTTCTATTTTATAATTGGTTAACTATTTCTGTTTAAACAACTTAATCATTTTCGTAGACTTAGCTTAATAATGTAACCTTGTTCATTTTTTTGTATACATTCTCTCTTCGTTGTAAAAGATGAAGTAATGTCCTGCTTAACGTTTAATTTTTAATTTGAAGCCTTTCATTTAGGCCTATGTGCGTGTTTGTTTGTAATTCGTGATGGGAAGGCCTATTTCAATTTCCATTTTTAGTTAACTCGGCAGATCATGATAAAATCAGATCTGTCAATATACCGTTTAAAAATGAAAAAATATGGCTTCCTCTTGCTTAGCAATCTAGGCATTGATACAGCAAAAATATTTGTCTTTAAATGTTTTGCAAAGTAAATCAGCCTATTGAGAATAAAACAGATCAGCATTAAATAATAATGAGGTAAGAAAAAAATTGGATATAAAAACCCATAAAATTTCTCCAATGTTCATTCTGACTAGACTGATCTAACTTAGAGGCTGAGTGTTACCTGTAACATTTTAGCAGTAAAATATAGTAAGAAATAGCTTTGTCTTCTCCTTCGAGCCTTGCTCTCTTCAAAGATCTTAGTCTTAAATAGAGAAAAATAATTTCCGGATACGTTATAAGAAGAATCGGAGAACCTTCAGAGAATTTAGTAAGCCTCAGAATCCTCCGAACCACTATAGAAGAACTCGGATAGTAGTATAGAAGAAACTACTGCAAGTAACAAATTCGTTGGTGCCACCTAACCAGAACCCCCGTCGACTTTGAACCAATCCAGGCCATAGACGGAGAGGTTAACAACTGGCGACCCTGCATCAGGATTCTTCCAGGCTTCCAGAGCCTGGAAATAGAATAACTGGCGACCCCTGCATCAGGATTCTTCCAGACCCTGGAAATAGAACAACTGGCGACTCTGCAATTAGGATTCTTCCAGTCTTCCAGACCCTGGAAATAGAACAACTGGCGACGCCCATTCTTCATTCAGGAACAAGTAGCCAGCAAGACACGTCTTCAAGACGTCTTCAAGGATTTCGCTGTAGGAATCTTGTTAAGTACAGATTTTTTTTAAGTAATCTCTAAACATTTGAGAAGTCAGTATTATTAACAGTTAATAATGAGTATCAAGCCAGAATTAACAAGAAACAGTGATACATTTCTTTTTATTGAAACAGAGGTATTTTCACTATTCTAGTTAGTATAGAATAATTTTATTATGTACCAAACATAATATTACTGTTCCTTCGCGTACATTCGAGTGAAACGTTGTTTACATTTTTTATTTTTGTTTACAATTTTTTCAAATTATTGAATTGAATTGATTTGCAATTATTGTGCATTATTATAATGCAAAAATTGTGCATTATTTGTGTATTTCTTGGATAGAGAAAGATAGTTTGTAGGGATAGTTGAAGTCAGTTGGTTGCATCCAGAGGGACAACCACCCTAGAGAGTTATAGAGATACTTGATAGCAGTTTCAAGTGCAGTCAGTTTAATTCAACCTTTTTTTGTTGTAAAAAGGAAATTGACAGATGTCTCTTTTTGCATGCAGTATATGCGTATATAAATATATAAGTGAAATATATATTTTATTGTTGTAACAAAAAAAACGGTTTCTGCAAAGTATATGGTCAATTTTTTTTTTTTTAAATGGGTATGAAATTTGTTTTTATTTAAATTGTCTCGCATTGTTATAACAGAAAACGGAAGTTTGGATTGATTTTCATTTTTATAATGGATTCCTAAATTAATTGTACCTAACTTGTCGTGTATATACATAGTTCGTGCGTGCGGTTGTTTGTTGACTCGTGAAAAGGATTTTTTTTTTTCTTTTTCTCTCGCTCTTTCGCGTCGATAAACAAATGCGAAAGATTTCGTCTTTTCTTTTTTTTTTTTGTTTGCGGTTACTGTGTTGGTACGCAAATAGTTTGTCTGTTTTTTTTTGTGCTTTTTCGGTTTAAATTAAAATGAGTCCGTACAATTCGAGTAATATGTCGAAATCGACAGGCAAGTTTTGCATCTTCGTTTGGGATGACTTTATTAAGTATTTATTTAAACCGAAATAGGTAGTGTCACGCTTAAGTTTTTTTTCGTTTCAGTTCTGTTGTATTTACGGTATTAGGGATAAGTTTTCTTTCTTGGTTTTTCTTTGTTTCGCTTCGCCTTCCTCATTTGTAAGTCCATTTTTCTGTCCTTTGTCATTTTTTCTGAAGAGAATGGATAGATATAATTATTTAACGAGTAATATTCCCAAAGTTCCAATTTTTAAGGGGAGAGAATACGGTGAAGTAGTACCCCCGTACGTGGACGAATGGTTTGACGCATTAGAGGGATATTATGTTCATTATAACGTTCGCGATGATATCGCGAAGATTCGGATAGTTACACACTTCTTAGACGATGAAGAGGGTTGCGCGAGAAACGTCTTGCACCCATTCTTGTTGGAAGGTTTTACTACGTGGAACGCTTTTCGGAATTATGCTACTCGAGTGTTCCAACCGGTAGGCTACAACGACGAAATAAATGCGACTGCATTAAGGAAGACGGGATGGTCGGAAGCTTTCTGGACCCCGCGCTAAACCATCGATGACGCGGACGATGAAGTATGTTCGTATGTTTCGGAAACGCCTTCTTGGGCTCACGACATGGTGCTTTTTGATGAGAGCTCACAAATTTTCATAAACTTCTGTCAACAACCGAGCGGTTGTGGCTCTTGTTGACGACTGCTGTCAGGCGAATTACATTAAACAAGACGTATACAAGAAGTTACTTAAGACGGCTACGGAAAATTTCGATTGATGATGGTTGGGAAGAATACAGTACCAGAGAAATTATTCTTCCTATTGAGTTTGATTCAGTCCCCTATCTGACCCATTTGTGGTCATATCTGAAGGTGACTGCGATGGAGATTACATCCTGGGGATGAATTTCTTTATTACGCACGATTTCTATGTGGCCGATAGAGAAGCAGGCCTAATTCGAGGAGAGAACCCACCTTTCGGGTATGTGTGTCACCCTACTCTTCGTTATTTTCGACTCAGGATGAAAGAATTGTTTCAGAGAGCCAGAATGATTCCCTGGAACCAGTTCAAAATAAAGAGGAACTGCTATTAGATGGGGAAGATTTTTCATCAATCGTTAATTGTTCCGTTCCAGTTACCTTTGGTAATTTTGAGCACGAAGACTCGAATGTCTTCACAGTAGACCCCTGTGACTCCATTGAGAGCGAGTCACCCCCTTCGGTTACAGTTAGGCAGGAACTTGAAGCTCCCAGAGTTTCGGTTATTCCAAATAAATCTGAAGACGCATCTCCTTTGAGTTCCGGTTTGGTCATTTCGCTTGAATCCCTATTTAAGAAAGATGACTTGATTCTGTTTTTAAAGGTAAAGGATTTTCCACCCAATTCCGAGACTAAGCTTACAGGTGCCGGGAGCGGACCCGAACCTACTCCACCGTCGGAAGTTGTTCGTACGGAAAGGCAAGCGCGAAATGCACCTGTCCCTACAGTTAGTTTGTGTAGCATGCACGATACGCTGGGTGTCGTTAGTACAACGAGGGAAGTGCCCTATGAAGAGGCTGTCTCAAACCACACGACGGAAGCGCTCTATGAAGAAACTGTCCCAGACATCACGAGGGAAGTTCTCGATGAGGGGAATTTTCCGAGGGACCCCCCTTCTTCCGCTAATTTGCGTGAGGGCACGGAGAACTCGCCTATGTCCCTCGGACATGATGCAAGCTCGGCTTATGACCTCGAGTCTCATTGTCTTAATGAGGTTCAAATCTTGCCACGCGCCAACAACGCGTTTTGACGAATTCGGAAGACAATTGCCACTCTTCTCTTCCCACCAAAGGGAGTGATGCATCTTCGCATCGCTCTACAGGACAACGTTCATTCGATTCTGTACTCTCTAATCAGACGGATTGGAAATCGAAATTTGGCAGTACCATTTCAGACATCTGCCGAAAGTCTTCTCGTTCTCCTACTAAACAGAACACTTATCTTCCTCCTGTTTCCCGTCCGATGAAACAGAATATTAATTTTTCTCCTGTCTCCTTGTTGGCCCTTCCCCAGGTCAAACCACGGGTCAAGAACCTCGGCATTGACCATAAACTACCTTCCGCCTCCTCTAAGTGTTTCTGTGTTTCAAGTCCTTTCTTACCCTTCTCTATCCCTATTATTTCACAGCCCGATAGGCCACCTCCCTTCAAGGCTATCTCCAAGATTGGCCCCACTCGCTCAAACTCCTGCCTGTTCTTGAATATTCGATTGGTCACAATTTTCTGGGGCCATCTGCCACTTTGATTTCAGAAGCGGAACTTCTATCACTAAGGTCACTCGCGTAGCCCCAAAAGGACCGAATACACGAAACGAAGAACGGTAATCATAACGTCGGTTTATCCCATTTACAAATTGTTTCTTTAACCGTATTTCCAGTTCAGGAGCTACCACCACACGTACTCCATATACCCGTTTAGGCGATACCCATGCATTCATGCCCTACGTACTAATTTATTGAAATACGCTCGAGACGTGGAATGATTGATGGCGGAGGCAATTAGCCGCCAACGCGTACATCCAAAAAACTTGAGCAATGTTCACACGTAAATCTTTCACTGCACAATACCCTGAAATTTTATACCTTCCACGATATAGAGTTTAGTCAATTCCAAAGTTCTGAAAAAGTTCTCAAACGACTCATATCCATTCAAACCCTTGCAGAAATCGTATCAATTTCACTTAAGTACTTTTCTAACAGTTCATTGAAATTCATCTCTCTCAAATTTTGTTCTCATAAAGTTGATAAAAATCGCGTTTGATTTAAGTGTATGCACACGGTGAACTTAGACCAGTTTAAAAAGTGGACCTAAACAAATCAGACTCCAAGTGCTCAAGGACACACAAGTGACCGTTAACTATAAGTGTTCAGTAGTGCATAAGTATCGATTTTAGTGTAAAATTTAACTGATAAATATAGTGGATTAAGTACGAAGTAGAAGTATTTTAGTTAACTATTTCTTTTTTCCTTATGGAACATTACATCCAACTACTTTTTTAACTATTCTTTGTCTCCATATAACACTACATCCAACTGCTGTTGTTTGAGAGGATATTCAAACTAACCCCCTAGCTCCAACTCTGGGAAGGGAACCATGTGGAGAAGGTTTTCCATAGGAAAAACAATTTTTTTAAAATTTAACAATATCATTGTTTGTCTAAATTAACAGCTACATCAAAAATATTTGTTTTGTCTTTAAATGTTTTGCAAAGTAAGAAAAAAACGATATAAAAACCCATAAAATTTCTCCAGTGTTCATTCTGACTAGACTGATCTAACTTAGAGGCTGAGCGTTACCTGTAACATTTTAGCAGTAAAATATAGTAAGAAATATCTTTGTCTTCTCCTTCGAGCCTTGCTCTCTTCAAAGAACTTAATCTTAAATAGAGGAAAATAATTTCCGGATACGTTATAAGAAGAATCGGGGAACCTTCAGAGAATTAGTAAGCCTCCCAAATCCTCCGAACCACTATAGAAAACTCGGATAGTAGTATAGAAGAAACTACTGCAAGTAACAAATCCGTTGCTGCCACCTAACTAGAACCCCCGTCGACTTCGACCAACCGAGGCCATAGACGGAGGGTTAACATTATAATATATATATATATATATATATATATATATATTATATATATTATATAGATATAGTGTATGTATATATTATTGTGTATGTATTTTGTATTGTTATTTTGGGTGTGCTTTCTTTGAAGGGGGTAATAACGGACGGAGGAAATCAGTGCTTGGGTAACGAAGGAGAAAAGTTGGGAACCACTGTTTTAGAGAAACAAATAGTGAGGCAGTTATACATTTTAGTTAAGAGAATATTGTACGCTTTAAGATTCAAAAATCCCTGAAAGTTTTAGGTCAACTGTGCGCTCATGACGATTGGTTAGGTTAAGACATGATATTTTCGTTTTGTTTTGACAGTAAACTAACGAAAATATCTGACTTAACCTAACCAATCGTCAAGGGCGTACAGTTGACCTAACCAGTTGGTAGTCGAGAATTTGACGGTCCCGTAGCCATGACTCGTTTTTTTCCGCGGCTGTCAAACTAAAAAGATCCCAATACAGTTTAAAAATAAATATTTTAAATTTGTTAAATTGCATATAACTGCCTCACTATTTGTTTCTCTAAAACATGAATGTTATTTTTGAAATCCTCGATTAAAACTGGACAATAAAAAACAAGTAATGTTAAAAAATATTACAGGCCGTCAAACCGAAAAGATTCCTCGAGAAAATCTGAAGTCGCTGTGCTCGTCCGGGTACTCGTACCGAAGTCGCTGTGCTCGTCCGGGTACTCGTACCGAAGTCGCTGTGCTCGTCCGGGTACTCGTACCGAAGTCGCTGTGCTCGTCCGGGTACTCGTACCGAAGTCGCTGTGCTCGTCCGGGTACTCGTACCGAAGTCGCTGTGCTCGTCCGGGTACTCGTACCGAAGTCGCTGGTGGGGGAGTCGTGGGGAGGTAGCCTGGTAGGTCGGCATAGGCCTTCAAACATATGTGAGAAACGTGGTCGTGGCTACTGGCTCGTATGCTGCCCTGTGGCTGGTCAGTAGAGTTCAGCAGTTTTATTCAAAAGACTACAACACCTTGCAATGATGTCAATCGAAAACAGCGCACTGGAATCTGTGTCGGAGGATGATATAATTGATAGATTTGCAAACCAGCACAGTAGCGGTACACACTGACTCTTCCCAAAAAACAATGGAAAGTGGACTATCAGACCATTCGAGATTTATTTTTTCTAACACTGTAACTGATGTGATACTGTGTGCAATATGTTTGAAATGTTTAATGGTACTTTGGTATAAAATGTAAATTTGTGCTTTTTAATGTTGAAATACATCTTTAAATCACAAAATAGTCTCTAACTTTTTGACAACGATTAGCCTATTTTTCTACAGGCGCTATTGTAATAAGTGGCTTTACTGACGGATGGGGTAGGGGGGTATATTTCGAGTGGGCCCCGGGCCCCGAATCATTTTGGTAGCTAGCGACGCCCTTGTGCCAGAAAGAGCGAGAAGAATTAGAATTGGATAGGTTTTCACATTTTTGTCGGATGAAGAAAGTTTTGGAGAAAGACAGGTTTTGCACGATTCCGGGCAGAAATATAAGCTGAGTGAGAGTCAGGAGTTGGATGGTGACAGTACCTTCTGAAAGACTCCTCTGTTGCGGATAGCATTAGAACAATTAAAGTTAAACCAAGGTTTTTTTGCATTAGTAGTAGGAAAAGAATATGGAATGTACGCCTCCATGCCCGAGAGAATTACCTCACAGAAGTACTGCCTAAGGACCTCCCAATCAGTGGGTATTATAGCAAGATGGTTTTTATATCCTTTTGTTTCATATAAGGATGTGGTTTTTATATTGAAGTGCTAGCTGTAACGTATTGTACTTTATATTTAGTTGCCCTTTATAACGATGAGTTATTTATATTAAATTTACATTGTAGTGAAGTGATCCTTAAATTTAGTTGTTCGTTATAATGAGGTGAGCATTGTATTTAGTCTCTCGTTATATCAAGATAATTACTTTATCTTGGTGTTCAGTATAACGAACAGACTTTGGGCCAATTCTGAATTGAACTGGAATTGAGTTGGAATTGCTGAAAAAACTTGTGAATTAAAACTTACTGAATTTGAATTGCTATTATTGAATTGAGATGAAGTGATTTGAATTGATCACTTCAAACCTACTATAAAATTTTTAACTTTTCCGATTTTTATTTTCTCTTTTTTATTACAAGTTTTATTTATTCTTACTTTTGGTGAAGCTAATTATTAGTTTTGGCAATCTTGACTCGCCTCTTACTTTCTCTTCAGTGACATTTTGCAAAGTTTTATTCCTCATTTTAACAAAAGTTTAATCACTCACTTGAGTAAATAAAAATAAACTGCAAATCAAAATAATGATTGAGATTGATTTGAGATTATTTTCATTTTATCACAATCTCAATCATTATTTTGATTTACAGTTTTATTTTGATTTGCTCAAGTGAGTGATTAAACTTATACTAAAATGAGAATAAAACTTTGCAAAATGTGTATGTGTGTATATAAATTTTTTCCTGGATATATACAGCCTCTAAATTTTCAGTAGGCCTACTTTAAAAATGTATTCGTTATTTGGTAAATCACTCTCTTAAATTCAGTGTTATTCTTTTGTATTAGATTTTACACATGATCATAACAATGTGCCTTTTTTTTTTTTTTTTTTTTAACTATTTTAAAAGGAATTTCTAATTATTTTTAAAATGAAAAACTTAAAACCTTATTTTAATTATTTTGATTGGGTTCAGAATCCCAGCTGCGCCTTGAACGGCCAAGCTCTGAGGGGCTACTTTAACTTATAGCATAAGTTAAGCTAGACTAAAACAAACTTACGGACTTGGAGGTCATATTAGGTCCTACGCTCCTACCTCAGGGTTGCTGACTCGATGTGGGCCTACTTTAGGCCTCAGTTGCATAAAATTAAGAAAAAACCAAAAGGAGCACTATTTATGGTCTTCGTTCTAAACTTTGCAGCAACAACAACAACCTGCACCATTGCACGATGCAACAATCTTGTATTTAAACAACTAAACTGAATTGCAAGAGAGCTCTCTATAAGACTACGCCCAGTAAGTGCCGCATTCAACAAACAAGTAGAAAGGACGTGCCAGTGCCCCCAAAAAAATGATGCCACAAGAGCCCATAAATACTAGCTCTAAATTAAGCGAATTTTTCACTAACCTTACAATTATGATATATATATATATATATATATATATATATATGATACACACAGACAGTGCATGGAACAAGGAACTCTTCTGGGATAATTAAATCCACTATAGTCCGAATAAGTAATGGTAAATGACAAATACCATAGTTTTTCTTTTTCATGATGCTAGCCTTGAAAAGTGGACGCTCAATTCTGCCAGTTGAGGTTTAAGTTTTGGTTTTTGGCTAAAAATATAATAGTTACCCCTTTTTCTTTGATGCATTCAATCTGACGTGAAGGCAGCGAGTCTTTTGCCTATATTGAGGTTCTAAATGTAGCAGGGCTAGGTGCTTTAAACCCTAGATCCATGTCCCAAAGCTGGATCCTGTCTGCTTTGCAGATAGCTGGTGAGGGAAGCTATATTTATGGGACCTCTTTGCGAGTGACCCGTTGCCCACGTCGGGCTAGCATCATGAAAAAGAAAAACTATGGTATTTGTCATATATATATATATATATACACTTCAACTTAATATATACAAGCAATGCTGCATCAATCAGCTTAGTCATCATATTGCCTTGGGACAACAATGGCTCTTCCTCTTCTAGATTTTCTAACACCTTAGTCATGTATATGACTTTACTGAGTTCCTAGATAAGGTGCTCAGTCACTCATAAAAACCAAAAGTTAAAAAGAAATTAAAATCAATTTAAAAGAAAACCCTGGTCAGTCTACATAACTGTATAACTTCTATCATATGTGCTAGACTAACAAAGGAATTTTATATGTTAAATATATATTTTAGTTATATATTTTAAGAATTTTATATATTTAGATATTATATATTAAAATTATACAATATAATGGATGCATTTCATTTTAATATCAGTGTGTAAATTGTATTGCATGTCAATAGAAGAATTGTTAAATGAATTGGAATTGAACTAATATGAAATGAACTGAATTTGAATTTATATTACTTTTTAGACTGAATTGAATTGGAATTGATCTTTAATAGTAGTTGGTGAACTGTAATTGAATTTGAATTGATAAAAGCGAATTGACTCAAAGTCTGATAACGAAATGATCGTTATAATGAACATCAGAAAATCGAAAACCAAACAAGAAATAAATCGAGAGTAAACTTTGATCAATATTATTAATACGATACTTTTAAAAATACTTGTACAATTTCAAAAAGTTATCAACATAGGCTATCATAACTAAGTCTAAGTCTTTGATCTATGAAAAAATTATATTGAATCCTTATTAGTTTGAACTTATTAGAGAATTACTTCAGTTGCAATTGCATAAATCCAAAGATCTTACTTTACATTTTTTCAGTTCAATGTAAATACAGTATTAGACTCTACTGAGGGCCGACAAGTAGAATCGATAAAGAATCTCTAGTTACAATGGTTCTTAACCCGTGGGTCATGAACCAAAATTGGGTTGCCAAGCCATTTTAATTGGGTCATTAAATTGTCATTTATCATTTATTTATGTTATCCCTAATCACTTTACTATTAATTATTTTATATATTACGCGTGAACTGTTTGAGGGCATGGGTCGTCGAGTTAGCCCCGCGACCAGAATTTGGGTCGCAGTCTAAAAAGGTTAAGAATCACTGTGAATCCAGTTGAACCATGCTAAAATCTTTATAATTCATTTAAAAATTAATATATCAAGCATTTAACAATAAAACGAAACAACCAACCAATCGACTGATTATGTTTGTTGAAGGCTCGGAACCAGTGTTAGGATATTTAATAATTTTCCTTTCCGAAAGAAGAAATATTTATCCACGAAGTTTAGTTTTTATGCGGAGAATGATAGGATTTTTTTTTTCCATAAGAATATGCGTTGATTCCAGCATGAAGTTAGGTACAATAGTCCAAAGATAGACTCGGGAGGAGTCCAGGGATGATGTTCCGGGCAAGACCAGGTTGCACAATCTGTCAGTCTGCAAAATCTGCAACATCCCCATTTTTTTGGCAAAGTTCTTGCTTTCCAAATTGTGGAAGTCAGGTAATATGAAAAATTCCCTGACTATAGGAAAAAAAGGTAAATTTTTACAGTAATATTTTTACAAGTGTACATTACAGGCTTTGTAAATCAAAACTGTTTTTCTGATGGTTTTTGATGCAGTTTGAATGCCATAAAAATTCTTGCATTAATTTCATACAAAATTTTGGCAAAATTTCATTTAATCCTTTAATGATGAATGTTTTTGTTGGGTTGTCTAAATGCGTGTATTTGAAATGATATGCATTTGACCCAGTTGGTGTTAAAGGGTTAAAGCTTTTACCCCTCATGTCAAGTTTGAGTACTTTTAGTTAAAATTCTTGCTAGATATGTTGGGCTTGAGAGTGTTACGGAAAAGTTTTGTGAAGCATTGATTTATTCCTTAGAACTCTCGTACCTTACCCTGTTGGGTGAGAATTTGGGGTAATGGTTAATATGAGTTTTATCGCACTCAGAATATCAAAAGCAAATATAATTATAAAATATTAAAGCATAATTTTCTCATCATTTTCATATAATTCACTATGCTCGCAGATGCGCACTTAACAAATTATGTACATTTGAATATTATGATATTTTTGCATTTTTTTTCCCGCCCTTCCAATATTTTGATTGGTGATGTCATGAGAACATGATATATGAGCTAGATTTTTTAAGTTCTTAGGCCTTTTAAGTTGCTAGTCTACTTCTGTTAGTTTTTGATAGATGTTTGTGGCGATGACATGTGAATGGTGCGAATATTATTTTGAGGATTTAATATACTCTAGGCTAGGTTAGCCAGGGTTAGGTTAGGTTAATTAATACCAAAATACATTTTCCTAGTAATATTTGATGTGTTTTACTTAGATTTTGACTTCTATTTCCCTTGAAAATGAGCCAAACTTCAAAGTACTATAACTTTGTTGGACTATAACTTTGTTGGACTATAACTTTGTTGGATCTCATTTCCGACGGAAATGGAGGTCATATTTGAACAAATCATATCAAATACTACTAGAAAAATGTATTTTGGTGTGTAAAATGACTGAGTTACTTAAAACACATAATTACCGGGGTAATTACACCAGTCTCTAGTAGAAAGTTTTAAAAGCTGGTTTTCAACATTTTTCAATATGCTGAATTGAAAAATGATACTCATTTCAGTCGCAAATGATTTGTTAAAGAGTTATTAAAGCTTAAAGCTTTTAAAACTTTCTACCCTTTTTTACCTGGGGGACCCCCAGTGGGAACCGCAAAAATGAGTGGTTTCCGAAGATTTTGAAAGTTGGATTAATACAAAACACATCAAAAACCATAGGAAAAATAAATTTCACCTTCAAAATTGGCCGAACCTAAAACAATCTAAGCAAATCTGACCTAACCTAACACAACCTAACCTAACATAGTGAAAATAATCAAAGGAGCACAGACCACAGGAAGCCATGTCCACTAACTGATTCAAATTAAAATTGGTGGAAGCGCCATTTTTTTACCCTTTTCCTATTAGAGAGTTTAAGCTTCAATAACTCTCTAACAAATCATTTGTGACGGAAATGAGTATAATTTTTTAATTCAGCATATATGAGTCATTCCATTATAATTCAATCATTTTAGAAAAAAATTTGCACCATACCATTTTAGATTTTGTTGAGCTGCAGGGAGCCAATAGGCCTTGAAAAATGATGAAAATAGCAATTTAAATTTTTGTAATTGGACCTACAGTTCTCAAGTTATAGCACTTCAAATTTTGACACTTTTGCCACTGGGTGGCGCTGAGAGCACCATTTTATTTTTAAAAAATTTCTTTAAAATCATCGTTGTATGTTCAATTTTAACAGTGTCAAATCCTATATTTTTGAGGGCAAGGAATCCAAAAATGACCTCAAAATGTGGAAAAAATTCACCCTTCCAAGTCATATCTTCCATATTTTATCTTCTCAGACCAAAAAAATGGGTCAGCTTTGAGGGCTTGTATCTTGGGTCTGCATAGGTTTTTTTTCAAGGGAAATGCAGCATTATTTAGGATAGACATATGAGAAATCATGTTTAAAAAATCTCAGATATATTATCTTTCTGTATGATTTTACAGGCATTAGAGGATACTACATTTTCTTCTTGAACGAAAGTGGGATTAACTATTTATTTTAACAATTTAATAATGGTAGAATTGTAACTTTCTATCATTGATTTCAATTCTGTCTTCATATTGTTTAACTAAAATTTTAAATGCTCTTGATAAAATTTCCTCGACTTAATTCTGAGCTGTGTGGCCCTTAATTTAATTATAAGAACAGCCACAATAACTTTATCTAAATTGTATTTTCTACGTTAAAACTTTATTGATAGTTTAGTAGTACACTACATAATATTTTTTATACAATATATGCTTGGCTATATATATTTTTTAATTGAATCAAATATCTTATCATATTTTTACCACACTATATCTTAAATAGGTCCCTAATATACCTGTGTTTTCTTTTCAGACTGACTGCACACTACCATAGACTGCTCTAAATAATCTCAAAATTGATTTGTGAATTGATTGTGATTGTGAACTGATTGTGATTGTGTTGATTCATTAACAGTGCTATAGTATGCTTCAGAAATGGACATGGAAACAGAGTTTTCCTTTTGTTTAATTGGAATGGTTAAAGGTTCAGAAGACTCATGTCATAAAACATGGTACAACAAGAATACAGGCTACAGACATCTTGCAGAACTGGCAGAAGATGAGATTGAACTGCTTACTTGGTGGTCTGGCATAAAGCCACAACTAGAAAATGGAACTGTCTCTTTGAATGATGAAAGTAAAGTTTGTTTTCATCACTATGACATGTACATCAAATGATATGAAAATTGCCAAAAAAAAATGCTGCAACCCTTTTACTCTGCATGGTTGCATAGGTAGGCACAAGCAGAAGATGCGAAATGGTTCACATGTGATTACTGTTGACTTGGCCTGTCAACTTTCAGCATCATCTATTCAGGTAATCCTTGGTCAAAAGCTCTGCTTTAGGATGTTGGAAACATGCAAAATCCATTGTTCAGAACAGTTCATCTGACGAAAGTGTGTCTGATGATTCTCAAAGAAATGATCCTGATTTTTCAACTCCTAAACTCACCTCTGAATTGTTGGAGACTTCGCTTACAGCTTGTGGAGTATCTCCATTGAAATCACATGGCAAGTCAAAACAACGACAAATTTCACATGTCCAACAAAAGATAGAAAAAGCAGCAAAATATATGGAGACTGCATTCACGTCCACAGGTTTAGACTTGCCATCTTGCTCCAAGACTCAACTTCCCCATAATTCAGATGCAGAGGACCTTAACGAATTAATGGATGATCTAAAAACCAAATATTGTCTAACAGAAAATAAAGCTGAAAAAGTTCAAATCCTTATGTTAAAACCTAAATCTTGGACTACAGCTGAAAAAATGGAATTTTTTGGTGCCAGCAAATACTTAATTCAATTGGCCATCAATTTAAAAAACTGTTTGTTTAAAGATAGACATCCGGACATGAAAATAGGTTTTTCAAAATTCTGCTCACTTCGTCCAAAGTGGTGTAACGTTGTTGGCTCTGCTGGTGGACATTCTGTCTGTGTTTGCTCCATACATCAGAATGCTGTCCTTGCTGCCCATGCATTGAACCTGGATTACAAACATTTAATGCAGATGGTTGTATGTGATTTGTTGAGCAAGCTATGTATGGTACATTGTTGTTCAAATTGCCCTGGTAAAGAAAGACTGATGAACTTTCTTAAAGAATCCTTTCCAGATTTTGATGAACATGACCATATTACATTCCAGCAGTGGCAATCTACCGATCATACAACAATAGTGTCAGTGGTTATGGATCCTTTTGAATTCTTTGAGTTTTTGGCTTCTAAAATTGACAATATGACATCTCATTCCTACATTTCCAAATGTCAAGCACGTTACCTCAACAAACTAAAACAAGAACTTTCTGTGAATCCTTCAATGTGCATCATTCTTGCTGATTTTGCTGAAAATTATTCAATGGCCATTCAGGATGCAGTTCAAGGGTGGCACTGGACTAAGCAATAATGTACTATCCATCCTATTGTGTTATATCATGTGGATTCCTCTGGTAAGCTTCAGACAAAATCATTTGCCTTTTTCTATGATGACCTTGAACATGACACTGGATTTGTTTACTATCTTCAAACTGTTCTCTGTTCTTTCATTCGTTTGTATTTGCCCCATATCTCAAAAATTGAATATTTCTCTGATGTATGCTCCAGTCAGTACAAAAACTTTAAAAATGTTCTTAATTTAACCTTTCACAAACAAGATTTCAAACTCGAAGCAACATGGAACTTCTTTGCCACCAGTCATGGAAAATCTCCATGTGATGGTCTTGTGGGAACTATTAAAAGAAAACTGCTTCATGAAAGTTTAACTAACAGAGAAAGATCAGATTATTTCTGCCATTCAAGCTTTCATTTTTTGTAAGAGCAGCATGCCTTCAATACAGTTCTTTTATATTGCAAAAGATGAACTTATACCAGTAAGAGCCACTTTAGAAGAAAGGTTCAAAATTGGAACAACTGTTCCTGGAACAAGAAGCTTCCATGTCTTCATTCCAGAAAAGATTGGCTGCATCTCCTACAAAAGAACTGCAGAGGATGAGGAACTTTCAGGAATGTTTTCTTTTTTCAGTTCACCATCCACTGTATCAACAACACTGATACCTAAACTACATGATTATGTTGCTGCCATGTATGACAGTCATTGGTGGATTGGAGTGATTACTGATGTTGATAAGGAATCTGATGACTGAGGTTAAATTCATGACACCTCATGGTCCAAGACAGACATTCTCTTGGCCAACTCGGGATGATATCTGCTGGATTCCAAAGTCAAATATATTGAGAATACTCACTGCACTGATTACTACATGAGGATGTGTGTACAAAATATCAGATGAGGATTTCACTGCTCTCATTGAATTTTAGTTACAAACCAAACACACTAAACTTATTGTAATAGGTGCTTCTCTTAGATCCACTTTTGTGAGCACAATGAACAATATACTGTTTGTGTAACCAAATATGTATTTATGTAAAGATTTGTATTCAACTTTTTGAAAATAAAATGTTTAGAAAAAAAATAATAAAACACTAAATCTACCATAGCTAGTCCAAAGTCTAGTTGAGAAAATGGTGATGAGTGTTACAGCTATAGGGAAGTTCCTCAAAACTTAACAAGTGACGTTAACAGGTCTAAACTAGGTTTAATGGCAGAAATGTTTCACTCTACAAACTTTGGTGCCAGAAATAAAACATTCTAAAAAATAATCTATTTATGGCATTTAAATGTTACTGATTCCAGTGGAATTGTCCGTTAAGCTTACCATTAAATGAAAGATATTATGGCCTCTTTTACTGTAGTTTTTCCATTTTTATGTAGTTTTTGGATTCCTTGCCCTCTGAATTGTAGGAATTTGACATCTTGTTTTGTATTGTTGATAAAAATTGTAATTTTAGAGCATTTCTTGCAAATAGCAATGGGGTGCAAGAGCACAATCCCATTTTCGTACAAGAAGAAAATGTGGTATGCTTTCATGCCTGTAAAATCATACAGAAAGATAATATATACGAGATTTTTTAAACATGATTTCTCATGTTTATCCTAAATAATGCTGCATTTCCATTGAAAAGAAACCTATGCAGACCCAAGATACAGGCCCTCAAAGCCGACCCATTTTTTTGGTCTGAGAAGATAAAATATGGAAGATATGACTTGGAAGGGTGAATTTTTTCCACATTTTGATATCATTTTTGGATTCCTTGCCCTCAAAATTGTAGGATTTGACATTTTGTTAAAATTGAACAAAAAAATTATTATTTTAAAGAAATTTTTAAAAAATAAAATGGCGCTCTGAGCACCACCCAGTGGCAAAGGTGTCAAACTTTGAAGTGCTATAACTAGAGAACCATAGGTCCAATTACAAAAATTTAAATTGCTATTTTCATCATTTTTCAAGGCTTATTGGCTCCCTGCAGCTCAACAAAATCCAAAATAGTGTGGTTTAAACCCCTGACTGAATTATAATGGAATGACTCGCATTGAAAAAACATTTGAAAACCAGCTTTTAAAACTTTCTACTGGAGACCAGTGTAATAGTAAAGAAATACCAAGAATTTTAGCCGAGATTACTAAAAAATTGATAAAAAACATTAAAAGTGACAAATTGCCCATCAAATAATAACCTACTATTAGTCTAAAAAGTGACTCCTTCAGATATGAAACAAAGCAGGGACATGTGTCTGAATGAAATATGAAAAAATTATTTATGTCTGGTCAATTGTTTTGAACCTGATGATCCAGTGGAAGTTTCCAACAGATTTAATGCTCACAGTTGATGGCAAGAAGTCTAGCTATGCTTTTTTGTTAAAAGTTGTATGTATATGGAGGTCTTTAAAAGACCTTAAGTAGTTTTTGGTTAAATTATTAAATTTATTAATTTATTTGTCATTGGTATTTAGAGCAGCCCACTGGTAAAAAGACCCCCCCATAGTTCACATCTGGTTTTCACATAACATTTCATTTGGAAAACATGAAGCCACTCAGACCTATTGAGGTAATCCAAGTCATGAGCTATGGTACATTTTAATAATAATAATAAAATCTTGCAAGATGTCAAACTCATCAGCTAAAGTAGCCAATATAACTGAAGCAAAGAATATACACTATATACAATCTACAATCTCTCTCTTTCACTCGTGAAAGTGTCTAAGTTTTTCTTAAACTTAACCAATGAGCTACTGTTTACCACATCATATGGCAAGTCATTCCAAAAATCTACTAGTATGACTGGAAAAGTATTTTTGTTAATCAAGTCTAAAAGTCTATTTTTTTCTTATGCCCACAAGTTTATCCCATCAGTATCTAGTGAGAAAAAGTTAGGTCTATCTAAATAGTCCAAACCAGAAAACATTTTGAGCATCTGCATCATATCTCCTCTCATACAATGTCTCTCAAAACTAAACATACCTAATTCCTTTAATCTATCCCTGTATTCCAATCTTCTTAGGTTAGGGATAAGCTTGGTTGCCCTACATTGCACACCTGCAAGCATATCAATATCATGTCTAAGGTGAGGGGACCAAGCTTGAATGCAGTATTCTAAGTGAGGTCTAATGTAAGAATTATATAATTTACAGATGACTTCCTTACTCTTGTAACTAACATTCCTCTTAATGCTTAACATTTTATTTGCTTTTTTCCTAGCCTCTAAACACTGCTTAGAAAATTTTAGACCATTATAAACTGTAATGCCAAGATCCCTTTCCTGTCTAACATCCTCCAACCAGTTCCCTTGCATCTCAAGGCATATTGGGCCAAAAAATCCAGAATTTGAATACAATATGAATGGAATTTGGATTAAAAATTATAAAGAGAAAGACGGGTGTCACTGTGACTAATGAACTTAAACCCTCAAATCACTGTATGGAAATCAGAAATAAAGCAAATGCTAGACTCAATCTCATGCAGAGAGACATTGAATATAAATCACCCAATATTATAAAGCAACTATACATTTCATATGTGAGACCCCTCCTCGAATACTGTATTCAATTTAATAGTCCCTATTTGATACAAGATATTGAAAAACTGGAAAAAGTACAGAAACTAGCAACAAGAATGATCCCATCTCTAAGACAATTGACATATAAGGAAAGACTGGCATATCTAAACAATAAACATGTTCTCATTAAAAAGGAGGAGATTAAGGGGTGATATGATAGAGGTGTATAGAATGATAAAAGGGTTGGATAAGATAGATTTTGATTCTCTTTTCATTAAAGATCACAATAACCAGACTAGAGGACATAGTATGAAATTATTTAAGCTAAGATGTAGAACAAATTTAAGAAAACATAGTTTTACAAACAGAGTAGGGCCTAATTAAGTTTTGGAACAGTCTGACAGAAGAAGTGGTGACTTCAGATACACTTCATTCTTTCAAAAGAAGGTTGGATAGTTTGATGTCTGCAAGGGACATCTGGTGATAGTGTTTAAGCCCATTTTTATTGCATGAATGGTACTAGTTTATTTCATATATATTATGTGCATTTAGGTGATAGATCCCACAGCTCAACACAAGTGTTGTGGGATATAGGGAGGCAGCATCTTGTGTTAGGGGATACTCTGTCCTTACACACCCCATTTAAAGAGATTCCTCTGCTGAGTGGTGCCCCCCCATAGTACTGTGAGGTATTGAAAAACTCATGATCTTCACTTGCCCCACAAACACCTTTAAATGGGAGACCCAAAATTGGTGCACACACATTTCTACATTACTGTACAGTCTTTACAGCCACACCTACACTTTTCCTCCTAAGTATATATATTGTAATGTATATGGTTGTAAATTGTGACTTGTTCCACAATTGATATGGACCGTGACTTATTTTTGGTTGGCAAGGTACTGGTATGATGGGTACTGTAATGAAATTGACTGGATTCTTTGGATCTGATATATTTGCATGTCAGTTATGAATAGATATAGAGTGTAACATATTTGTGGATAGTAGTCTATTATGACTGATCCTCTGGATCCAGAGATTTTATCTTTAGTTTTAAATTGATAATTAATTAGTTTTGTAAAACTTGGTTGTTGCCAATGTACAGGCAGTTTTTACATAGTGGAGCTACCTCGATGGGCCGAAGTGGCCCCTAGTGTGCCCACTATAAAAATTTCTTATGTTCTCATAACTAAGGTTTTCATTATTTCTACCAAAATGCATGACTGCATTTTCGAACATTGAATTCCATCTGCCATTTACTAGCCCAAGCAAGTAATCTATCAAGATCCTTTTGCAGTTTATAAGAAGTTTCTATATTTGTAACTGGAACAACTACTTTTGTATCTGCAAATTTAGAAATTTTACAACCTACTCCTTTCTCTAAATCATTTAGATATAAAATAAAGAGTAATGGACCTAAAACTGATCCCTGTGGTACCCCCCTTTTCACTTTGTCATCCAGATTTATGATAATTTAGAATTACTATCTGTTCTGTCTTCTAACCACTTTTCTACCCAATGTATAACTGACCCTAATATACCATGAGCTTTTAATTTATATAGAAGTCTCCTATAGATGTGGAACCTTGTCAAGTGAAGATGTCTAAAAAAATCTGCATTTGCACAGGAAAAGGATGTCAGATTTGTGCAAAATAACTAAAAATTGACCAGAAAAATGTTTTAATCAAAAAACAGTGTGTGCTGAAATGAATATTACCCAAAATTTCTTTCATACTCTTAAGCAATACTCAAGAATTGTCACCACCAACTTTAATGTTTTCTATTATCACTTCATTATAATTATAGAATATTTTAACATTTCAGTGAAATAAATCTATGCACATTATAGTACATATTTAAACAAATTATTTGGAGGCACACTGACACTTTCAAATAATTTGTAATTTGAGTAAAAAAGAAATAGCTTTACCCATCTCTGAAAACGATAGTTAACTGACTGGTCAGCTGATGATTCCAACCCCCTAAATTTTTTTAATTCTGGACAAGGAGAAATCAAATTAGTAGATGATTTTAAATACATTTAGATAGGTTATGTGACAATGAAATTACATTTCCCCTGTACCATTCTGTAGGGTAATTTGTCATGAATGATTTGTTGTTTGAAAATTTCATTAATAATGTATAAATTTTTCTATTATTAATTTTAATTTATTATAAATTATAGCTGCTAAACTAAATTTATATCTCTTATTTTCATAATGAATGTCAAATACATTTATTACTCTAAATGAAACTAATTTTTGATAATTTAACCATATATATATACTGTATTTCTTAAAAGAAAAAATTTACATTTTAAGAGATGCCCTACAGTGTTATCATTCCATTAATTTTATATTGCAATGAGAGAAATCCTTTATAGTTTGGTCATCTAATGGAATGTGGTACATATTTACACTCATGGCATAAGATATTAAAGAACTGTAATTAATAAATTTTGAATAAAATGAAAATATATTGGGAAGACTGTCATTAGTACCATTATATATTAGTTTCTGTTTCTGCAATGTTTTCTTTACTCTTTTATTTTTGTACTTTGACCTTACTGGGGAGGTATTAAGATACAGAGAGGCAAGACCACAAAATCTGCAAACTTCTCATGCCAAATAATTGAAAATATTGTTAGTTTTGTTTCTAAGCCTTTAAAATTTATACTAAATTTGTTGCAAGCAAGGACTTCAGTGGAAATTCATGTCCTGTGCATTGAATGCAAGTAATTTCAGTTAAAACTAATGCGTGACATTTGGGGGCACAAGAGTTTTATGGAAAAAATTCTCTCATCATACTTTAGAAAATTTGAGTAGATTCTGCAGTTTGATAGAGAAGATAATGACTCCCTCCATTGAAATCTTTAAAAAAAAAGTAAAATTTTACACAGAAATTTATGTTAGTGAAACTCCACATAGCGCAGTAGTTGCATTCTTTGAAAATGCTGTATCGTATGAAATTGCATTTTCTAAAGTATTAAATCAATGGGAAATAGGGAGTTAGGTTGTCACTCTTAAATTTTTTATAAATTTTTTTTCAAGTAATTTGTTGACAATTATTTAATTATTTAAAATGGGTATAATAATAAGCATACAAACCTGTAAAAAATTTAATATAGTATAAAAATACTTTTTTACTTACCTGAATAATTGAACATGAACTAATGGTAATGATGGTGAGGGTGATGTTGGAGGGGTGGGGGGTTGGGGGTTGGGAATTTTACTTGCGAGAGGGTTCAGGGTTTTGAATGCATTCTGGCCTTGTTTAGTTTAAATTTGGTTTGTGAAGCTGCATCTTTGCTAGATGAACCACTATGTCTCCCAGGGTTTGGTCAGGATGTGTGTACTGCATCTTGGTGAATTTGCATCTTCTGAAGAAGCACTCTGTGAAGATTTAATGTAGAGGGTGTCTACAATGTCTTGTCACCCCAGTAAAATTCTAACTGATTTTAATTTTTTTTTCCAGACCCATTTGAAATGTATGATAGCAGTAACTATACAATTGAATAATGCATATTGGCTAGTACCTTGGTTCATGAGTGACCATGTAGTGGCAAAACCATTGAAAGTATTCATGCAGACTTTCGGGACTGATTCAATCATGCAGCTGTTCAACTGAATCAGTCCTGAAAGTCTGCATGAATATTTTCAATGGTTTTGCCATTATGTAGTCACTCATGGACCCAGATACTAACTAATATAATTATATTGTTCAATTGTATAATTGCTGCTATCCCACATTTCAAATGGGTCTGAAAGAAAAATGAAAATCATTTAGTATTTTACTGGGATAACAAGCAGGCGCACAGCCAGGATTTTCTTAAGAGGAGGGGGGGGGGCAAAACCCGCTTTTTTAGTATAAAATATTTACCTCCTACTTGTTTATCCAAAAAGGAAGCTGAATGGACATCAATGATACAACAGTGATAGGTAACTTGTATGTAACAATTAACAATGTAATGAATGAAACGGAGTACAATATGATATATGGATGTTGATTATTCAGGAGCCTTCCTTTTCCCATAACATCGACGCAATCCATCCATGAAGCATTTGAGAACAGCTGCTGTGCGAAGTGGAAGGTTCTATGTGCACTCAACAAAGTTAAGCCCTCCAAATGCTCCTCACCCATTGTAGAATGTAAGGCAGTTTTTGTCAATTTCACTGCAGAAAATGTCCTTTCAGCTTTGCAACCAGTTACTGCTAGTGTGCGTAGAATGAGCAGAAGAATTTTCATATTTGGGAGATGGCACACATGCAGGCATTCAAGCGTCGATGATGGATGTTGCAAAGCTTCAACTTCTGACCATTGCTATTGCCAAGCCAGAAGTTCTCCTTGCAGAGTGGTTAGATTTTCCAAGTCCTCTTCTTATGATTCAGCAGTATGGAGGACATCATTGATGCGCATGTAACTGCTAGGAACCAGATTTTGCAACTGCACACCAGGATGAGATGATGGAAAACATCTGGACAGCTGCTCTAGAAGGTACGTAGTCAACAAATGGTAGGAAGACATTCCAATGATAATATTCACATGGAGATGTTGCAGGAGCATTGGCTCAATTAGTTTACCGCCTGACAATCCTCGGAACAGATGGCTCCACCCCCAATTTTTCTGCTAGTTTTGTAGAAGTTGCGTATGCCATATCATCAAAGGTATCCCTGCATTTGCGTATGGTCTCTATTGAGGCTGTAGTCATTTTCATTGCAGACAAGAGATCGAAGTTGGGTTTCTGCAGTGCAACAGACAATGGTAGAGTGATGCCAAAAACAAGAACACAGGACTCCAGTGTGACAATGAATTCAAACTTGGTGATGGCTGCCAATAGACATGCTGCCTTGGTTGCTGACTCTAATGATTGGCTGTTTCCTGAATTTCCTGCAATCCAGATGATATGGCAGGCAGCATGTTGTGGAAGGCAATGATGGAATCATGGCGCTTGACCCATTGTGTTTGGGGCAAGGCCTTAAGGCTCTTGGCTCTCTGCTGGTTGCATTTCCCAGGTACAGTATATGCTTTTCAAGTACCAGAGTATGTCCAGCAGAGCCACCAAAGAATTTACCAACCTTGCCAACAATTCCCATCATGTTCTGAATCACAATCACTGGCAGTGTGCACACCTTGCATAGAGCCAAATTAAGACAGTGGCAAGCACAATGGATGTAAACTGCCAGGGGTTGGATACTGGAAATGTGAGCTTGTACACCATTCATACCACTGCTCATGTTAGCACCACCATTGTAGCCCTGCCCACGAATGTTTTACATAAAGTCGTAGAGTCTGCAGTTGATTCATGATCAATTCAGCTAGAAATAATCCTCTGGTCTCCTCTGGATTTAGAAGCATCAGTAGTTTTTCCTGAACAACACACTGGGAATCAACATACTGAACCCACACAGCTAACTGTTGTTTTGTTGCTATATCAGTAGTCTCATCGGCAATTATTGAGAGCACCTTGGCTTCCTTCAC
Organism: Bathynomus jamesi; assembly: GCA_023014485.1. NCBI lineage: Eukaryota > Metazoa > Arthropoda > Malacostraca > Isopoda > Cirolanidae > Bathynomus > Bathynomus jamesi. The sequence continues at coordinate 388,881 of JAJOZX010002644.1, read as the reverse complement.
TTGTTCTACTACTTGCTCCACTATCATTCACCCACACATTTCTATCGCTTGATTTTGGGTATCCCAACTGGTCAATAAAGCATTTCTCCCAGAATTTTCAAGATGGTTCTTAAGGTCAACATCCCCTGCCTCAACTCAAGAGCTTGAAAGTTTCCTTCATTTGCAGTAGGCTCATTCTACAGTTCCACTTTACCTCCATCCCAATGCCCCCTCAATGGCAGATTCTGTCAACTGCAAATGATGAGTCTTTACTATGGGAAGTAAAGTTTTGGCATAATTATACTCTTCTATTTTCCATCTGTCGTACGCTCATTTTCCTGATCATTGAGCATGCAGGTTATTGGGACACCTTTTGATCGCTGTTGTAGTAGTGCCTAAGACTGTGTGAGAGAAAAGAGGTGGTATTGCCAATTCTCGTGGTCTTTGAGTAACTTGATAGCCTTCTTTGTGTTAAGTTGTTAACCAATGGCTTCATAACCAACGTACCCAACTGTTGATTGCCATGGCCACTGAATTGTCTGGCAAACATCACACATCACACAGTGATGACAAAAGCCTCTAATATGACCAGATACCTGGGTATATGAATGCCACGAGTACCGTTGGAGATAGGACTGCTGAAAATTACGGTTTTTTTTCCCTCTATCCTCTATGATGGAAAAAATTGTATTTCTCAACTGGGGTCCATGGCTTTATTATCTGTGCAATTGTCTCTGGATCAGATGGAGGCTTATCCACAAATAATCCAATGTCATTTGGATGTGGTTTTACATGTGTCAACCTCAACAGACAAATGTTGTCATTCTCCTCTGGCTGAGAATGAGAACTGCTTGTTGAAGGTTGCTGATCAGATGCAACTTCTTGATCAGAATTGCTAGACAATAGTGGAACTGATTCAGGAACAGCCTGTGAAAAAGCAAAATTAATTATAGAATTGATTAAAACAAGCATCTGGTAGTCATAGATAATTGAGGTAACAAAATGGGTGCACAAGTTATGCACCCATTTTGTCACACACACACACACACACACACACACACACACACACACTTAGGAACATTATTCAAAAATATATAAGAAGTGTATGTGCCAGTTTTGAGCCATCTCGAATAATTAGATTTAAAACCCCTAAAACATCCCTTTAAAACAAGTATGTAGATAATTATATGATGTAACAAAATGGGTGCACAAAATTTTGCAATAGTTTTGTGTGAAATATAAACGAAAATGTACCTTTTTTTACTTTTTGAAGAATTTCCTTATATCCATAACTATAACTTAAGTGCATCTATTTATGATGTAGCTATTATGTCATATTATTATATATAATATAATTCAAAATTGCCAATCTTCTGAATTCCTGAAAAATACCTGAAGCATTATTTATATTGTTAGTATCACTGTATTCTTTATTACATGTTAATTACATATACCGTAATTATATTTATTATATTTTTTTAATACTATGGGGGGTGCCTGGGCCCCATGGGCCCACCCTCTTGCCTGCGCTTCTGCTGACAAGACATTATGGACACTGTGTACTTTAGCATTGTATTATATTTATGTGTTCTACTTTTCCTGAATTTTGGATCACCCAAATTTTCTCCTCTTTCAGTCTAGGTAGTTCTATATAATGCTTAGTTTAAATGTAATAAATGTTTCATGAGTTCAAGATGAACAAAGACACGCAGAAAATTTATTTGATAGAAAATGTGAACATCAAAGTTGAACACGAAATTGAAGAGGAGATTGAACCATCTGAAAAAATCCTTTTATGAAAGGTTCCTTTCACAATGGAGCAGTCAGCCATGAATCGCAGGTAATGAAAAGTTTCAAGTAATTGCCATTCCACTTTTAACTGTCATAATAATGTACGTACTTGAGAAATTGCATGTATCAAAAAGGAAGAGCTTAGTAGTATGTGACCTAGATGAAAGCATTAACCCTTTGACAACCAGTATACGTTTCTTTGAACTTAAAAGTTTAAGTTTTATTGTTATTTACAATTAGATATTAGTAACTATAGTCACTTAAATGACCCATTTTTGGGTTAATTTTCCGACAACTAAATGATACCTGTATAAACATGTAGATGTATTTGTAGAAACGTTGCATCATTGTACAATTTATATTATTATTTCCGTTTGGACAAATATGTCCCGTGGTCCTCAAAGGGTTAAATAATACACTCATAATAAGCATGAAATAGGGTAGTGTGTGTGTGTGGTATAATGATGCAAGTGATCAAATTATAATTACAACATATTAATTTAAATTTCACAATATACAGGGTGTCCAATAAGTCCAGTCTCATAGGAAAATTTATTGTAAATTGAATTTACGAAAGTAATACAGTAGAATTAAAACAAATGTTGAAATTGATGTCTTATTTTGAGACCCTTTTTTTTTGTTGCAACAAAAAAAGGGTCCCAAAATAAGATATCAATTTAAATATTTGTTTTAGTTCCAATGTATTATTTTCATAAATTTAATTTGAAATGAATTTTCCTATGAGTCTGGACTTAGGGGACACCCTGTATAATTATATTTAAGCTCAATTGTCAAATGAGCTTTGAGTGGAGGCTTTTGTTATAGTTTTACTATTCATCAAACTTCCATCACCATCCATAATAATTTTATTAGTAAGTATTAGTTTATAATTGTTTGACATTAACTCTTTTGCCCAAAGTTCATAAAAGATTAGTTCCCATAGTAAATAAATGAATTGGATAATGAAGCATTTTATTGTATAAATGCTTCCATCATAAATATTTTATATAGTTTTTAATAATTAGCAAATTAAAATGCTTAAATTTTTACCAAACACCAAATTAGAGAATATTCATTTAGCTACCTTGGAGTTGATTTTCATTTTAGTTATAATACAGTATTTAGTTAAAGGAATATTCTTTACAGGAAGTTTTATTCAAGGATGAAATTACTTTGAAAGAGGAGGTAATAGATCCTAATGCTTATGAAAATGACGTTCTTGATGATAAACCAAATAACATTGGGAAGTCTTCAACTAAACAGGTGAAGTAACGTGAAAAAATATTAATTAGTAGTAGTAATGGTACTCGTAATTGAAAGTATTACGATTCTAAAAACTATATTTCAAAATTAATGACTTAATTACACGAAGTCGTCGTTGTCTTAAGAGTCTAATACATTAAATAATTATGTAAATCATAATTAAAATGTGATAAAACATTTATAAACTAACACAGTAGTTTTGACAGCTATAGGCCTATATCATCAAAATTTGATGTATCATGAATGGAACTTGCCACAAAGCCATATTGAAGTTGAAGTATTTGTTTCTTGTATTCAGAATAGGATCTGTACACAAATGTCAGATGATACTTTTTCTAGTAAGGAAAGTGTATCAGTCAGGGTTGGCAAAAACCCAATTGGTTTTTTGCTGTTTTTTTTGCCAACCCTGGTGTCAGTATTGAAAGTAAAAAAATCATATATTAAAATTGATACCAGTACTATACCTCCAAACTCAGTTGTTTAATAGGAATATTTTGCCCGTGTTGTGCTTAATTTTTATATCAATTTAATTGAAAGTAGTTAATATAGCTATGTAAAGTAATTTTTGTTACCTTGTCCAAATATATCCACTCATTAAATACTAATGATAAATAATAATACTGTTTCAAAGTCTTAGGCCCCCTAAATTAAATTTTTAAGGATTGCAGTTGCCATTTACAAATTACCAAGCAATTATTGACAACATTGATGATAAATATACAACTTGACTGAGATATTACAAACATTAATTATTTGAGCATTTTATTTTCAAGCAAAACATATACTACCCAACTGTCCAATGAAAATACAACTTGTGGTAAATAGTTACTTTTGTAACAAGTTCTCAGTTATTTAGCTCTATTCTTATATTATTTTGGCCATTGAAAACATGAAAAAGGCTAAAAAACCCTGAAAAAACATGGGTTGGTTGGTTGGTTGTTGTTTTTTATAAAACCTTGGTTTTTGCTTACCCTGGGTTAAACAGAGTTAAAAATTTATAAATCCTAGTTACACGCATGTTTTAAGAACTACGTAGTAAACTCTATGCCTACTTGTTTTTAGTAGTTTAAATGTTCTTAAAAACTTAATAGTAGCTACAGTATGAGCACCAGGGTTGGCACCCAAAAACCCAACCCCAACCCAAAACCCACTGGAATTTTCAGTGGGTTTTTGTTCTGTGTTTATTTTAAAATAATTGAAATTTTTCTGATTGCTACATTGTTCAATTGTAGCTAATTAGAATGATTTGGCATGTTGATTATTTCAAGTAAGCTGACTTATAAAACAATTCTTAAATTATGCAATGTGTAAATAAAGATTATGAAAAATTGAAAAATTATTAAAAAGGATTTGCACCCATTGTGAACACTATGGCAATTATTGGATCATTTGACACATTGCTCCAACCATCTTGAATTAAAGTTACAGTAGAATTGACTAAGTCTTTTTTCATTGAATCCAGTACCTACTTCATTATTCACTTTGATTAGCGAGTCATCAGATAATTTTTTTCTGCTTGGAGGACAATAGCCTGGTCTTAAATTTTGGACCCATTTAATAAATTCTTTATTCTCTACAACTACAAATGGAATATTTGCTGAAAAGAAAAATCTGGCCATTTGCAAATCTAGTTCTTTTTGATCTACAGTTGTTCTAACCACATATGGCATTATCTGACCTTGTGTTTTCTTGGCTGGAGTAGAATGAAAAAATGGTATGGAAGATTCAGAAGCGGTTGAAGTGAATGAAGTCTCACTACTGTGAATTGTAGTATCATCATGAACCAGGCTTTCATATGATTTGCTTGAAGAGGGTCTACTCTCAAAACTGCCGTGTCTATGTGTAGGAGGAAGAGTTGCTGATGTTGATGTAGCTGTATTTGTAAGCTCATCCGCTTCATCATCACGAGCCTGTACCCATTTTTTATTGCATCGATCTAAATAATGTTTCACTCATTCTATTTTTTTGAAAATACACATCTGCAGTATTTGCACCAAACTCTATTTGGTTGGTCACTCAATATTTCTACTTCATCCCATTCAGCAGCTTTAAGTCTGCCACCAGTATGTGCAGGTCTAACTTTCTCTAGATGTTTCACACACTCAATTTTTTGAGTGATACTTTCTTTGCAATAATTGCATAGTACTCTAGTAGGCTGATCACTTAATAAAGTCACCTCGTCCCATTTGCTAGCTTTAGATCTTCCACCTCTATAACTCTTTGGCATCTTAAAAATTTAAATTTGAGTTAGGTCTAAATAAAGCTGAGATCTGCTGTTAAGAAATAAAAGAAAGATCTAAAATTAAAATGGAGAAAATTTTAATATGTCATTATTATCTCTCATATCTGAAGTTTCTGTGAAATAAAGATGTCTTTTTAATATATATTGTAGATTAGATAAATAAATTACTAAAATAGATATATTAGGCACTACATAATTATCAAACCTTTCTAAAAAAAATTTCAACCCATCAAAAATGCAAAAACCCACTTGGGTTGGGTTTTTGCCAACCCTGATGAGCATAAATTAATAATGTACAGTATGTTACTTTTCAAATTTGAGTACAGTAGTTTCAACTGGATACTGTTAAATCACATAATCCCCAAATAAAGTATGATTTCCAATTAATTGTAAACTTTATTATAAAATTCTTGGGTATAAATTTGATTTGAGGAAATACAAGGCATTAAAAAATAGTAATATTTGATCCCTTAAGATTGTGGAGGGGAGGGACCTTACATCGCAAGATGATGATGATGAATGAATGATGAAGTGGTGTTAGTTGGATTTAGAGTTTCACTTTGGAAGTTTTAATAATTTTACCTTTTCATTGGTAATATAATTTGGTTTTGATAATTTATATATAGTCCTGTAAATACATATTTGTTGAATAAGTATGAATATACATGATTTTAGATGGAATAATTCGGTATGCGTAAAAATATGAGGGTCAGTCTGTAAGTATCCAGACATTTATTGCGTAAAATCTATCACCATTATATGAAAACTTTCAAGCCTGTACATGCCTGTAGTATTAGAGTACAGTATTTGAATGTGTGATAATTTACTCATACAGGCCTCTAGTAATGAGTATCTACATTAGCATGCGCAAATATACGAGCTTATGAGGAGTACTTTAAACTGTACTGTATTTAATACTGTACTGATTCAAATATTTTATATTTTCAGAGTAAACCAAAAGAAGCTGAAGTTATTACCGTGGAAATTGATCCTCTGGATTTAGGGGTAAGACTCGTTAAAAATATTTGAAATTATGTGACAAATATTTCCACCCGAGTAATGTTAAAGAAAATTGATATTAAATTTTGACATTCAGAATTATTTAATCGGAGCATTTTCAAGCTGTAAAGGTAACATCCAATGTCTCATATCCCCAGGAAGTCGGGGTAAGGGGGCTGAACCAGAGTCAATTAAGGCAGGGGTACCCAGCCCGCCGCCTCACTGCGACGTAAGATACAGGAAAAAAAACACCCATCCTTGGGAGCACTGGGGTTCGAACCCACGACTCAACATAGTCCAAGTGGCACCTAAACCGATGAAGCCACAGGATGCTCAATTTTTAATCTGTAACACTTTGTATTAATTTTAGGTCAGCAGCTGTTTGAATGATTGTTGAAATCTTGTTTTTTATCTTGATATATTTTTTTTTAGCATGTGTAATTTGAGGAAAGACCAGGTATATTTCACCTTTGAAGAGTACCATTTCACATTAGTCACACATTTGCATTTTTTAAATTTTTGTCCCTTTCTCAATCGTAAACAATCTGTAAGGTGAACACGCTTAAGTTATTGAGTGTCATCCTTGCCCTCTTTAGTCTTTTGGTGTACCATTTGATGGGTGAATTTCTTGCAGTGGCTCCAAGTTTTGGTTTTTAAGTTTTGGGGATCCCTGATTGTGGATCCATCTAAATTTCTAGGAGAATTATTGCTTCCATGTGAACTTTGCTCCAAGTTTTACTGAGATTGGAGTTCCTATTTGTAGCCTAATTTTTTGCCAACTTTGTTTTGATTGGAAGTTGCGCATTCAAAGCAGTGTTTGTTTGCATTCGTCCCATTGCTGTTTGGTGGGAATGAAGGTATAGATGAGTAGGCAAAGTTTGATGTATCATACCCCATTATGGTCGATTGTCGTCGTCCTCATAGGGAATACGAGTTACGTTGTAGCCATGTTACGACACCGCTTCCCGTTAGATCAGCGAGTTCAAGCAACGCTGGATCTGTTCAGTTGTTGGATGGGTGGTTGTCTTTTTTCCATTCAAATGGAGCGACCCTTAAATTGTTTGGGTCCCACATCAAGCTGTAGGTCCCTTCCGACACCCATGACCATTATAGAAGTTGCAAAGGAGGGAGAATAACCTTAGACATCATGATGATAGGATCGATGGTGCAGTATGTCATGTGGTAGCACCATGATGTAATTTCTAACAAGATGCAACAGTTTACTGCATAAGTTTGTCATCGATGATCATTAAATGGATCGGAAGATTGAGGCATCGTGTCTAACTTTGGTTCAGAAATATGTAGTTTAGGGGCCACCTGTCTTTTTGGCAATGCCCATAACCCCTGATTGTGGGTATGGGGAACCAGTTTTGTGCTGTCGTCTAACCCGGGCATATTGATTCGCCATGATTGGTATCATGTATGAAATGAGTGTGGTTTTCAGCTGTCAGAAGTGTAGTGACCATTTTGTTAATCCTGGCTTTACATCACTCGCTTGTCGAATGTTGTAAGTTCCTTGGGGTCCACATTGGTGGAGGATGGTGGTGGTCTTTCTTCGGTACAAGAACATAGGTGGGTATTACCTGGAGAGTGGTGTTCTCACGGTTTATGAACCCCCATCCCTTCTTTTATAAGTGACTTACATTCTTAAAAAAATTTCATTCATTCATTTGATTCTAGTGTTTTGTTTAGTTAGAGATTAGACTTTGATTTTGAAGGTCCTGTCTTCAACTCCTGCCTCTTCTGTGCTTGTGGACCAGCCATTTTTATACTCTCTGCCTTCAGATGACTTTCTCCAGGTCCCACACCCACCCCACCCACTTGTCAGGGAATTGGGTTCTGGATGTTACCCATTTAATTCGTTCACATTCATTACCATCATTCATCTGTTTATACAAATTTTGTACGTATGTTTAATAATATTATTATGGTGTTTATCCTTCAGGAATGTAGTGAGACTGCGAGTGATGAAAAGAACAGTGATCAAGGTCCTTGGCGTTATCAGAGAAATCTCGTAATTAGCGAAGAAAATGACGAAAGTGTATATAACCGGGATAATAAACCAAAGAGTGAAGGTCTATCATCATTTCTATGCCAGTCAGGGAAGTTTGAAACAGAGTCTTCTGGTGACACCATAATGGAAGAGGGATGCGTTTTGAATCCTGAAAACTATTTGGAATGTGAGTATGAATCCAGTTTAACGAGTGATTTGAAATTTCACGTGTTGAGCGATTCCGTACCTAAAATTTATAAATGTTGCAAATGTAATTATGAGACGCATAAGAAGAGTAATATTAAGAGACATTATTTGACGCACACCAAAACGAAAATGCTTAAATGTTCCGAATGTAATTATAAGACTAACTTAAAATATGATTTAAAAATTCATGTTTTAAATCATTCCGGAACGAAAATGTTTAAATGTTCCAAGTGCGACTATGGAACTAACAGGAAAAGTCGCTTGAAGATTCATTTGTTAAATCATTCTGAAACCAAAATGTTTCAGTGTACTAAGTGTAATTACGAAACTAATGTCAGGTATTGTATAAGAAGACACGTTCTAAAACATTCTGAAGAAAGTTTAAAACATGCCGAAGAAAGTTTAAATCGTGCAGAATGAAAGTGAGGAACTAATTTCAAACGCCTCTTAAAATTTCGGGTGTTCAACTAGAACCATTCTGGAGCAGAAATGTTTATAAATGTAATTGTGGAAATAAGGTGTGAAGCGTGATAGAAAAATTCGTTTAGCAAATTATCAACGAAAAAGCAAAAAGGGCTGAAATATCGAAGTTAAAAGTATGAGATCCGAAGTGTGTGGAGTAAGGACCCCGAGTTAACATCGATTATGGTAAGATCCGCAGGAGCTGTTAATACATCATCTTAGCCATACTTGACCCGTTAAATTAACTGCAGGGTAACTATTTAAATGAATAGTTACATACAGTAGTTCGATACTCCGACTGGTTCTGGACTGTAATTAAGAAACCAAATATCCAGATGGATTTGGAATGGTCGAATGCACAAGATTTTGCGCATTCGAAAACATAATGGTGGACGAGGTAGTAGTAGTGAAGCTTGAGCATGCGTAAATCTTTAGGTAGGCACGTATGGAAAAGCCAGATGCGGTCTGAAACATAAATTGGTGAAAGGGGCGCTCAGCAGCGCAGTAGTTAAGTGGCGGACTTTGAACGGTGAACCTCTGGTTCGCTCACGCCTGCTGGCTCTTGGATTGGCAACGGAATAAAGGTGACTTTTGGGGCACACTCAACCCACGCATCCTGTTGTTACCTTTAAAATTTTAAATTGGCGAAAGAATGCTAGGAAAAGAGAACTAATTTTAAAATCTAAAGTCAGTGACAGAAATATGAGTGAAGATCATGGTTGGAAATTCCAGAACCTGTCATATAGTTTCGAAGTAATAGAGTGATATGAGCATCAAGTTATTGAACTGTACACCCAACGCAAGGAAGCTATTATAATACTTGCAACATTATTTATAGGAGTCAGTGCAGACCAGACCCAGGGTGGAACTAGGCTGATACAAATGGATCAATCGCACACAGCATCAATGATAGGATTCATTCAGCCACAATATGCAATGCAAGAAAACAATAGTACATACTATATATGAGGGAGAAAAATTAACAACGTTTCAGTTTTTTTTTAAAGCTAAAGACTATAAGTGGGTCGTGAGGATGATGTCCTTGTGGGACAACCAAGATTCTCCTGCAAGTCGAAAGATCGAAAAATACAAGAGTTTTGTAATAAGAGAAGAACGTGATGAGGTGGGCAAAGTTTACAGTAAGTGTTATGAGCATAAAGTATTGAACAGAATCCATGGATAAGTAGAGAACGATCGAATTCCTAGGAAAGTTCCCGAGACTAGAAGATGAAGGAAGGATGGTAGTTGCATAAGATCAGGCACTTCAAACAAATTGGTTTGCAACATGGATGGTGGGTACAGGCGAGTTAATGTGTGTCGGTTGTCATGATAGATTTGAAATGGTAAGTCGTATACTATCGGGAAGCGAACTGTTTTTTGGCAAAGGGAACCTATATAGAAAGGGATAATGAAGTAGGCCGATTCAAATACGAGAAACATTGGAAGCTTGAGGGCTACGTCGTGGTCATGTCGCAACACCGCTTCCCGTTAGATCAGTGAAGTTAAGCGATTTTGGGTTCGATCGTAGCTGCATAAGTGACCGTCCTCCGCTTCTAGTTGATGTAGCGACCGCTAGTTCGGATCCCACTAAAGCTCTAAGGTCTCCTCCGTCTCATGACCTTTGATGTTGAGGAGGAGGTTAAACAACAACAACAACAAAACTGGAAGCTTGAACAGCAGGGGATAGTAGAAAAGGATGAAGTACTAATCATGTACGATTGAGATTTCAACAGATATAACTGTACCAGGATGTCGACCGGATACAGGGGTAAGGGAAAAATCGGGAAGAAAAATGTCTACTACTGGGAATGGTTGTGACGTGGATTACTATCGAGAGAAATACCGGTATCTAAAATACCAGACATTATAAAATAAGAGAAGAGTATGGGTTGTGGAGCAGGTGGTGAGTCTCCTGGTTGTTGTCGAGCAGCGAATGTCGTAAGAAAAGACAGCTCAGATTTCTTTCAGCAGCTGCTTATAAGAAAAGCAATTTCTCATTGGATTATAACTAAGGCTAATGGCATCCCATATGGTAAAATATCCTTGGAGTTAGGGTCCAAATTCGCATAAAGAATTGTAGCCTAGAAAACGAAAGAACGTTTTAAGTATTCAGAATGTAATTGTGGAGGTAATTTGAAAGTCATAAATATTGTTTTTAAACCATTCTGAATAAACCTCTCGTGGAAAAGATAAACACCATAAAACGAAGGTACAACAGGAAAAGATCAGAAGAAAAGGAGAACTGGGAAGAGCATAAATTCAGCAGAGTATACAAAGAGGAGGTGCTAAACAGAACATACATAGAGAGGGATAAAACCGTGAAATTCCTGGTAAGAGGGTCATTTAAGACCAGAAGATGAACGACTGGTGGCAGCACAAGATCAGGCACTACGAACAAACCGACTCGAAAGAAATAGCGAAGGTAAAAATGAAACTGGGATGTGTAGAATGTACTCAAAGAATCCAGAGACTGTGAGTCACATACTATCTGGATTGGATGCGAAGTACTCCTACACAGAGGAAACTATACAGACGAAATAGGGCTTGAAACCGAAAAACATTGGGAACATATTCCACAGGGAATAGAAGATAACGAGGAAGTGCTACTCCTATATGATCATAAGATACCAACTGACATCAGAGTATCAGGATGCAAACTAGACATAGTAGTGAGAGAGGAGGAGGGTAACAAATGCCTCTTGGTGGAAGTTGGAGTCCCTGGGGACTGGAACGTAACAAACTACGAAAGGGAAAAGATCTTAAAATACCAGACTCGAACATGAAGTACGGAGGATGTGGAATGTAGAACCTGAGATCATCCCGATAATGGTGGGAGGGACAGGAGCAGTAAAAAAATCTACAGTGGAGTATTTGGACCAACTGCCTATAAGTATAACATCCAGAGAAACATTAGGCAAGATATTGCGATACAGCACCTCTATCCTACGCCTGGTACTAGGCTGTACCTAAAAATTTCTTACGGTTAAGGTTGACTCGAAGTAAGAAACTCTCTCTAGCTGAAGTAGAAAGGAAAAAAGAAAAAGAAAAAAAGGCAGTTGGTGAAAGTATCCAACTGTAACAATAAAGGAACTATAGTAGAATACCTTGACAAACTGCCTGTAAGAATAACATCTGAAGAGATAGTTGAGAGACCGTAAGGTACGGTACTTCTATTCTCCGCTAGGTACTGGGATGGATCCAAAAATCCCAGAGAGTTGAGGAAACTAAGAAACTCTATCCGTTTGAAATAGAGAGCTTAGAAATCACCAACTGAAAAGTACATTGACTGACTATTACTCTTTAATCCCTTCATCCGCTGTAGAAAGGTGAGAGAGTTGATTGGAGCATGGTCAAACAGCGTAGATATTGCCCGAGCTTGAATGAGCTTTTTTCGGGTTCTGGATGAGGCGATCGGTCAGAGTGGTGATTCTGAAAGCACTGGACACGGATTCGAGTCCCCACTGTCTTCGTCTGATTCTCCCACATAATCGCATTTGCACTTTCAATCTCAGACAAGTACTGTTATTGTACTTAAAATGTATTCATACAATCTCGTGTTTATGAGTTTGTCTAGAATTAAGCCTACACCGAGAAGGCATCATAATGCTGTTTAGAAGCTGGTGCCTGTTGTTATTTGATAGGAAATTACAGTGGATATTAGTGTGCTGAGGTGTAACACAGATACTGCGGTAAAAGAGGAAAGGTAGAAGAAGTGTTTTATTGTTAGAAGTTTGGGTGTCGAACTGCATCATTGTTGCTAATTACGAACGGAATAAGTGGCTGAATTATCAAATATTAAAGTGTGGAACGAGGACCCAGAGTTAATATTGTTGATGACAAGAGCCACGAAGCTGTGTGTCAAAACATTATTCCAGCCACAATTAGACCAGTTACGCGTTAAATTATGGACGGGAGAATATCAATGCGGGAATAGCTGCATCCAGCATTTTATATTCTGACTGAAGTGAAGTAAGTAACGCGCGTAACATACAGGGTGTGCATGAAGTAACGCGAGTGAAGAGACTAATCCGATTTAACTGGTTTAAACTTGTCTTTTAACTCTTAAAAATTTTCAACACCACTTCTAAACTTACTAGGAATATACAGTCGTTATAAAGTACGTGAATAAATATTACTCGTCCATGTTCACTCGCGTTAATATAATTCAAATCGATTTCTCTCTTCATTCGCGTTACTTACTATAACACACCCTGTATTTAAATTATCGTTAAATTAACTCTGGAAGATGAAGTAAAAAAAAAAAAAAAAAAAAAATAAATTTGTGAAAACGAAAGAAATTCTGAATCTAAAAAATTTGCAATGTTCTCGAGTGTAATTTTAAAATTGTAAGATAAAATTTTGTATTTTTTATAATTCTTTTTATTTCTTTTATATTTTTGAGGTAGAGTTTAATAGCTATTAATGCTCTAAATGTAATCGGAATACCGATAGAGAAGATGGTACAAAATAATTCATTAAACTGTCTTAAATCTCCCGTGGTGTCGTTCATTGGAGATTGTACTTTAACAATGAATGGACCGGGTTCGATTCTCGTCGTCTCGCCCCGCGGTTGGATCAGGAACCTATTTTGTGATTGGCCAGGATCAGATAACCCGCACTCGAAGGTTCACAACATCCCCCTCCGAGGAGGGGGAAGAACAGTAAACAACTGTAAAAAAAAAAAATTTGTGTGAAATTATGGAAGTGAAAAATTGGCGTTGACCGAGAATTCTGCGAGATTTCGAGAATATTTCGCCGATTGTTTGAAAAGGACCTAATTTTTGATTGATCAAAGCTCACCATCTCTTAATCCATGAGTGATGTGTATCCCAATAACTTTATTTTTTTCCTATTAAATTATAGCGTGAATAGATTGTTTACTTTTTTTCCTATTTGCCCGTTCATTATCTAGTGATAACGTTAGAGGCGAGTTGAGTACCTACGAGGTTATCCTAATGGTAGAACCTTGGGATGTTAATCTGAAGGTCGGGGGGCTAGACTTGAGATTTCAGTGATTAAGGTCCCTGTGTCGTCTTTGATGGGATAAAGTGGTTCGGATTCCACGTAAAATTGTAAGTAGGTTCCCTCCGTATTATGACTTTTTGACCTTTAGATATTTCAGATCACGTTAAACAAACCCGAAAATTATTAAACTGATTTCTCCACAATTTTTAGATTAATAACATTATCTGAAACAATACGGGTTTAACAGAGCTACTTTCGACTAAGTACTGTTCTGGTTAGGTTTATTTTAAATCACGAAATGATAAACACGTTTAAATAATCGAGCCATAAAAATATAATGGTTGGTAATATTTTTATTTTGCCAAACATTACAGAAAATAATTTTAATATATTTTAAAGGCCTATAACAAAAACAATAATAGTTATAGTAAGAATAATAATTATAAAATTGTTTGCGATTGGTCACCCATCTAACTACTGGACCCGCACTGGACTGGACAGACTACAGTTTTGGTATCCGTCAAAGTGCAAGTCCTCGAAAACTCGTTGGGCGAGATCGGGAGACTTAAGCAAAGAAGCAAACCCGGATCACTTCCCAAAGCATTCGGGAAGCAATATGTTAGTGATTAACACTGGGAAGCAGTACGTTAAAAAGAGAGAGGTTGGTTGGTTAGAAAGAGGTTGGTAATCTAGGAGATAACCTACCGACCGTAAACAAAGCTATAAATGTTAACAAAGTTATAAACTTGCTCAGTTCTTTCTTGGTATTATACTATACAAGTCGCAACTATAAAACTATAGTCTTAAAATTAACCCATGTCAAGTGGGAACATATACGAAACTGTTATTTTGCCATTAATTACTGCAGATGATCCGTCAAGAACAGCAAACTGGATGAAACAACTTGGTCTGCTGAAACAACAATGAATTGCAGTAGTTGCAAAATTGAAATGAATTGGACGAAGCGTTCTACAACCAACGACGGATACGCCTGGAAGTGTCAAAATAAGGTGTGTGTTAAATTCAAGTCGACGGTATCAATTCGAACAGGATCCTTCTTTTCGCAATCTCATGTTAAACTTTCAAAGTGGCTCCATGTAATGTATTTGTGGTGTGAGGGGGAATCGTTACAAACATCTTGCAATTTAACAAATCTCAGTCCTAAAACCATGGTGGATATTTACAATATGCTTCGAAAGGTATGCATGGTACATTTTGAAAAAAATCCAATTAAACTAGGAGGACCTGGAATTATTGTGGAGGTGGATGAATCGTGCTTTTCACATGAAGTAAAACGCCAGAAGGGTCAAGGACCGAAGGAGCAAATTTGGGTTCTTGGCCTTGTAGATACGAGCTATACCCCATCTATTGGGTACATGGAAATTGTACCTGCTCGTAATGCGGAAACTTTATTACCAATCATAAACGCAGTTGTACAGCCTGGAAGTATTATTTATACAGATGAGTGGCGAGCATATAAAGGTTTGCAAAAATTAGTCTTTACTCATGGAACTGTCAACCATTCAGTGAATTTCGTCAATCGTGAAACTGGAGTTCATACCCAGACTATTGAATCTTACTGGAACAAACATAAATACCATATAAAGAAAATGAAAGGATGTAAAAAGGAGCTACTCAACTCGTACTTGTGGCAAATGATGTGGCGTGACCGATTCTTCCGAAATCCATTTTTTACTTTGTGTGACCATATAGCGCAACAATTCTAATAAATTTACTTTCAATCTAATATTTTAACATGTTATGATTTACTCTTTTTGTCTTTACTTCATTAAAGCGAGCATTTTTTTATCGTACTCCTTATCCTAAATATTGGGAAGCAATATGTTAGTAATCCGCAAACCCTCCCAGTTTGCCCGATTGTGTTAAAAAAACTGTAGATCATTTGTCCCCAATGTTTTCTGGATCGAGGCAACCCAATGCCATCCGTTCTTTCGCGGCAGGGCTACATCGTAGCCAGTATCGTAATACCGCTTGCCGTTGATTAGCGAAGTTAAGCAACATTAGGTCCGATTGTAGTTGGATGGGAGACCGTCCTCCGCATCCACACCATGTAGCGACCCGTGGTTCCGTTCCGACGAAACTCCCAAGTTACATTTTGCTTTCGCGGCACCATAAAGGATTTCTGTCTTTCATTGTTCAATATCCAGTTTTTTCTCTTTCTTGATTGTGTGGTTGGATGCAATCAGGAACAAGATGCACCAAAACTTTGTATTTCTTCAAGGTAACAGATACACACATTGCAATCAAATACATTCATATAACCTTAGGCTCGTTCTACGCAAACGGCCAAGAACTCGGAATATCTGCAATTTTATATATACAGGGTGTCCCATAAGTCCGGCATCATAGGAAAAAAAAAAAAAAAGGCAAAACGAAAGCTTTATTTACAGAACGTGCTCAATATGTATTGTTCCGTAGCCCATGCACAAAATTCCATCCGCCGGTCGGGATCATCATCGCTTAATTTCTGTAGGATCTGAAATTTATATGGATGCCATTTGTGAGCCTGAAGAATGCGATGGATGCTACTTTTCGACACTCCTGTCTCGGCGGACAATCGCCGAATAGACTTATTGGGACTTCTGTTAAAATGAGCCAGGATAGCAGTCGCTGTATCATCGTCAGTGGACCTCCTTGAAGGTCCACTGCGTGGTTTATCTTCTATGGATCCTGTTTCCTTAAACTTTGCAACAAGTCTGCTAACACAACTCTGTGTTATTGGCTCGCGGTCTGGATGCAGTCTGTTAAATTCAGCAGCGGCCTCACTTTGACTCCGATTTCCTATGAATAGAATTATCTGGATTCGTTCTTCCTTGCTCACAGACATTATGGCCTGTAGAAAGAGAAAAATATGAATTATGGTTTGTAGAAATAGAAAAATATGAATTTCTCCAATGATGCCGGACTTATGGGACACCCTGTAGTATACTGCATATCCCGTTGCACAAAATATATAAGGAAAAATTTTCCACTCATTCGCACACGATCGACATATCGTTCACTTTGCGAGCGTAAGTACCCGAAATTTTACTGAAATGCTTATTTAATTTATAGATTAATGTACTAAATTTTCTGAGTGAGTGAATTTTAGGGGCAATGAACTAGACCCATTTTTTCTCATTTATTACTGAAGAATCTCGGTCATGCGGCGTATAGGGACGCATCCGCGTGATAGGTTAAACTGGGCATTAGAATATTTTTACTGAAATGCTTATTTAATTTATAGATTAATGTATTAAATTTTCTGAGTGAGTGAATTTTAGGGGCAATGAACTAGACCTATTTTTTCTCATTTATTACTGAAGAATCTCGGTCATGCGGCGTATAGGGACGCATCCGCGTGATAGGTTAAACTGGGCATTAGAATTATTTGTCGTCCTGCACGCACGTTTATGCCATCTTACTCTGACGCCTAAAGTTTTCCCAGTTTAACTTCTATAAACTGAGTCACTCTATACATTCAACTGAGCGAATACAGTCAGCTCTGCATTATCCGGGTTGTTCTTTGTTAGACAACATTTGACAGTATTTTTATACTTAACGTTGTCTTTAAGTATTAAAAGTGAAGTGATCTATAGTCTTCTGAAAAGTGCTCAGAAGAGAGAAATAAGGCAAATAAAATGGTAGGTATCATTAAGAACAGTTGTAAGAGTAAAGAAGTAATCTGTAGATTATATAATTCTTAAGTTAGGTCTCTTCAGAATACTGCATTCAAACTTGGTCACCTCACCAAGGGCTTCCAGCATTTTCAGTCTGCGCGGAAATCTGACCGAGTCAGTGACTCTTGGTTCCATTCCCCCAAAGCAGTCATTGCTGCCCCGTTTTCTTCATACGTCATGGTTGACATATACAAGATGGCGCAAAAGTCGCGCATCATAGGAATTTTCAGTGTTGATTATATATTTTTTTCTCTTTTAGGTAGGGGATGGCTGCGAAATTAACAATAGACGAGAGGGTGAGCTTGGTTTTAATGTACGGAATACCAGATACAACAAATCGATGAATGAACCAACTTCCTTCCAAAGGAAGCTGGTTTAAAAGTCTTGGGGGCGGGGCTGACAACCAAGCTATTTTCCTTCAATGTTGAAGAGGTTCCTTATCGGGCCTTTAATTTGAGAACACTACACATTCTGCCTTTCCTATTTTTCAATGTTGTTTGTGTGGCAATTGGGTTTAGTTTGAAATTTGGTACCAGTTTTTCGATCATTTTCCATATGTAGATTATGGTGTACCCCTCTCTTTTTTCCAGGGAGTACAAATTTAGTTTACGTCGTCTTTCCCAGTAGTTAAGTTGTTTGCAGCCATCAGTCCTAGCTGTGAAATGTATCTGAATGTCTTCGTCTATTAGTTTCTTCCTTTTTATATGGGGACGTCAAGACTGAGCAGTTTTGGTATGATCAGTGTTTTCAGCAGGGGAATCATTGCTGTCTTGTCCCTTCTTTTGAAAGTTCTTAGTGCCTGTCCCGCGACTCTTTTTCGCTTTGTTTATCGCTGTCTGATTTTGTCTCGAATTTCGCATCATCGGTCATTATAACCCCGAAATCGATCGTTTTCGTGCTTCTCTGAATTTCCTGTCTATCTGGAGCATAATATGCAGTCCGAGTTCCTCGTTTCTACCATATCTCAAGAGCTGAAATTTCTCGGTGTTAAATGTCATGTTGTTGTCTTCTGACCATTTGTATATTTTGTTCGTGTCCATCTGCAAGGTCTCCACCTCTTTTGCATCGCTGATTTTTCTGCTGATCTTTGTATCGTCTGCAAATGATGTTACTATACTGTTGCGTTTACTCCACTGTCTATGTCTGTTGGCATGGTAATGAATAGGAGTGGGGCCAGTACTGTACCTTGTGATACTGAGCTGCGTACTGCTAATTCTGATGATGATATACCTTGAATTTTGATGACCTGTGGACGTTTTCTGAGGAAGTTGTAGATCCATTTTCTCACTTTGCCTGTTATTCTCATATGTTTCATTTTATGTGCTATTATACCATGGTCATATTTGTCGAAAGCTTCAGCAAAATCCGTGTATATGACATCGTAGTCGTCATTGCCTTCCAGTGCATCTAGGATATTGTTATAGTGCTTTATAAGTTGTGATAGGCATGATCTTCCTGATCGGAATCCGTGCTGATTTTCGTTGAATTTTTTCAGTCTCAAAGAAGTCATAGATTTTCTCTCTATTCTTTCAAATACTTTGGTGAGGTGGGACGTCAATGACACTGGTCTATAGTGCCTTGCTTGAGATCTCTCCCCATCTTTATATATCGGGATAATGTTTGCTCTTTTCAAGATGCTCGCTATTTCCCCACAGTCTCAGGATCTCCATATCCAGTACAAGGGTGTAGCTATTTCATTTTTACAGTTTTTAATCAATAATGCGTTCCAATTGTCCGGACCTGCAGCCGAATGTGATTTCATTTGTCCTATAGCTCTCGCTACATCTGAGTAAAATCAAAATCTGTTATATAATCTTACAATTTCACTTCAAAGAATGCATCTATGTCAGGTATCGCTTTGTCACTTTTTGGGGTACTGAAGACTGATACAGGGCTCTCAATGTTTCAGATATTTCTTTTAGATCGTCCGTTAGTTCATTGTTTCCTTTCATTAAGGGCAAATCAACCCTTAAAATATGACTGAAGAAAAATACGAGATTTCAGTTTGGTCACCAGCGGCCGCATGTGCACACTGACAGCTGGTGAAGTACTGTAACATTAGAGCTGTCTTAAGAGGCTGAACGGCCCGTTGACAGAAAATTCAAGTGGTATTAAGGGACCGATAGTGGCGCGCGTTTTTTTTTTTTTTTCGCATAGCTATAGGAGTATTTTCGATTTTCCCTTATTGCTTCTACCGCCTTTTCCTCTTCCCTCTATGTATGGCCCTTAATCAGCGTTTGTATTTCCCTGTCGATACTTTCCAGTTTTTCTTGTATTACTTTCCTGGCATTGTTGTCTCCGCAATTAGCTAACTTCGCCGCTACTCTCTTTCTTTGGCGGAATATTCTTCTCTTTTGCCTCTCTAGCCAGTTCCTCTTTCCTTTTGGCTGTGCTTTCGGAGCATATTTTCAAAAATTCTCAGTGTTTTTTCTTCCGAGGTTGCTAGCATTTCTTAAGTTGTTTTATTTTCTAAAACTGTTCTTCACTCTATTTGGGCCATGTGTGATCTGATTGCTTCCCAATTTATAGTCTTGGAGTTTAAGTTAAGAGTTCCAAATTTGCTTCTTTCTTCAGTAGTTGTATTATCTTTTAATGATGTCGCCTTATTTATTGATATCTCGATTATGTTGTGGTTTGAGATAATAGTTGGGGTTATTTTTTATATCAGCGATCAAGTTCGTGTTATTCGTGAATACCAGATCTAGGCAGTTATTTTTTCTGATATTTTCTGTTATCTCCTGTGTCAGCATAAATTCATTTGTGAGAGCCATCAACATTTTTGCTTGCTCCTGGTCTTCCCTTGCGGCCCCCTTGTCCTGGTGTGTGTGTGTGTGTATATGTATATATATATATATATATATATATATATATATATATATATATTTTTTTTTTTTTTTTTTTTTTTTTTTTATTTTTTTTTTTCTTGTTTATAGACTTCCCGTTCAACCGGTACTAGATTTTACTCGCTTCTTGGTAACTTTATTAATAATCGGAATAGTATAATTGTCGGGGACTTTAACTGCCCTAATGTTAAACAGGGAAGATGTGCTTTTTGTCTTGCGTAAAATTCTGAGTGAATTCCTTATAATATAAAACCTAATAACTATTAAAAGGATAGGCCTATTCCTTCAGGGGTTTAATTGTGATTGCCTATATTAGTAACAAAGTGTCAACTCACAGTGTAGGCTCCATCGTAACGGCCCTACATCGAAGCAAACTAAGGCCCAGCGAAAATAAGGTGGGAAAAATTTCTTTCGTTCACATATAGGCATCTAAAATCCTGAGGCTAGAATTACCGAAAACAATTAAATAAACAAAGAGGTCCTTTGAAGACCTACACATACATAACTCTCTAACGAAAAAACATCGGGCTTTTGTCGGTAACTCTCCACTGAAGTCTGCTGGAAATTTCCAACGGATGGGGGTATCAGGCAATCAACCCATAGCCCTATATAGTTTTTTCATAGAGCAAAAGTAATTAGCTATATTGAGAGACATGAACAGGGTTGATTTAAAGAATGGGAGCAACTGGAGAAAACGCACCTGATGTGACTGAAAGGTGCGTTTTCTCCAGTTGGAGTAATTTCAGAAAATTGGCCGCCGCCGGACGTCAATGCTGACGAAATGGGACGATTTGGCGCCGCCGTTGGCGCTGAGCCGAAATGGGACGATTTGGCGCCGCCGTTTGGGCGCTGAGCCGTTTGGGCGCGGAGCCCAGGTCTACACTCAGGACTTAACATTTAAAATATATAAACAATTGAAACAATAAAAAATTATAAAGATTTATTTAGAACCATCATTACAATATTTTTATCTGCCCCATTGACGATTGGTCAGGTTCAGTCATGATATTTTTGTTAAAACTAACAAAAATATCACGACTTAACAACCAATCGTCACTGCCCGGTTAGGTCAACTGTACGCCTTTGACGATTGGTTAGGTTAAGTCGTGATATTTTCGTAAGTTTTAACAAAAATATCACGACTTAACCTAACCAATCGTCAAGGGGGCAGATAACGGAAAAGTACCCATATTATTATATATACACCTTACATTGTTTTTTGTATGTATCCGTCCTTTGCACTGACTCTTTTGCTCGCACCGCCAAAAAAGTAACGAAGGGTCGCGCTTGCTACATTTTTCAAACACACAAATATCCATTATGTGAAAACTTCTGTTTCCCTCTCTTACTTGATATATTTTCAGACATTTATGCTATTAAGGGCAACAACACAACTTATCTGAAAAGACAGACAGCACTTCAGGTTAATAACCAAGTATTACTATTTAATACTTAATACTAATTAACGGTGGCGCCCAAACGGCGGCGCCAAATCGTACCCGACCGCAATGCTGACGTCAATGCCCCCGGCAGGGATTAATAGTTAAACTAAGACCTACTGTACGCCCCTGGTGATTGGTTAGGTTAAGTCATGATATTTTCGTTAGTTTAAACGAAAATGACATTAGGACCGATCAATTTGTGATGCGTGGTCTTTACGGGGGCTCCGCCCCCGTACCCCTGAAACCTAAATTACACAAATGATAATGTAATAACGGTTACTATAGGATACATGGATGTTGAACAAACATGCTCAATTCATATTTATCTGAATTTATGTGGCGTGATAGATTTCATAATTATGCTTTTAGTAATTTGTGTAAACACATATCAGAACAATATCCCTTTTGATTTTAGTTTCTGTATGATTTTATTGTCTGTTTTTCCCTTAATAAACATGTTTTTTATTAATTTGTTTTAATATCCTTTTTGAGTTATGTTCTAGAGGTGCGTTTTCTCCAGTTGGCTCATTTAGAGGTGCGTTTTCTCCAGTTGGCTCATTTAGAGGTGCGTTTTCTCCAGTTGGCTCATTTAGAGGTGCGTTTTCTCCAGTTGGCTCATTTAGAGGTGCGTTTTCTCCAGTTGGCTCATTTAGAGGTGCGTCTTCTACAGTTGCTTCAAAGAATGTGCATTTTTATCAAACGTTTGCAGTGAAAGAGAACAAAGAATTTGATAAAAAAAAAAAAAAAAACAGTGATATATTCTCAGACGTATATGATGATAAAAGTATAAACACTGTCATGAGCACAAGAATTTTCCTGTTTTTCAATGTTTATGACCAGTACGGAGTTAAAAGATTTAAAATCGATAATATACCACGTACTGTAGAGCATACAAACTTGATTATGAAAAATAATGTTTTTAAGTTGATTGAAAATGGCAAAGCTCCATGAAACAAGGTTTGCAAGGTCTTAATGAAGTTATGAACAGACTGAGCCTAAATATAAATTACACTTCAGTCTAAGAGCTAAACCTATGTGTACCTTGTAATCATGCGGAATAACAGGTGAAATCTGCCTACATGTAAGCCGAACACATTGTTCTTTGATATTGTAAACTGTCCAGGATCTTGGATACAACCCACAGTACAAGCCATCAGCACCACTGAAGCCCCATTTCCAAGATTTGAGCCCTCCCTTGTATTTGCTATAAAAATAATAAAAGCTGTTAGTTTCATAAGCCAAAAACTTATTGCAGTTCAGATCCAATATTAAAACAATTATCAGCTCAACATTCCAGAATACTACTATACAGGGTGTCCGAGAATTATCTGTACAATTTTTGGCTGTTATTAAAAGTCAACCATGAGGTGTAGAAATTCCAGTGTTGTCCCATTTTACAGAGAATTTCATTAAGTGTTTTCTGATACCAAGTTGTGACAAGTTTTTTAGAAATTCCAGTGTGTCCGAACATTATTTGTACAATTTCATCTTTTAATAAAATTCTTGATAACACACGTAAAATTCTTAAACAAGATTATTTAGAATCTGTATTTTCAAAAGTTTCTTTTATTAAAGTAACGTTGTTACAAACATTCGATATGTGCACCATTAGTGATTCGCAAAACATCCAATCGATACTCCAAATGTTGCCATGTACGCTGCAGCATATCCACATCAATTCGCTCAATAGCAGCTGTGATTCTTGCTTTTAAATCATCAATGTCTGTCACCCGCGTACATTTCTAAAAAACTTGTCAAAACGTGGTATCAGAAAAAACTTAATGAGATTCTCTGTAAAATGGGACAACACTTGAATTTATACACTTCATAGTTGACTTTTAATAACAGCCAAAAATTGTACAGATAATTCTCGGACACCCGGTACTTGTATGGGGAAAACTTTCTGATAAAGAGTGCTACCCTTTGTATCACCTATGGTAACTATTGTTAGAAAATCTAGAAGAGGAAGAGCCATTGTTGTCCCAAAGCGATATGATGACTAAGCTAATTGATGCAGTATTGCTTGTATATATTAAGTTAAGGTGTATATATCCATCTCAATTGTAAGGTTAGTGAAAAATTCACTTAATTTAGAGCTAACATTTTTGGGCTCTTATGGTATCATTCTTTGGGCACTCTTGTGGCATTTTTTGGGGCACTGCGCGTCCTGCCTATTCGTTTATTGAATGCGGCACTTACAGAGCGTGGTCTCATAGAGAGCTCTCTTGCAATTCAGTTTGGTTGTTTAGATACAAGATTGTTGCATCGTGCAATGGTGCAGATTGTGTTGTTGTTGCAAGGTTTAGAAAGAAGACCATAAATAGTGCCCCTTTTGTTTTTTATCTTAATTTTATGCAACTGAGGCCTAAGATAGGCCCACAGGCCACATCGAGTCAGTAATCCAGGGTTGCCAGATTGGGCTACTTCTGAAAGATATTGGCGACCTTTTTTGTAATCTGGGCTACTTGCTACTTTTTGGGCTACTTCAAAAACATTTTGGGCTACCTATTATGATTATCTGCTACTTTTCTATGTTTCAGGCGGAAGTTTTTGATTTGTGAGATAATAATATATTTTCAGACAAATCTCACTTAGGGAAATGCTTTCTATACCTGTTTCTTATATTACTTTTCAAGATTAACAAATTGCAAGATTATTTTAGTAATTTTATTACACTTGTATTATACAGATCGCTTCGAGCTAGTAAGTAATATAGCCATCAGTGTCACCTAAATTGCCATTTTTTGCTGGCGTATTTTTTAATATACAGACTTTATCAGTTATTGTTTGTTTGTCAATCTATGAATTGTAGAGTTCAAAAAGTCATTATATATAAACCATTGTTCAAGTATGCAGATGCAATATAGCATTCAAAGTCTTTTTAAAAAGAGCATGCAAAGAACTTTTGGCTCGTATCCCCGGAAATATTGAAACCCTTAAAAAAATTAAAAATATTTCCCCAAACATTTGCTTAAGTCATACTCGCCCATCTTTTTCGGCTCTTTCATTAGCTTTCGCTGGTCAATCTCAGATCGGAGAAATAGAAAATCAGTGGCGCAAACTATTAACTCTTGATTGGGCAATAATTTTTTCCGGAGAAATCCCTACTGATGGGTCTATATTTTGGAGCAAGGCAGCGACAATAAAAAATGCAGCAGGTGAACTGGTACTACCGGAATTGTCAAAGTTTGCATTACCGATAAGTAATGCCACAGTTGAAAGGGTGTTCTCAAGGGTAACATCAACCAAAACTAAACTACGAAATCGGATGGGGCTGAATCATGGGCGCCCGCAGGATTTTTTCCAAGGGGGGGCAAAATTTAATGTATTAATAGGTAGGGACCGGAGCAAGCAAAAAACTTTTGACCCCTTAGGAACCAGCAGGTTAATTCTAAGCAAGTTTAGTGTTGTATTTTCTGTAATGGAAAATGCAAATATATATTGTATATACATACAATGCACGTGATAACAATCATTTATTTTATTTATAACAGAAACATGATAGAATGAAGAAAAAAGCACACTGAAGTAAATGTTGTACCTAATTTGAAAACGGTGTTTCGAGCATCACCTACACTGCTCATTTGAATAGGAATTGTAGTCGTCTGCGGTCACTACCAAAATTATGAACAACCTTTTCCATAAAATCAGTTTTGTTGGAGTTGATTTTCCCGGTGAACATATAAAAAGGTAGCAACCTTTTATCATGCACACAAATAAAAATTTTCACCCTTTAGGAGGCAGTTGGATTCTTTTCAGCAAGTTTAGGATATAAATATTTTCTTAGAAAATATTTAATATATTTTCTTGGCATTTCCAGGGGAGGCAAGCGCCCCCCCTTGCCCCTACCTGCGGGCGCCCATGGGCTGAATCTCCTTTCTTCAATTCTAAGACTCAAAATGACACTAGAGGAACAAAATATTTGCTGCTTCAATTTTACTCCTACTGAAGCCATGCTGCACTATACTTCAAGCATATATGAAAAAGAACATAGTGCAGAGGACGAAGAAATACTCAGCACTTTGGAATTTTAATTTAAAAAAGTAAAGAAACCCTATAAATATAAATAAGTAAATTAAATCCATAATAATCGCATTATCTGTATTTGTTGACATTTTATAAATAAATTTCTAGATTGGGCTACTTTCTGACAAAATTGGCTACTTTTTCGAAATTTTATGCTACTTTTTATGAAATTTATCTGGCAACCCTGCGAGTAATCCCGAGGTAGGACCTAATAGGACCTGCAAGTCCGTAAGTTTTTAGTCTAGCTTAACTTGGGCTGTAGATTAAACTGGCCTTTCAGAGCTTGGCCGTTCAGGGCTCAGCTGGGATTCTGAACACAATAAAATAAAAAATAACATGGTCCTTTCAACCGGATTCTAGCCCAAGACTGAGTCAGTGACTATTTTCCGGCAAAGTTCTGGGTATTATTCTACTATTACACCCGTCTAACGTCCAGCAATTATTATATGTTCATTAGGTAGATTTTTTAATTCTAAGACACTTTTCTTCTATAGCGTTTCCGTCGCAAATGCTTCGTTTTCGAGATATAAACGTTTTTTTGGTGTGTATCTAGTGTGTGTTCGTACGTTCGTTTGTGTGTTCGTACGTTCGTTTGTATTGTGTGTTCGTTTGTGTTGACGTCACATGTCTGCCCAATCAGAGCGCTCCATCCATTTCGAATTTGAAATTTTGAATTAGTTTGCTACCGGAATGGCTTCGTGTGAGACGTGCTTGTTCGATTATTACCGCTGTATTGTCGCTTTCTATGAAAATTTAGAAAAAAGTGTTGAGTTTCTGCGTGCTCAGTGTTCTACCGACAGTAGTGAAGTGTCCACATTGTAAAACGGAGTGTACATATCGTCAAGACCAGAAACTGTGGCGTTGTAGATAGGTTAGGCTAGGATAGGTTAGGAAGGTTAGGTCAATTTTGAAGGTGAAATTTATGTTTTTCCAATGGTTTTTGATGTGTTTTGGACGAATCTGACTTTCAGAAACGTCGGAAATGACTCGTTTTCTGTGATTTCCCCCACATTGCCAGCTGGGGGGGGAGGGGGGTTATTTCAAAAACGAGTCATTTCCGATGGTTTTGAAGGTCAGATTCGTTCAAAACATGTCAAAAACCATAGGAAAAACATAAATTTCACCTCGAAAGGGAGACGGGTGTAATACTGGACATTTACCAAGTTCTGATTGTGCCAATTGTAGCCCAAGTTAGGCCTGGACGGATTGAGCATAATTGAGTTAAGGTCCCAGGGAAGAAAGTTTGGTCACCCAATTGCAAAACTTGGCCACTCGTCTGTCGTTGTTTTGGACCTACATTTTTACCGGTTTGGTTAATTTTGGTTTATTATTCGTAGGTGAAGGTTGCAGACTTCAGTGCGGCAGTTACTTGGGTGGAAAATTTGGTATTCCATACTGGTGGTTGGTCAGTACCCCAATCAAGCAATTCATTTTATTTGAAAAAAGCAAAATTTGAGTTTGATCAGTTTGGTTAAGTATTTTTGCCAATTCAGCTTATTTGGCATTGAGCCCATTTGTTGTTTGCATTAAAGATAAGTGCAGCTGAATTGAATAAGTAAAAAATGGAGAAGCACCTACAAAGGTCTAATTACAAAGGTCATTGCGGTTATTATTCGTTTTTTGACCCAGTCATACCTAGCTATAACAGCAATATATATTGAATAACCAATCAAAACTGAATAAGAAAATACGTATATATCTTATCGGTAAATATGGATATTACGGCCTCTACCAAGTTGACAATACTGGCTATTATTAAACGTTTCAGCATAATTTTAGGAGTCTAATGGTATATGTTATTATTTGTGCAATTGCGTATTTATAATGTTATAGGCTTTTAAAGAAATTATTTTCGTAACTCCATTTTCTGAATGACGTCATCATAAGTATATCTATTTGGGTGGAAAAAAAACAAAAAATGAGGTATAGTATTTTCCGTTTTCTTCATTAGTTGATTTTCCAATATGGCGTGTGAAGGATGTGAGATGTATTTCAAAGATGTTATTATGGAAATTAACAATAGTGATAGAATAGAGCGCATAGCTAAAAAAAATTTGTGTTGAAAGTGCTTACTCGGTCAGCGGAAATGTTAATTCCCATAATCCAGAAAATGATAAAGCTAGGCAGTGTTATTGGGTCATTCTCTGTCAGATCAACCAAAAAAAATTGAAATTAACACCCTCATCTCTCATATTTTGCTGAAATTTGGTTTATAGGGAGTTTGTGAGCCCTGAATCCATTTCTGAAATTATAAGGTCAATCCGACCAACGGTTCAAGAGATATGACCTCGGGCAATTTGAGGTCACTCGCGAGGTTACTAACATTTGGCGAGCCATAACTTGGGTAATAATTGTCATAATTATATAAAAGTATATATATTTAGAATCAGAAAACGACAAGGAATCCAAATATGTAAGTGTTAGAACTCTAGGTTGAAAAATAAAAAAGTTACACTGTAACCAAAATTTGAGGTCACGATTTGACCTCGGGTATCAAATGAGAATTTTTTTTTTAAATGTAAAAAATGAAGGCATAAGCATTGGCTATTAGAATCAGCAAAAAAAAAGTTTGTTTGTTAGTATTTTTCATGTAACTAACATATAAGTGAACACCATATTCATAAGTTGTGCGTCAATTCTACCTATTTTTTCACACTTAAGCTCATAATTTGACCTATAGAAATTAAAATTACATTTTTTATAGATATAAAAAACAAAGTCAGAGTTCTTGACTAATAGAAACAATCATAAAAAGTTTGTTTATGTTGGTACTTTTCATGTAACTAACTTATAAGTGAACACCATATTTATAAATTGCTTGTCATTTCAAGGAATTTTTATATCTTAGCTATCAATTTGACCTCAAGCTCCAAGAATTTAATAAAAATTGTATTTCACTGCTAATCTACACTGGCAATAATAGTTATAATAGTGAAAGGGGAAGACTAAGCTCACATGTAGCCTAAACAAACCTGTTGAAACATGTTACTACTTGTCTAAGTGCAGAATCAACACAGATAGTTGCAAAATTCCTTGTCTACAGGTTAGTACAGTTCCAGCCAGCACTGTGGGTGGCTGGTGGGTATGGTGTTTTAATGAGCCTCAGAGACTATCAAGGCCTAAAATATTAAGTGTGTATAGCTATATATTTTCTAAAAAATATATATTACCTAATTGTAAATCCTATATCTTTACAGATCAAAATACAATGGTTCGGCACTTGAAATACTGTTAGGACCCTATTCAAAAACACAAGAAACGCATAACAATCAATCTTAGAAAAGTGACTGATGTACTTGTTGAAAAATGTGCTGGAAGAGTGAAAAAAGACTCATTGTTGTGTGTGAACTGCTGGACACTGATAATGAAAAACCCCACTATACTTAGTACCACTGAAAACAACGAGTCTGAGCAGGATTCAAATGAATCATCTACTATCAGTGGCTTGAGTAACATCTCTTCAATTCAAGATCTGGACAATGACAGTGATTGCTTGATAAAGGAAAATCCTTCAACTTCAGTTGAACCAGTTCTAGCATTTCTGGACCAAACACCAGTTAAAAAAAGTAAGTAATAAATTAATATAATAACTTATACTTTACTACAAGGTCTGTTTGATCTACTATATAGCCAATTATATAGCATTTAAGGTACTATAATTAATATTTAATTACTAATATTCAGGTGTGTGAAACCTTTTTTTCTGTTCTTTTCAGAAGGGCTGTCATTAAGCCAGAAAAAGCGCAAGGCTCGTGGTAAGCTATCATCTGCTCAGAAACACCCGAAGGAGAGGCTAGAACTCAGTTATGCTGTTCAAATTACCGAGGAGGTAAGTGATACTTCAAAACCTGAAACTAAATCTGAAAAACATCTAGACAAATTAATGAATGAATTGAAAGTCATTCCTGGAGAGCAAATGTCACCATCACAAACTACAAATATTGACACTCTCACCATACACAATTGAAAAAACAGCTAGTTTCTTTCAAACTACAACATACATGGTGAAAAGAAGCCATTCACTTAAATCAGAACATGGAATCCTTCCGAAGATTCCACTAATAGCAAAGGAAAAGTGATATCTGAAGAACACAAAGATATAGTTAGAAGATTCTATGAGTCAGAAGAGGTTAGTCATATGTGTCCTGGCCAAAAGGATTGCGTGAAAGTTATCAGTGCTGAAGGTGCAAAAACGATTGGTCCTCGGGAATTTAAGAGAGATGTTTGAACTATATAAAAATGATGAAAAGAATCCCAAAATAGGATTTTCACATTTGCAAAATTACGGCCATTATATTGTGTGCTTGCTGTAGTGGTGGGACTCATTCTGTCTGTGTCTGCACATACCATCAAATCCAAAATTGCAGCTGGCTGCATTGGGAGAAAGAGGTCTTTCATACAAGGATCTTATGGATTACAGTGTCTGCAGTACAGAAAGAGAGACTTGCATGATGCAACTTTGCAATGATTGCCCAAGAGAAGAGGGTGTCCTGGATTTTCTTGAGTTACTTGACAGTGTGAAATCAGCTCCAAATGAAATATCTTACAAGCAAGGGTGACTGTTGACCGTTGTACAATGGTTGATAAGGTGGAGCCACTTCATGAATACTTATCATCCCTAAGCTTGAAAATATCCCGCATGGTTTGTCATCACTTTGTTGCTCAGCAACAATCATAGTACTTCAAGCAGTTGAAAGAAACACTACCACCTCAGAGCGAGGTAGTTATAGTAGGTGATTTCTCTGAGAATTATTCTTTCATTGTCCAGGATGCTGCCCAAGGGTTTCACTGGGACAATTCACAGTGTACAGTTCACCCTTTTGTCATCTATTATAGATCATCTGCAGACAGGAACTTAGCCATTTTAGTGTCTGTTTCTTATCTGCATCACTAAAACACAACACTATAATGGTTTACTCATTCATATTGAAGCTTATGACATATGTTAAATTCAGATGCCCACAATTGAAGAAGGTGCACTATTTCTCAGATGGATGTGCTGGCCAATATAAGAACAGATACAACTTCACAAATCTCTGTTACCATGAAGAGGATTTTGGTCTGTCTTGTGAATGGCACTTCTTTGCTACATCCCATGGCAAAAATGCATGTGATGGGATTGGAGGAACAGTGAAAAGAGCTACTGCTCGTGCCAGTTTGCAGAGAACTATAGAGGCAAATTCTTACACCAGAACACATGTTTCAGTTTTGTGAAGAAAACTTGAGCAAGAAGATAAATTTTTTCTTTGTAACTACAGCTGATTTGAAAAATGCAGAAGAACGGTTTGAACATCGATTCAAGGATAGTAGGGCTATTCCTGGAACTCAGAAATATCATAGATTTGTTCCCCTAAACAAGGAAGAACTGATGGTGTATCCCATTTCAAGTGGCATTGGAGAAAAGAAAAGAATAAGGAAAAGTCATTTTACTAATGAACCTGCAATGCTTGGTAACCTAAAATGTGTCAAACCAGGAGAGTATGTTGGCTGCATTTATGACATGCAAGTTTGGTATGGAATTGTGGAGGAATATTGTGAAGAGTTTGATGATTTCACTGTGAACTTTCTACATCCCTCTGGGTCATCAGGATCAAGTGCATATTATTATCCATCAAACAAGGATTCATGTGCAGTGCCAGGACATCATATATTAACTGTAATGAGTTGTCCTACCCTAAGAGGAGGCAGCAGAATTCAATACATTTTTCCACAAAAAGAAATTGATGAGAGCATCGAGCATGCAAAAATTGTATTAGGCTAGCACATGAATCCTCTAAGTAGGTCTTCCCCTTTCACTATTATAACTATTATTGCCAGTGTAGATTAGCAGTGAAATACAATTTTACATTTTTTGCCTTTGTTTTTATATCTATAAAAAAATGTAATTTTAATTTCTATAGGAGGGGTTCCAGCACAGGTGAATCAGTGCTTAACACCCGACCATCTCAGATCTTGCTTACCTTTGGTGTATAAGGTAAGTTTGTGCAAGAAAGCCAGCTGTGAAAGTTTCAGCTTTCTACGACCATTACTTCACGAGTTATGAAGGTCAGAAAAATCAAGGTTAAGGTCAAAATAGCTCAAGGTCGGCATCTTTGGATGCACCTCACACATTCACTAATTATCGTAACCATATGAAACTATATGTTTTTGGACTCAGAATGAGCTGTAGAATCCAAAAATGCAACGAAAACAGCAATAGGAGAACAAATAAAAATGTTCACCCTTTTTCAAGGAACGAATTGACCCTTTGACCTTGAAGTTCACACATTTTGGGGAAACATTTCTTTACACAAAATGAAGTTCCACCATTGCACTTTTAATATAAAGAATAAAAATGTATCTTATTCACCATCTATACTGTCTTAAAGAATTTTTCAAATTGGCTATTTTTCAAATTTCTGGCAAAATCGCCATATGTATATGCATATATGTACTGTACTGTTAAATAATATATTTTGTGAACATAAATTAATTACTTATTTTATGCCTTTCTTACAGATAAACAAGATGGGTAGAAAAGTTTGTGCTGATCCTCTTAGAAAACATAAGAAGAAGATCGAAAAAGCACTTGTGCCAGTCCGTAATACACTGCAAGGAATTCACGGATTAATATATGGAGATTACATTTGTAAAAATTGTGTTAATGATATCAATAAAATCAAAGATGAAGACAAAAAAGTCCCTGATATTGTCTCAGATTCGAACTCAGACACTGATGCCACTGCCACAGAAAAATGTTCCTCTGCCTATGGGTGTACTACTGAAATAATGTTTGAAGATTTTCAAGGAGATTTAGACACAATTCTTCCAATGCTGAATGTGACACCAGTGAAGACAAGTAAGTTTAAGTATTTTTAAAGTGTTAATTTATGTAGATATTATAGCAACAAAACATCAATATATATAACTACATGTATGAACATTACAACCTTTATATATTTGACAAATTCAGATGTATGCATATCAATTTATATGATGAAGATCAATACAGTTATGATTATATATACGGTATTTACCAAATTCATATGTAATGTACATGTACATCTATAGGCCTACAGTTGATTAAAAAAAGTTATAACAATTTATTTTATTTGTTTTTCAGAGGGTCTGTCACGAAAAGGGAGATCTTCAAAGGCTGAAACAAAATTTGAAATGGCATCAACATCCCTGAAGAGAAAGCTAGAAATCATATGACACAAGTTTTACACAAGAAAGTGAAGAAAAGCAATCTAAAATGGATGACAATAATTTGTGAGTACTGTATATATATCTGTAGTACCTTCATTAAAGTATACTAAGCCTATATATAGATCATATGTTTGCATATAAATTTACTCAAACATGTATATCATTTTCGCAGGCATGCAGGAGTGATGCAAGCACTCAAGAATGCCTTCAGTGAGACGACTGACTACAAGAGGAAGATTCAAATACTAAACACTCACCATACACCATTCACAGAAAAGCATCTTTCTTCAATGCATCTACAAGATGGTTTCAACCAGCCGCAAAATAAAGAAAGAACATGGCATATTACCAGAAGTTCCACATATTAGCAAAGGTCGGGTTAGAACAAAGAAAGAGAAGGAAGCAGTGTGCACTTTCTATGAATCAGATGAAATAAGCAGAATATGTCCAGGCAAGAAGGATTGTCTATCAATTAGGAATCATGAAGGAGAGAAGCAACTACAGCAGAAACGATTGGTGCTTGGTAATTTACGTGAGATTTTCGCTGTTTTCAAGGCAAATGACACTAATCCAAAAATAAGTTTCTCATCATTTGCTGCATTGAGACCCAAGTGGTGTGTCTTGGCAGGAGCTGGAGGAACACACACTGTGTGTGTCTGTACCTACCACCAAAATCCCAAACTTCAGCTATCAGCTTTGGGGGAAAAACAACTATCATATAAAGACCTCATTCTCTATGCAGTTTGTGACAGTGAAAAGGAAGAGAGTATGCTACAAAAATGTGCATTGTGTCCAGGAGAAGAAGGTGTTATTGCATTCCTTGAAGGATTGGAATCTGTTCAGGATGCAGTCGGCACCATAATTACATACAAGCAGTGGACTTCCACGGATCGGACAACCCTTATTAACATCGGTGAATCCCTTGAAAACTTCATTGTCTTTGGCAACTAGAATTTGTGCACTAACAAGACACACTTATGTGGCTGATGCACAAGCAAGTTTCCTAAAAAAACTGAAAGCTAATCTGATGGTCACTGAAGGTATTCTCCTAGGAGACTTCTCTGAAAACTACTCATTTCTTGTACAAGATGCTGCACAAGGTTACCATTGGGAAAATAGTCAGGCAACAGTTCATCCATTTGTGTTCTACTATAAAGTAAATGAAAATGATGTTGAAATTAAAGTTAAAAGTTATTGTTTCATTTCTGATGACATGAAACATAGTACAAACCTTGTCTTTGCGTTCTTAAAGCAACTGATCCCCATGATAAAAGAAGAGATCTCAGGCCTGCGGAAGATTCATTACTTTACTGATGGTTGCGGAGGGCAGTATAAGAATAAATATAACTTCACCAATTTGTGTCACCACAAAGAGGACTTAGGACTGGATGCTGAATGGCACTTTTTTGCAACTTCACATGGCAAAAGTGCTTGTGATGGAGTCGGAGGCACAGCAAAAAGAATGACGGCTCATGCCAGTCTTCAACGTACATTTAAAGACCAAATTCTGACACCACTTGACATGATGAAATTTCTGGATGAGAAAGATACCAGCACAAAATTTGTATTCTTATCGAAACAAAATGTCCAGCAGACAACTGAATTCCTGGAAAATAGATATAAAAATTCTGTAACCATCCCAGGTACTCGTAGATTTCATAGATTTGTGCCTATTAGTCATACCCAGTTGGAGGTTGGTGAGATTTCCTCAGGTCCTACAAAAATTATGACAGTTGTGCATCCATCGTTTAAAGATAATTTACATGAGCAAAAGCACATTTCAACTGAAGATATACAAGTTGGGGTATATGTAGCTTGTAACTATGATAATAAAATTTGGTTTGGATTAGTGGTTGAAGTATCAGAAGAATTTAGTGATTATAAGGTCAATTTTATGTCTCCACATGGAAGACGTTCTAAACATAGTTTCCCTTCTCATCCTGACTCATGTTGGATGTTATCATCTGATATTATCCAGACAATGACTGCTCCATCATTGACAGCAGGTTCAAGAATAATTCAGTATGCCTTTGATGATCATGAGATGCTAACAGCTGAGGGTAATCATGCAGACATGTTTGCCACAGTTTCCTGTTCTTGAGTCGAAAGTGTACAGAGCTCTAGTTTAGTATGTATCTATAGAATACAGGTCTACATAATATGATACTCCTTTTTTACTCCTATTTTATATGATACTCCTATATATATATATATGTTTGTATTAATGTATTATTAATAAAAATAATTATAAAAAAAAGTAAAATATTTCTAAGGGTGGAAAGGTGTGGTTGTGGGGGTGGAGGAGACCACAATAAAATAGAGATCTATATCATAGTCCCCGCAAGGGGGTTCTAAGCTCGTGCTCTTGAGTGCTCTTTGTGCTCGTTTGTACGTGCTTGTTCCTGGAGGTTTCACGTGCGCCCTCCCGGCCCTAGCACCCAAGGATGATGGGGCTCGACCCTGCAGTCCTTGGTCTTTTTCCACTTCGACTGTCCCCTCCACCCTTTCTTTTTCCTCTGTCTTTCCTCTCACTTTTTCTTTGTTTTTCCGCCGAGATATGCCCTTTTAAATAGAGGCAAATCGGTTCTTCCCAAACTTAAAAAAAAAAATATCATAGTTATACCTATGGTACCTAGCTTATATCTAAGTGATTTTGTATCACATTTCTAATAATATTTATTTTTGCTTAAGTAGTTTAAATAATGAATATCTCTAGATTTTAACAGTACATATATGCATATACGGTACATATGGCGATTTTGCCAGAAATTTGAAAAATAGCCAATTTCAAAAATTCTTTGACAGTATAGTTGGTGAATAAGATACATTTTTATTGTTTATATTAAAAGTGCAATGATGGAACTTCATTTTGTGTAAAGAAATGTTTCCCCCAAAATGTGTGAACTTCAAGGTCAAAAGGTCAATTCGTTCCTTGAAAAAGGATGAACATTTTTATTTGTTCTCCTATTGCTGATTTCGTTGCATTTTTGGATTCTACAGCTCATTCTGAGTCCAAAAACATATAGTTTCATATGGTTACGATAATTAGTGAATGTGTGAGGTGCATCCAAAGATGCCGACCTTGAGCTATTTTGACCTTAACCTTGATTTTTCTGACCTTCATAACTCGTGAAGTAATGGTCGTAGAAAGCTGAAACTTTCACAGCTGGCTTTCTTGCACAAACTTACCTTATACACCAAAAAATAAGCAAGATCTGAGATGGTCGGGTGTCAAAATGAAAATTTTTTGCTTCACCTGTGCTGGAACCCTCCATAGGTCAAATTATGAGCTTGTGTGTGAAAAAATAGGTAGAATTGATGCACAACTTATGAATATGGTGTTCACTTATATGTTAGTTACATGAAAAATACTAACATAAACAAACTTTTTTTTGCTGATTCTAATAGCCAATGCCTATGCCTTCATTTTTTACATTTAAAAAAAAAATTCTCATTTGATACCCCAGAGGTCAAATCGTGACCTCAAATTTTGGTTACAGTGTAACTTTTTTATTTTTCAACCTAGAGTTCTAAAACTTGCATATTTGGATTCCTTGTCGTTTTCTGATTCTAAATATATATACTTTTATATAATTGTGACCATTATTACCCAAGTTATGGGTCGCCAAATGTTAGTGACCTCGCAAGTGACCTCAAATTTCCCGAGGTCATATCTCTTGAACCGTTGGTCGGATTGACCTTATAATTTCAGAAATGGATTCAGGGCCCACAAACTCCCTATAAACCAAATTTCAGCAAAATCTGAGAGATGAGGGTGTTAGGCACTGGTTGATCTGACAGAGAATGACCCTTATATTGAGGTTCTAAATGTAGCGGGGCTAGGCTGCTTTAAACCCTAGATCCTGTCCCAAAGCTGGATCCTATCTGCGATAGCTGGTGAGGGAAGCTATATTTTTGGGACCTCTTTGTGAGTGGCCCATTGCCCACGTCGGGCTAACATCATGAAAAAGAAAAACTATAGTGTTTGTCATTTACCATTACTTATTTGGACTATAGTGGATTTAATTTTCCCAGAAGTTCCTTGTTCCATGCACAGTCTGTGTGTATCATAAAAAACCTCAGGGAACGATTCTGAGTTCTCCCCCTATATATATATATATATTTTTTTTTTTTTTTAGTTCGGGAAGAACCGATTCGCCTCTATTTAAAGGGCATATCTCAGCGGAAAAACAAAGAAAAAGTGAGAGGAAAGACAGAGGAAAAAGAAAGGGTGGAGGGGACAGTCGAAGTGGAAAAAGACCAAGGATGACAAGGACTGCAGGGTTGAGCCCCATCATCCTTGGGTGCTAGGGCCGGGAGGGCGCACGTGAAACCTCCAGGAACAAGCACGTACAAACGAGCACAAAGAGCACTCAAGAGCACAAGCTTAGAACCCCCTTGCGGGGATATATATATATATACAGGGTGGGCGGAAAGTAGCTCCCTATTTTGGATTGGTAAAAAAATATGTATATTATTCATTTATTTCAGAAAAAATAATATGAAAAGGTAGGCATACATGGTAGGTTTTCTCTAAAATTCAATGTGGGCTCCAACTCTTTCCACCAGCTTCTGGAGCCGCCCAGGAATGGCGTCCACTGACTTTAGCAGGAACTCCGGCGGGATGGAGGACATGACTTCCCGAATTCGGTCCTCCAGTTCTTCCAATGTCCTCGGTTTGGTGCGGTAGACTTCTTCCTTTACCCACCCCCAAAGAAAGAAGTCGCACGGTTACCGCTGAAAAACGGCAGAATCGGTTCAGTGTAACGGTGTGGTGTGGTGTATGACCTCAGATCAGGTTGTGGGCCCGTTCCTACTGCGCAACACCATGAATGCTGAGCGGTACCTTGCTATGTTGCGAAACGAGGTCTGGCCGGTTGTCAGCACATGGGAGAACATCGACGATCTGATATTTATGCAAGATGGCGCCCCTCCGCACTTCGCTCTTGTTGTCCGTGAGTGGCTGGATGCCCACTTCCCTGGGCGTTGGATGGGTCGTCGTGGTCCACATCAATGGCCAGCCAGGAGCCCCGACTTGACACCGTGCGACTTCTTTCTTTGGGGGTGGGTAAGGAAGAAGTCTACCGCACCAAACCGAGGACATTGGAAGAACTGGAGGACCGAATTCGGGAAGTCATGTCCTCCATCCCGCCGGAGTTCCTGCTAAAGTCAGTGGACGCCATTCCTGGGCGGCTCCAGAAGCTGGTGGAAAGAGTTGGAGCCCACATTGAATTTTAGAGAAAACCTACCATGTATGCCTACCTTTCATATTATTTCTCTGAAATAAATGGATAATATACGTATTTTTTTACCAATCCAAAATAGGGAGCTACTTTCCGCCCACCCTGTATATATATATATATATATATATATATATATATATTAGGGTGGCCCTTATATGACCTCTGCAGGTTCCCCCTACTCAAAAGTAGGTATTAGCCGCTCAAAGGCTGGGGTATCGTGGTTGCCAGCCACTCATTGTTACCTGCCTTTGTTCAAAAGTGTCACTTTCTTGCAGTCCGGGAACTTCTTTTGGTGGTCTGCGATGACTTGAAGGAGGAATTGGAGCTGCTGCTCATCGCTGGTCAGCTATTTGTTAAAGTTTTTGAATAAGGGCAACTCCTCTCTCTGCCCTGTCATTGACCACAGCCAGGGACCGGACCAGATTTGCGGCAGCTTGGAAGCTTTGGGACTAGGGCCATTCACGGGGGTCTTGGTGGAGGAAATCATCCGGAAGGACCAACCTCGTGAAAAGAGCCTTGGAGTTTGCGGACACCAGTTGCTCAAGACCCTTTCCATAGTCATCCAAGAAGATACTTGCATCCAGCTTGTCTTTTGGGAGGATCTTCTTCTTCCTCACTTTCCACCATCAACTGCTTTGTTCCCCAAGACACCCTTTCATCGAAGAGAGAGAAACCAACCAGTTCCTTGGAAAGATACCACAGATGGTGTGAGAGCTTCTTGGCAATCGCCTTGCTGATGGCCTCGTGCGGGTACTTCAACAAGGACTTCATGAGGAGGAAGTCATTGAGAGGAGCCTGGTGAGGAAGTGAAGCCATTGTCCAGGCTTTCACGTACACGATGACAGTGAACAAGGCGAGTTCTTTGATGCCCTTCTCCTCCACTGCGGTCAACCTGAACTGGTCCCGAAAAAGCCAGATCTTGATGGCATAGAGGACCTTGGCCATCCAGCGAGCTCGGTGCATTGCTCCAGGAGCACTGAAGTGAATGCCTCACTGTGGGGTCCCCCCAAGGAAGATGATGCAGAGTTCCACAAGTTCCCTGTAATCTTCCGTGGTATGCTCCGTCTGGGACTGGAAGAACTGAAGGAATTCTTCCTTGACTGGGGCAACTGCAGCCTCCACAACAGGATCAGTGATCGCAGGCTTGAAATCCTTCTGGTTTATGAAAGACCACTTCTCCCAAAACCAATTGAAGAGCTGAATATCTGGCCCTGTTGATGGAACTCGCAGTACGGCCTCAAAAGCTGCTCCGATCACCAGTTCCAAGATGTGGTGATGACAAGCAAGGTAGAGAAGATCTCTTCCCAGCTTCTGTTCAATCAGGCAGCAGGCTCCGGAGCAATGTCGTGTTGGATGCTGTTGTATCAAAACACAGAGTTTGAACCCAGTCACTGATACCCCACTCCTGCAGGCAAGCAACAACAGCTGATGCTTGAGCCTCCCCAGTTCCTGTGTGAAGCTTTGGGACCCTAAGAAGTTTCTCAACTCCTTGCCATGAAACAATGATTGGAAGACGCTCTATGTGCTCCCTACTCATCAAGTCCTCCATCAACTTCCCATCCCAATGGATGATGAGGGGACCTTCACCCAGGAATTCTTCCTTCATCTTTTGTGCCATCTCCATTCAGTGCCAAGCCCGGAGTTGCTGAATGGAGTTGCGGTTTATGTTCAGCTCTTCTGCATTACATCCAAGACTGCTAGCAGCTTCCATCAGTATGTAGGCAGCTCTCCTGGAGGAGATCTGTGTCCTGTCAAGTGCGGCTGCTAGTCCAGCTGTCATGATGGTCCTCCCACTACTTTGCTTTGGAGGGCACGCTCCTCCACAGGCACCTAAGTCATCCCCTGTCTCCTCTTCAGATGCATAGGAATAAGATGACTCAAAAACTGCTCAGCTGGTAGATGCTTCACACTCCTCAACAGCTTTCCTCTTCCGGAGCTTCTCCTGAACATTCCTCTTCGCTGCTGCTTCATTCCTTCTCATTTGCTTGAAGTCCAGTCCTGTCCTTCTGCCTCTGCATCTGGAGGAAGGCCTTGTCTTCAGGGTTCTTGATCATCTTCATGGCATCCACGTGTGCAATGTTGAACAAATCATTCAACTTCTCCTTGAAATCATCATCTTTTTTCTTGTGCGCATCGCCGGTCCTGGTCTTGTGTTTTTTCATCCCTTTCCACTCGTCAAAGGTCCATTCGAGTTTGGCAATGCAGTGCTGTTCAGCCCGAGTGGAAATGCTTGCCAAATGCCAGAATTCCATTACAGCCCTGACAGTGTTGCGGCTTGCCTCACAGACAGGCTGCTTCTTCTCATGAAGGAAGAGGAAATGGCCAAAGGCCTGACCAATGAAAGGAAGCTTCCTTCCCCTGATTTTTTCCACAAAATAAACACCAAGATAACACCTCTGTCACATATCCTTCATGTATCAATCCTGCAAATGAGAACAAGAGTATGAGTAATTAGTATGAGTAACTGAGTACACCAAAAACCTAAATATTTCTTGAAAACTCATATTTTGCACAGTGCAGTTAGATGAGTAATGGAACAAATTGAGTGGGTGAGAGGATACAAAATCAACACTTCAGTTTTAAGGGCCACCCTAATAAATATATATATTAGGCTGGGTCGAAACTTTTTATTTCTTACGTACATAGTGTGAGGTGGTTCAATCAATCATAGTAACACCCTGGTAAAATATTTTTGAATTCTGAGGACCCCTACCCCCCTACAGGTTTCAGTTTTTTCAGAAAAATCATAAAATTCAAGATAATTTGCGATTTACTTCAAATTTTTTTTTTTATTACAAACGTTCGCTTATAAAACAGTTATATTTATTTTTTAATGGAAAAAAGTTTTAAAAATACAAAAATGCATGAAAAAAAAAATTTAATACATAAATTTTTAGCTATTATTGGTAGAAATTTAGAAATTAAGAGAGAAATTCAATAAAATTTTTGACCTAAAACTAATGTTTTTTTTTATTCCTTCCATTGACCTTTCCACTCAAAAGTAGGCAGTTCTTTTCTAGACTCTAAGTATTTAAAATAAATTTATGCTGATTAATATAACCAATTCTTTCCTGGCTAGATTTAATTACTAAGTTCACACCCCATTCAATGCTTTGGCTGTGACATGAAAAATCTAGTATTTCTAGAGGTTTAGTTCTAATCTGAAGTTTTGGCTAAATTTTCATAGGTATATCTATTTTGAAAATTTTCTATTAATTGTAAGTCTTCTTCATAATCTAAGTCTGCTCTGTCTTGAAAATCGACATCTTCATTATCATCATCTATCACTTCTGATGATACAAATTCCCTTGCTTCTCTTAATTTTTCTTTTGATTTCTTTTCCCTTTCCTGTGCTTTTTGGATTTTGCCCAACTTTCTCAAATTACTTGAAGTAGTTTTTTTATCAATTTTTCCTAACTGGTTTTTTCTTTCTTTTTGACCAATAAAAGCTTCCCATTCTATAATAGGTATTTTATGTTCACACCTACAAAGTTTTCTATCCCTTATGTAATTGATAAATGGAATAATCTTCCCGCGTCAGTCGTTCATTCTACCAGCATTAATATGTTTGAGAACCGTCTTGACAGACATTTTAAAAGTATTAACGTTGTTTAAAATTAAAAAAAGAAAGTTAACAACAGGAGCTCTGGTGGTGGTGCTCGAGGATGAGTCTGTTGACAATGAATGCCAGCTTGTGACATGCCAGCGTGTGATGCCAGCAATAAAAAAATAAAAAAAATAAAAAAATAAAAATTAGACTAACACGAACGTAGATGTAGCTCGTAGCGTAAACTAACCCACTTTTTGTTTAACTGTACCTACTTTTTTTTTTTCTCTCTCTCCTTACTTTGCATGTCTCTAACTCTTTTCTTGCATGTTTGTAGTTTGCATGGTATGACAGTGAGTTAAGACTGTGTTTGCATGGTTTGTAAGCGCTCTTATTTTACTTCTTTTCATCTTTCACCCCTCTCCTATTCTCTCCGACTATTTTTCTGACTTGTCGGCAGTGGCCGGCGGATGATGATGGTGAGACACTTTTCCTCTTTTTCTGAATGAATGTTAACCCATGAGTGATAGGTGTTGCTCTTACTTAACCCCTTATTCTCTTCTCTTCTCTTAACCCGCTACTCTTTCCTTTCTCTTGGGCTAACCTTAGAGTGGATCTTAGGGTCTTTGTTAGCCTTAGCTTCTGTAGATCTGTAGATCTGTAGATATGTCAAATATCTCATCATATTTCTTTAATTTTTCATAATATTTTTCATTTCTTTTTATCATAGGGCATTTAGTTAACTTATCAAGTTATCAGCATCTTCTATATTCTATAAGTCTAGTAACTCTAACATAAATTCCCTTTGTATCAATTGTTGGGAAAGAAAATTTTTGCCAAATTTCTTTTATATCTTGAACAACTACGTTATAGCAATCATTTTTACTTATTTCACCCTGTGCTTTAGATTCTTCCTCTCTAACAATAAAATGGAAGTGCCTTACAACATCAGCTTTTGATGGCATCATGGCAGATGAAAATTTTGCTGGATATCCGAAGGCTGCATTGTGGCTTCTTTTTCTAGTAGCCATAATTTAATTTAATAAGATTTTAACTATATTTTATTTATTACTGATATTTTAAAATTAAATAACGTATTTTAATACAAACTTTTAACATTCTAGGTACCTAAATAGGAATCTGGAAAAAAACAAAACAAAAAAAATAATGTAATATTAGGTCTTATATCCGGTGCTATGAGTCAGCACCGGATTTAAGACCCTACCCCCCAATCTCAAAAAAAGTTGGTGAATGGTCTATTCTGATGTAATTCATGCTGGGGAACCTGATTTTGGCAAACCAAAAGCAAAAAAATTAATATTTAGGGTCAATTTTTACGATTTTTGGCTTATTTCCCATACAAATTCATATAAAAAAAAGTGAGTATCAGTAGGCAGGGGTAGCGAAGGTCCCACAGCCTTGATGTTTGGTGTGGATACTACTATTACAAAATGATCAACCTCACAATATGTACCTAAGCAAAATCTTGACCTTGACCTCCTTTCGACCCAGCCTAAATTATATATTATATATATAATAAAACCACTAAGGAAAGGAAACACAGAATGTGTTTCCTTTCCTTCGTAGTTTTATTTATCATAAATATTTTTCACATGTTACTTTCGTGAAATAATTTATATATATATATATATATATATATATATATATATATATATATATATATATATATATATATATATATATATATATATATGGGATGAATTTCACAATAAAACACGTGAAATGAATGAATGCTGCAAACCCACAAGGAAAAAGAAAAACAATTCCAAGGCCTTTTGTGTATTCAAAGCTACACCTCATCAGGGAATCATTCCCTGACGAGGTGTAGCTTTGAATACACGAAAGGCCTTGGAATCGTTTTTCTTTTTCCTTGTGGGTTTGCAGCATATATATATATATATATATATATAATATATATATAACGTAAAGAACGACGCTTGTATAGGAGATATTCCGCGCAAGACGAGAAAGAGAAAACAACAAATGAAAAAATGAAGTACCACCTGGGAATCGAACCCGGGATCTTCCGATTGCCGGTCAGACGGCAATCGGAAGATCCCGGGTTCGATTCCCAGGTGGTACTTCATTTTTTCATTTGTTGTTTTCTCTTTCTCGTCTTGCGCGGAATATCTCCTATACAAGCGTCGTTCTTTACGTTATTTATACTGCGTGTTCTTTGCAGTTGAATGTATATATATATATATATATATATAAACAGAGCAGAGAATAACTTGGCATATACTGAGAACTTTTAAATGAAGGGATAGAAATATAATGATTCCTCTACTGAAAACACTGGATCATACCCAAATTGGAATACTGCTTGGTCCTTACATGCCCATATAAAAAAGAAGACATTAGACAGCTAGAAGGGATTCAGAGAAGCTTCACAGCCAAAATCAAGGGGTGCAAAGAAATAAATTACTGGGAAAGGTTATGCGAACTAAACCTACATTCACTGGAAAGGAGAAGAGAAAGATGTAATGGAGAAACTAGTCCCTAATCTTACTCTGAACCTTGTAACTCCCCAAACAATAGTGGAAAGTAGAAAAGGAAGACTGTGTCATGTTCCCAAATTAAAGGCGAGACAGGGAATATCCTTAACCCTGAAAGAAAATAGTTTTGTTGTGAGAGGACCGAAACTGTTTAATCAGCTACCCAAAAACCTAAGGATGTGAGTGGTGTTGCAGTGGACATCTTCAAAAGATTAGATGCCTGGGTCAAAACAATCCCCAATGAGCCAGGCATACCTGACTATGTAAGGTGGAGAGTACAAGAAACCAACAGGCCAACTTGAGATGGGTGACAGGCTTGAACTTCGTGAAATGAGGAATCATCACACAGAACATTTGAAAGGTTGAAAGGTGTATATATTATATATATAATATATATATATATTATATATATATAGATATATATATATATGAAAATGAAAAGGTTTATTGGCAGACTATAGTCCATATGACAAACAAATATTATTAATACAATGAC
Source organism: Bathynomus jamesi (assembly GCA_023014485.1). Lineage (NCBI taxonomy): Eukaryota > Metazoa > Arthropoda > Malacostraca > Isopoda > Cirolanidae > Bathynomus > Bathynomus jamesi. The sequence goes on along the minus strand of JAJOZX010002644.1, from coordinate 343,999 downwards.
AGTTCATATACTAAGGATAGAAATATATACAATTGATTAGAAATAATACTGTAATGTCAAAGTTAAGTGGAGCTACAGACAGACATTTTCATACCAAGATGTCCATAGCTTAGACTTTAGAGGATAAATGGTAGGATTCATGGATAGCTTGGATGATCAGGTTGGTTGATTTTTTAGTTCTTTGCATTAGACTGTGTTGAGCACGTCTTGTTACCTCACATTCAGGCATTGGGGATGGATGATTTGCTAGTATATTTTGACAGGTTGCACGTGCTTTATGATTATTTGTTATTTTCAATTCAGGATTTTGATCAATCAAATTTTTAGTCAATGCACAAACACTTTTCCTTTGTGTTTTTTAAATGGGTCACAACAGAACTAACTTGCCCATATTCAAACTGCTGAAATCCATGTTTATCTAAAAAGAAAAAACATATGTAGCTTAAAAGCCAGGGTTGGGTTCAATTACACAAAATGGAAACAATTACAATTTTTTTATTTTTCTTCAAATTAATTAGTTAGTATTGTACTTCACAATTTCATGATCAATTGCAATTACAATTACACAAATATAACAATCTATTCTATATATCTAAAATAAATATATCTATAAAAATATATATATATCTAAGTATAACTAAATAACCTATCAAAGGTTTATTTTCATTGGATGATGTATGGCTGCCAGATCTCTATATAACCTTTGTTAGACTCCCCTTGCTCATACACATAGACTGGACCTGTGAAGTCTACTCCCACTACATCAAATGGGGCAGTATAGACACACCGTTCTCTTGGAAATGGAGCCACCTTTTCATCATAAGGCTTTGCACTCCAATGCTTGCAAACCATACATTTTGGCAAGACCTTTTTTACTACTTGTCTAATTTTGAGAATCCAAAACTGTTGTCTCATCTTTATTATCACTTCTCTAACTCCAGCATGTAACAACTTATGACGCGTATCCAGGATCAAAAGTTCCACAAAGTGCCCCCCAGAAGGTAGCAAAATTGGATGTCTTTTCTCCTCTGGAAGCCCAGAAAACCATAGTCAACCTCCTACTCTCAATAAGTCCTGACCCAAAAACACATCCAAACCCTTGAGAGCAGAATGTGTTGGCAGAACCTGTAATGGACTGCTGGTGAGCAATTCCCTCTCTTCACCAAATTTTTCCTTCTGCACATATACCACCCAGTATTGCCTGGCTTGCTGAATCTCCTTACTATTCAGAATTCCTTCCCTTCTTGTTTCTCCCTTAATGTTATTTGTAAATCTATATACAAATACTGTCACTATTAACAACCTTTTCAGACTGCTAATGTCCTCAAGCCTCAATATGGGGTCCTGCTGCATAACTTTACAACTGTTCACAGTGCATTTTCTCATCTCACTCACCCATTCTTCTTCAGCCTGGCATTCTCCTTCAATAGACTCATTAGAAGGCCAGTTTTCACTTCCAAGTTCTAGCCACTCTGGCCCATTCCACCACAAACTTGACTGTGCAAGATCTTTCACCAAAATTCCTTGTGTTGGTAAATCAGCTGGGTTTTGGGTGCCTGGACAATGCTTCCATTGCTTGGGATCTGTGTGCGCTTGAATTTCCTCCACCCTAATGGCAACAAATGGTTTCCATTTCCTTGCCTGGCTTCTTAACCAGTGCCAAATTATAGTGGTCTGTTCAATAATAGCCTGGAATTTCATAGAGGGCCAAAGACTTTTGCACTGTAACTGCAAGCAGACTAGCAATAACTGCACCCATCAATTCCAACCTTGGAATAGAAAGCCTTTTCAAAGGTGCTACTCTGCTCTTTGCAGCAACCAACCTGCAACTTACTTCCTCTTTGAATGTGCCTCTTATATAAATACAAGTTGCATAGGCTTCCTCACTTGCATCACAAAAGATGTGCAGTTCCAAATTGTCTGGACTATTGTTCAACTCTCCAAAGTACCATCTTGGGATTTCAATGTCTCCAAGATGTGCCAATTCTTTGAACCAATATTTCCACCTTACCACCATATGATCAGGTAACTCTTGATCCTAACCAAGTCCAATTTCCCAGAGGCTCTGATACCAAATTTTTTACTTTATCACAAATGGAGCCAGGAATCCAAGAGGATCAAAGACCTTTGAAGCCAAACTAAGAGCTGTACGTTTTGTCCACCTTGTCTCATACTCAGCCAGCTCTACTAAAGATTTCCCATTGAAGGTAAACAAATCCTCTCCTTGGTGCCAAACAATGCCTAGCACCTTTGTCTCTATTGCCCACAACTCCTTAATACCAGAATCCTCAATACTTTCTGCTGTATCAGGTACTACACAGGACTGACTCATAAACTGTTGTAACTGAGAATGATTGGTCTGCCATTTGGGTCATTCTCTGTCAGATCAACCAGTGCCTAACACCCTCATCTCTCAGATTTTGCTGAAATTTGGTTTATAGGGAGTTTGTGGGCCCTGAATCCATTTCTGAAATTATAAGGTCAATCCGACCAACGGTTCAAGAGATATGACCTCGGGAAATTTGAGGACACTTGCGAGGTCACTAACATTTGGTGACCCATAACTTGGGTAATAATGGTCACAATTATATAAAAGTATATATATTTAGAATCAGAAAACGACAAGGAATCCAAATATGCAAGTTTTAGAACTCTAGGTTGAAAAATAAAAAAGTTACACTGTAACCAAAATTTGAGGTCACGATTTGACCTCTGGGGTATCAAATGAGAATTTTTTTTTTAAATGTAAAAAATGAAGGCATAGGCATTGGCTATTAGAATCAGCAAAAAAAAGGTTGTTTATGTTAGTATTTTTCATGTAACTAACATATAAGTGAACACCATATTCATAAGTTGTGCGTCAATTCTACCTATTTTTTCACACTTAAGCTCATAATTTGACCTATAGAAATTAAAATTACATTTTTTTATAGATATAAAAACAAAGGCAAAAAATGTAAAATTGTATTTCACTGCTAATCTACACTGGCAATAATAGTTATAATAGTGAAAGGGGAAGACCTACTTAGAGGATTCATGTGCTAGCCTAATACAATTTTTGCATGCTCGATGCTCTCATCAATTTCTTTTTGTGGAAAAATGTATTGAATTCTGCTGCCTCCTCTTAGGGTAGGACAACTCATTACAGTTAATATATGATGTCCTGGCACTGCACATGAATCCTTGTTTGATGGATAATAATATGCACTTGATCCTGATGACCCAGAGGGATGTAGAAAGTTCACAGTGAAATCATCAAACTCTTCACAATATTCCTCCACAATTCCATACCAAACTTGCATGTCATAAATGCAGCCAACATACTCTCCTGGTTTGACACATTTTAGGTTACCAAGCATTGCATTTTCATTAGTAAAATGACTTTTCCTTATTCTTTTCTTTTCTCCAATGCCACTTGAAATGGGATACACCATCAGTTCTTCCTTGTTTAGGGGAACAAATCTATGATATTTCTGAGTTCCAGGAATAGCCCTACTATCCTTGAATCGATGTTCCAACCGTTCTTCTGCATCTTTCAAATCAGCTGTAGTTACAAAGAAAAAATTTATCTTCTTGCTCAAGTTTTCTTCACAAAACTGAAACATGTGTTCTGGTGTAAGAATTTGCCTCTCTATAGTTCTCTGCAAACTGGCACGAGCAGTAGCTCTTTTCACTGTTCCTCCAATCCCATCACATGCATTTTTGCCATGGGATGTAGCAAAGAAGTGCCATTCACAAGACAGACCAAAATCCTCTTCATGGTAACAGAGATTTGTGAAGTTGTATCTGTTCTTATATTGGCCAGCACATCCATCTGAGAAATAGTGCACCTTCTTCAATTGTGGGCATCTGAATTTAACATATGTCATAAGCTTCAATATGAATGAGTAAACCATTATAGTGTTGTGTTTTAGTGATGCAGATAAGAAACAGACACTAAAATGGCTAAGTTCCTGGTCTGCAGATGATCTATAATAGATGACAAAAGGGTGAACTGTACACTGTGAATTGTCCCAGTGAAACCCTTGGGCAGCATCCTGGACAATGAAAGAATAATTCTCAGAGAAATCACCTAATATAACTACCTCGCTCTGAGGTGGTAGTGTTTCTTTCAACTGCTTGAAGTACTGTGATTGTTGCTGAGCAACAAAGTGATGACGAACCATGCGGGATATTTTCATGCTTAGGGATGATAAGTATTCATGAAGTGGCTCCACCTTATCAACCATTGTACAATGGTCAACAGTCACCCATTGCTTGTAAGATATTTCATTTGGAGCTGATTTCACACTGTCAAGTAACTCAAGAAAATCCAGGACACCCTCTTCTCTTGGGCAATCATTGCAAAGTTGCATCATGCAAGTCTCTCTTTCTGTACTGCAGACACTGTAATCCATAAGATCCTTGTATGAAAGACATCTTTCTCCCAATGCAGCCAGCTGCAATTTTGGATTTTGATGGTATGTGCAGACACAGACAGAATGAGTCCCACCACTACCGGCAAGCACACAATATGATGGCCGTAATTTTGCAAATGTGGAAAATCCTATTTTGGGATTCATCATTTTTATATAGTTCAAACATCTCTCTTAAATTCCCGAGGACCAATCGTTTTTGCACCTTCATTGCACCTTCAGCACTGATAACTTTCACGCAATCCTTTTGGCCAGGACACATACGACTAACCTCTTCTGACTCATAGAATCTTCTAACTATATCTTTGTGTTCTTCAGATATCACTTTTCCTTTGCTCATTAGTGGAATCTTCGGAAGGATTCCATGTTCTGATTTAAGTGAATGGCTTCTTTTCACCATGTATGTTGTAGTTTGAAAGAAACTAGCTGTTTTTTCAATTGTGTATGGTGAGAGTGTCAATATTTGTAGTTTGTGATGGTGACATTTGCTCTCCAGGAATGACTGTTTCAATTCATTCATTAATTTGTCTAGATGTTTTTCAGATTTAGTTTCAGGTTTTGAAGTATCACTTACCTCCTCGGTAATTTGAACACCATAACTGAGTTCTAGCCTCTCCTTCAGGTGTTTCTGAGCAGATGATAGCTTACCACGAGCCTTGCGCTTTTTCTGGCTTCATGACAGCCCTTCTGAAAAGAACAGAAAAAAAGGTTTCACACACCTGAATATTAGTACAGGCATCCCCCGTTATACGATCGTTCGGTTTACGATTTCCTGCATTAACGATTTTAAAAAAGTACCCCCATCTTTCGATTTACGATTGCCTTATTTCGCATTAACGATCTCCAACTTGAAAGCTGTCTCAGAAAGGAACAAAACCGTGCCTATGTTGAGTCCAGCCCAAATGAGGAGGACGATGAGGACCCAGTCAGAATGCTTGATCTCAAAACCTTGAGAGAGATTCTGACTGGTTTTGACACGTACATCGAGTTGGTGAAGGACAAGGACCCTAACTACGAACGTAGTGCTGCTGCTGTCAATCATATTGAAAAGGGTCTGAGCATTTATCGGGAGATCTACCTGCAGAAAAGGAGGAATGCCAAGCAAACTACGATCTCCCGATTTTTCAAGCCTGCAACAGCTGCTGAGGCAGGAGAGAAGTGCGTCATCAGCAAGTGCAGCAACAACTCCTGCACGTCGGCAGCAGGCTAGATCTCCAACTCCAACATCTTCGGGGATGGATTCTCCTGCAACTTCAGAAACTCCTCCATCTCCGAGGGACTCTCCCGAAGTCATCGATCGTCCTCCATCGCCCATCGATCGTCCTCCATCGCCCATCGATCGTCCAGCATCGCCCATCGATCCTCCTCCATCGCTGACCGATGCGGGAGCTGGCCCTCCTCCCCCATCACCACCACCCGGTGGCGATGAGTAGGCATCGTTACCTCGGACTGATGCATCGTTGATGACTTGGACCGGATTTGAATACGATTAGGTGAGTGTTCATGTATAAATTGTCTTTTATTAAACACAATTTCTTACTTTCAGACACTTTTTGTACATAACAGTAAAATATATAGCAAAATAATAGTGGAATCTGCAAATTTTGGGGGTCTTCCAGAATGTTTTGGAACGTATCCCTATTTTTCCCATAAGGCCTTCAGTTCGATATACGATCGTTCGATATACGATGGGTTTTTAGGGACGCATCCCAATCGTATAACGGGGGACACCTGTAATTAAATATTAATTATAGTACCTTAAATGCTATATAATTGGCTATATAGTAGATCAAACAGACCTTGTAGTAAAGTATAAGTTATTATATTAATTTATTACTTACTTTTTTTAACTGGTGTTTGGTCCAGAAATGCTAGAACTGGTTCAACTGAAGTTGAAGGATTTTCCTTTATCAAGCAATCACTGTCATTGTCCAGATCTTGAATTGAAGAGATGTTACTCAAGCCACTGATAGTAGATGATTCATTTGAATCCTGCTCAGACTCGTTGTTTTCAGTGGTACTAAGTATACTGGGGTTTTTCATTATCAGTGTCCAGCAGTTCACACACAACAATGAGTCTTTTTTCACTCTTCCAGCACATTTTTCAACAAGTACATCAGTCACTTTTCTAAGATTGATTGTTATGCGTTTCTTGTGTTTTTGAATAGGGTCCTGGCAGTATTTCAAGTGCCGAACCATTGTATTTTGATCTGTAAAGATATAGGATTTACAATTAGGTAATATATATTTTTTAGAAAATATATAGCTATACACACTTAATATTTTAGGCCTTGATAGTCTCTGAGGCTCATTAAAACACCATACCCACCAGCCACCCAGTGCTGGCTGGAACTGTACTAACCTGTAGACAAGGAATTTTGCAACTATCTGTGTTGATTCTGCACTTAGACAAGTAGCAACATGTTTCAACAGGTTTGTTTAGGCTACATGTGAGCTTAGTCTTCCCCTTTCACTATTATAACTATTATTGCCAGTGTAGATTAGCAGTGAAATACAATTTTTATTAAATTCTTGGAGCTTGAGGTCAAATTGATAGCTAAGATATAAAAATTCCTTGAAATGACAAGCAATTTATAAATATGGTGTTCACTTATAAGTTAGTTACATGAAAAGTACCAACATAAACAAACTTTTTATGATTGTTTCTATTAGTCAAGAACTCTGACTTTGTTTTTTAATCTATAAAAAATGTAATTTTAATTTCTATAGGTCAAATTATGAGCTTAAGTGTGAAAAAATAGGTAGAATTGATGCACAACTTATGAATATGGTGTTCACTTATATGTTAGTTACATGAAAAATACTAACATAAACAAACTTTTTTTTGCTGATTCTAATAGCCAATGCCTATGCCTTCATTTTTTACATTTAAAAAAAAAATTCTCATTTGATACCCCAGAGGTCAAATCATGACCTCAAATTTTGGTTACAGTGTAACTTTTTTATTTTTCAACCTAGAGTTCTAAAACTTGCATATTTGGATTCCTTGTCATTTTCTGATTCTAAATATATATACGTTTATATAATTATGACAATTATTACCCAAGTTATGGCTCGCCAAATGTTAGTAACCTCGCGAGTGACCTCAAATTGCCCGAGGTCATATCTCTTGAACCGTTGGTCGGATTGACCTTATAATTTCAGAAATGGATTCAGGGCTCACAAACTCCCTATAAACCAAATTTCAGCAAAATATGAGATATGAGGGTGTTAATTTCAATTTTTTTTGGTTGATCTGACAGAGAATGACCCATTTTCTAAGCTCCATGCCAGCCTCCCTCATTATAGCTCTAGCCTCCATGAATATCTGTTTAGCCATTTCTGTATTATCCATGGAACACAGCAAATCATCATCATAAAATTTTTTCCTTGTGTTCAATAGTGTTAGGATAGACTTCAGAATATTTCTTAAAATGGTACTGCATAGTAGCTGCCAACAGAAATGGACTAGAGCTGAGGCCAAACAACACTGACTTCATTCTATATGCTTGAACCTTAGGTTCATTTTCCAACAAGTCTTTCATATCCACCCACAGATACCTTACTGCATCTTTGTCCTCTGGTTTTAACTTTATCCGCAAAAAGGCTTGCTTCACATCTGCAGTCAATACTACTCTACCAAACCTGAATCACAGTAACAAGGAAAATAAATCTGTATTTAAATTTTGCCCAGCATCCAAACAGTCATTCAAGGACACACCACCTTTGTCCTTGGCTGAGCCATCAAAAACTACCCTCAGTTTGGTGGTAGTTTTGTCTCACCGTACCACTGCATGGTGTGGCAGATACAGTAATGTGCCTCCTGGCTCACCAGCTCACCTTGCACCCTTTCAGCATAGCCCTCCTTTACATAGCTTAGGATGGCCTCATTGTATTCATTTAACAAATCCTCATTTTTTTTTCTTAGCCTGTGCAATGAAGTCTCCAACCTCCTATTAGCTAGCTGAAGGTTTGAACTGGGTTTGCAAGAATCCTTCCAAGGGAGGCCAACTTCATAGCAACCATCTCTAAACCCAATCCCTTTTTCAATGCTCTAAAACATCACTGTTCACTATACTCCCATGCTTCTCCTGTTTGTCCTTTATGCCAATGGATTCAAGTTCCCAAAAGGCTTTCAAATGCCTTTCTAAACCATGGCTGTTCTCCTCAATCTTAACAAAAAGAGCTTTAACCTCCATTTCATTGCAATAGCTACCATGTAGCATCCAGCCTAGCTTACTTTCAATAGCTACCGGACCTCAAGATGAGTGCACAATATTACCAGTGATGAAGTCCCAGTAACAGTCAGCCCCAATCAAAAGACTAATATCTTCTATTGGGTAATTCCAGGACAAATAGACAAATGAAAGTGCCAAATGTACACTCCACCATCTCCAAAATTCATGAAACTTGGTGTGAGGGTTGGTTTTGGTCCAAATTACAAAAATCTGAATTTTTGTTGAAAATTGGTCAAGTTGGTCAAAATTTTATGGCTTGACCAAATTTTGGTCAAATGAAAAAACCAATAATTTTCAAACGTAAATATCTCAGCTGGGTCATTCCATGTCAACTCAGCCACAAAATGGCACTTTTTGCACTCACCCCTTTCAATTTTGCTCATACTTGGCACAATAGCAGATATACATGCCAAACTTAAATTCCCAAATTATTAGAGCTGACTGACCTTCGGTTACTGAGATACAAGGTCACAAAGTTGTGACATTTTGACCTTTTTTGCGTTAAATGACTATTTTCAAAATGGTGTAACTAAAAAACTATTAAAGCTAGAGCATTGATGTTGGTCTCATTTTAAAGCTCTTTAGTAGCCCCTTGTTTATTCTCTCTTGTTAAATATATCTACTGTGAAAAATAAAAAAATCCCTTCAAAAGTTGACCTTTGACCTTGAATAAAAAAAAAATACCTTCTCCTAAAAAATTCAATTTTTTTACATTAATACCTTGAGTCATGTACAACAAAATCCCAAGAAGCTGTAAGTGGCTGATAACTAGTTCAATGTATAAAAAATAAATGAAGTTGGCATCATTCTTCAATTTTAGATTTTTTTTGTCAGTTCATTTATTTAAAAGTTCTGTTCTGATATAGTGTCAGTGAAGACTTAGTTCAACTTAACATTATTAGTTCAAAAACCTTTTTGTGACCTGTGCCAAAAGAAGTCTTTTAAAAGACAACCAGGGTTAAACCCCTCGACAGCCCCAAATCTACTGGAGTAGCGCTGATCCAAAGGCCCAACTAGTATATAAGTACTGTCAACTTTACAGAGTTGACTCCTGACTTCAAGTTAAAGTTAATTTATTTTTACTAAATACATGTATAAAAATTTATTTAATAATTCATTAATTGTTCATTGTTTTCTTTTCAGGATTTTCTTTGTGCTTTTGTGATTTCAGAGTACAAACATGGAACATTTAAAACTGAAACAGAAGTGTGCTGATCCTTTGCTGTGTCACAAAGGTCAGTGTCGAAAGAAGAGTTTGAGAATTGTACCACAGGAACTTGTAAATAAGTTTCCCGATCTGCACTTAACACTACATCACAGACTTTGTAAGCAGTGTAGAGAACATCTTGAGTCCTTGCCTGAGAAAGGAATAGGCACTTTGAATTCAGACATAAATGATGATTCTTCTTGTAGTAGTGAACCACCTGAAGATCTTGAGAAAATTGAAAATGTTGACAATAGTGATGCATCAACTTCAGAGCAAAACCATGAGATGTGTACTTTGAATGCTTCTTTTGTTTCAATTGGTGAATCACCCATAAAAAAGAGAAAGCTTGTAGAGCAAGTGTCATATGGAGCTAAAAAACTAAGCAAGGTGACAGAGACAGTTAAGAAGAGAATGGAAACAGTTGCAGGAAAAGAGATTTCTGACTCACAATTTAAGGAGCCATCTGGAGATGTAGACTATTTAGAAATAATAAATCAACTCAAGGAAAAATTCAAAAATGAAAATACTAAAAGAAGTGATAAAATAAAAATCCTCACTGTATTGCCCAAAAGTTGGAGCATTAGGAAAATTGCTTCAGAATTTAACACAACAAGGCATACAGCATCTATTGCTAAAAAAATAGTTGAAGAAAAAGGTGTCCTTTCAGACCCAATCCAAAGGGTGGGAAAAGAATTAAACAGGATACTGTTGACGCTATTAAAGCATTTTATCTTTCAGAAGACATCAGTAGAACAATGCCAGGAAAGAAAGACTATTGTAGTATCATTGACAATGAAAGAGGAAGGATACATTTGCAAAAGCATCTTTTACTTTGCAATTTCAAAGAAGCCTATCATATTTTCAAAGAAAGAAATCCTTTGGTTAAGGTGGGATTCAGTAAATTTGCAGAATTGCGTCCAAAGCAGTGTGTTATTGCTGGAGCAACAGGAACTCACTCAGTATGTGTCTGTACAATTCATCAGAATGCCAAACTTATGTTTGTAGGAGCTGAATTAGAAAAACTAACTGCAAATGATGACACACCTATTAAGAATGTACGTCATTGTGTTGCCTTTATGGAATGCAATCCTGCCTCACAGAAATGCTGCCTCAGACAATGTGAACAATGTGGAGATCCATCAGATTTAAAAAACAGACTACTGGACATATTTACAAACAACTTCATTGATATCATAAATTTTAAAAAGTGGACCAATACAGATCGGTCAAATCTTGAATCAGTAGAACTGAATACAGATGAATATATTGACCAATTCTGTAACCAACTGAAAGAATACCAGATACATGACTTCAAGACAAAGATGCAAGCAACTTATTACCGTGAAACAAAAATGTCTTTGAAAGATGGTGAGGTCCTTGCTGTGTGTGATTTTGCTGAAAATTATTCCTTTATTCTTCAAGATGAGGTTCAGAGCTTTCACTGGAACAATGAGATGGCTACTCTACATCCATTTGTTATTTACTATAAACAGGAAGATGAGATTGCTCACCTTAGCTTTGTTATTATTTCAGAGTGTAACATCCATAACACAGTTGCTGTACATTTGTTTCAAAAGCATCTGATAAAATTCCTAAAGATAATATCTCATCCATCGGTTCCATCCACAAAATAATTTACTTTTCAGATGGGTGTGCAGGACAGTATAAGAACTGCAAAAACTTTTTGAATCTTTGCCATCACAGAGATGATTTTGGAATTGAGCAGAATGGAATTTTTTTTGCAACAAGTCATGGAAAGGGACCTGTGATGGTGTTGGAGGCACAGTTAAGAGATTAGCTGCAAAGCTAGTCTACAACGACCTTATGATGAACAGAGCCTTACTGCAGAACAGTTATATACATTTGCAAGTGAAAATATTGTAAATATAAAATGTCATTTTTCAACCAATAAAGAGCATGAAGAGGAAAGCCAACTTCTCCAAGAAAGACACTCAACTGCAAGGACTATTGCTGGTACACAGAAATTACACCATTTACAGCCAGTTTCATTGACTTCTCTTAGGTTAAACATTATTCATTATCAGATTACAAATATTGAGAAAGTTACTGAAAAGGAAGAAGTTGTGACTGAGGAGAAAATACATGGTTTTGTTACTGCTGCATATGATGGCCATTGGTGGGTGGCATATGTGCTGGAAAAGATACCAGAGAATAGAGAAGTAAAAGTCACATTCCTTCATCCTCATGGCCCAAACCCATCATTTGTGTATCCTGGTCGACCATGAATTAATCTTACCATATTCAGATATTCTAACACAAGTTGAGGCATCTACTACTAATGGACGAACATACAGGATTTGCAAAGAAGTTACTTTGAAGGCATCCAAAGTTTTGGCAGATCTACAGCACAGAAAGGTAGAATTCAAATTAAAATGGTCATGTAACTATATATACACTGCATACATTTTAAGTTGTGATAAATGGAATCAATGAGCACTATACCTATACATATTGTATGTACATTTTAATATGTTACTTGTATTTGTTAATTAGGTCGCTATCTAGGTATACATTAAAAATTGTTTTCTCTTCTAGAATCACAATAAATTGGGTGGCCCACAAGAATCTTGTCAACTACTGAAAACCATCACATACATGCACAACATACAGGTGAGGTGGGTAAAGAACAAATATTTAAAAATAAGCATTTGCTTGTTTGTAGAAGGCTGCAGATAGTATGTGCAGGGCCGGATTAACCATTAAGCAAAATAAGCCCGTGCTTAGGGCAGGGAAGGAAGGGGGCACCACAGAAATTTTCCATTGTCGGATTTACCATGGATTTATTATACTATTATAATCGCGGCTTATAGCCTATAAGCTGTTGAAAACTGAATTATATATATTCATATATAGTATTTATTTTTTTCATTGTTTGAATTGTAGTGAACAACAACCCTTTTGAGAGAATAAATATATTTCGTTGTATCCACACACTTTACGCTTTGCGTTATTATTTTGTTTATATCAAATCTTTGAGCGCCATATTAAAAATACATATAGATTAAATATTTTCGTGTGCTATAGTAAATGTAAAAACAAGATTCAGTCATGCTGAACTTTATAAAATAATTGTAGAAGACAATATTGAGTGTGCCTTCCAAATGTAGAAATTGCCTTTCGTATATTTTTAACATTAATGGTCACAATTGCTCAGCTGAGGTCATTTTCTCAGTTGAAGTATATTTAAAAATACCAACAGAACAACTATGCAACAAGGCAGGCTGGATGCCTTATCTCTACTAAGTATAGAAGCAGATGTGTTACGTAAGATTAGTTTTGAGGATCTGATCAAAGACTTTGCAATTAAAAAAAGTAGGAGAAAACTTTCAAATATAAATGAAGTGGAAGTATACAAAAATAAACATTATTTTCCATCTTACTGTAAGTTTTTGTTTCATTTCAAAAATAAAATTTTATTTTTTATGGTTTATTTTTGTTTATATTTTGAATTCATATATATGGGGCACCAAATCTTTTAAGTGCTTAGGGCCTCTAAAGGTCTTAATCCGGCCCTGGTATGTAGATATGGGTTGTATTTGTAAGAGATTGAGCTGACCTTAGACAAAAATGGTTACTGACATACAAGGTCACAAAGTCATGACTTTTTGACAATTTTTGTATAAATGACTTTTTTCAAAATGTTGCTTGAATCATTATTTTTTATACATTGAACTAGTTATCAGCCACTTACAGCTTCTTGGGATTTTGTTGTACATGACTCAAGGTATTAATGTAAAAAAATTGAATTTTTTAGAAGGCATATTTTTTTTATTCAAGGTCAAAGGTCAACTTTTGAAGGGATTTTTTATTTTTCACAGTAGAGATATTTAACAAGAGACAATAACACAGGGGCTACTAAAGAGCTTTAAATGAGACCAAAATCAATGCTCTAGCTTTAATAGTTTTTTAGTTACACCATTTTGAAAATAGTCATTTAACGCAAAAAAGGTCAAAATGTCACAACTTTGTGACCTTGTATCTCAGTAACCAAAGGTCAGTCAGCTCTAATAATTTGGGAATTTAAGTTTGGCATGTATATCTGCTATTGTGCCAAGTATGAGCAAAATTGAAAGGGGTGAGTGTTTTAGGTGGCTGACTTGACATGGAATGACCCAGCTGCTAATTGTGGTAGCGTAATAAGTCTTAAATGGTAAAATATGTGAAATTAACTGTAGTTTCTAAATATGTATCATTTTTTTAGGGTAACAAAAATAAAATTATGATTTTTTGGAAAAAATGTCAATTTTTTTTTTTTTTTTTTCGATTTGGCAGCGAAGATATCATTTTTTCGAAAAAAGACCAAGAATAAAAAATGTTTATTTGATGTATGTACAGCATAATAAGTAATAAAAAGTCAGCTTATAGTTTATTATAAGGCTCAAAACTGAGTTTGAAATTAAGTAATAAAATGTTTTTTCAGACGACGAAGATTTATTACAGACTTGTTGGTCCAAAAAAAGACAATTTTCAAATCATATAAAAAATACATGTAGATAAACCAAAGGAGAAAAAAATCTTTTAAATATATGTACAATGTACATACATAACCTCTCTTATTTAGGGAGAATATATCGACATAATAATGTTTAATTTATAAAGCGCTTATCAGAGTATAAAATACTCTTCCTAATACTACACGTACACAAGTCTTTGAGAATGAATTAAGAGACAGTATTCTCATCCAGTGAATCCAATTTTAGACACTAATAATATAATAAGAAAAAAAGAATTTGAAAAGATTTTTATAACTATTAAGTAGATACACAAATCTTAGATAAAAATTTTAGAAATATTATATAGACAATCTTAAATAGTATACATTTGATAGAATTTATTTTATCTTCTTTGAAAGTTATTTAATTCTTGAAGCGGAAAAATGTATTGTATTCTTGTTCCTCCTCGTAAACTTGCTTCAATACTCCCAAATATATTTTCTGTTGGAACGTGACAAACATCATCTTGCGCAGGAAAAATGTATGAGGGATATACACCCGAAGGATGGATAAATTTTATCAGAAAATCATCATATTCACAGTCAAAGGACTGGACTAATCCGAGCCATAGTTTATTTTCATACATACAACCCACAAAAGAGCCTGTTTCAATTTCGCGTTGAGAGACAGTATTATGTTCTTGATCCAAAGCAGAAACTCTAATGAGCTCTCTTATTTCGACTGACTGTGCACTCTGAGAGAGTGGATAAACCTTCAACGAATTCTTGGAAATTGGGACGAAGCGATGTAATTGTTGAGTACCTTTGATAGAAATAATAGGTTCACTCAGACATTTTTGCAAAGAAAGCTCTACATCTACAACTTCTGCCTCAGAGACGTAAAAAGAGTCAATAGCGGTTAGGAATTCTTGAGAGCAGAAATTGTAGAAGTCCTCAGCTGTTAAGATTTGATGGTTGAGAGTCCGTCATAAGCTTTCTCTGGCGACTGCTCTTTTTACCGTTCTGCCAATACCATTGCAGGCATTCTTCCCGTGGGATGTCGTGAAAAAATTCCACTCAGCATGAATTTTGAAGTCTTCGAAATGATGGCATAAATTTAGAAAATTTGTTTTATTCTTATACTGAGCCACGCATCCATCTGCGAAATAATGAATTTTAGTTAGGTTTGAATTTTGTTGTTGGATGCACAGGATTAATTTTTTGAGAAAACTATGAACCAGAATTGTATCATGCTTGCGACGGTTTGAAACGAAGCAGTAACTTTTGCAAATTAGTTTTCCTGCATTGTTTTTGGAATAATAAACGAATGGGTGCACTGTACATTGCAAGTTCTCCCAATGAAACCCCTGGGAACAATCTTGTACGATGAATGAGAAGTTTTCCGCGAAATTGCCCACCAAAACACCTTCATTTTCGGGCAGAGTTTCTTTTAGATTTTTGAAGTAACTCGACTGACATTTATTTGTGAAGTGGTATCTTGTCAGTTGTGCAATTTTTTTGGTGAGTGATTCCATGTATTCCTCTGGAATTTCGGTGATATCTTTTAGCATACAGTGATCAACGGACACCCATTGTTTATATTTTATCTCTTCCATCGCCATGAAGTCCAAACTTTCCAAATAATTTTTGATTCTGACCTCTCGCGGGCATCTTTTGCATCGGTGCATCATACAATCTTCATTGTCCATGCTGCAGACAGATAAAGACATTAATTTTTTGTAGTCTAAATCTTTAACCCTTTCGATCATGAATTATGACATAGGGTAAAAAAGAAATTTGCCTTTATGTGTGGGTATATAAGAACCAATATGGTTTATTTTTCAGCTACCAAATTGGGTACCCAGTGACTGAAAGGGTTAATGCCTAACGCTGATATTTGTAGTTTCGGATTTTGGTGATGCGTACATACGCAGACACTGAGTTCCACTTTGTCCCGCAAGCACGCACCACGACGGTCGAAGATGAGCAAAGGTACTAAAGCCTATTTTGGGATTTTCATAATTTTTTGCATATTCAGCATATAACTCTTTCAAGTTACACAATACCAGTCTTTTTTGTTTTTTTATTTTTTCACCCTCTTCATTTATTGCAAACTTATAATCTTTGATTCCCGGGCACATCCTACTATATTCGTCATTTTCATAAAACTCCTGAATGATTTTTTTCATTTCAGCTGTGACGACCTTCCCTTTCATCATGTTTGGAATGTTAGGAAGAATCCCAAACTGTTTTTGAAGATTGTGGCTCTTACGCACCATATACTTTGTTGCTCCAAAGAAGTCAGCAGTTTTTTCAATGGGATAGGGATACAATGATAGTATTTGTAACCTAAGATTGCGATTGTTACTTGCTTGAAATTTCTCCTTTAATTCTTCCATAACCTTTTGATACCTGAAATAAAGTGTATTTGACATTAAGTTTAATTAGTATATTTTTAATTAAACTTTCCATAAAATATATGTATATTGTATATGTATTATATTGTCTGATTATAAAAATGTAAACAGATAAAACTTAATTTAGTATATACTTCGATGACTGTACATATTAAATTTAATTTAAAATGTCAAATTTCAATAACTATGTCCAAAAAGTAGTCTTGCCTCTCTAAATCATCTTCCAAACAACTTTTTTTGGATGGACCAGCTTCAGAATAGTCAATAGGAGCCCCATAAACAGCTTCAAAACTTCATTTAACCTTTTCCATTGTCGATCTGAATTTCGTAGAAGCCTTTATCTGTTTTTGTCCCGGCTTCAATCCAGCTGTAAAACAAATTCATAAATTTAGGTTGCATGAAATAATCAAATATCAAATATTTTGTATATATGTATTCAAGTGCTGATGCTAATATTTAAAAACAGAAAACTACGAATTTGGCATTAAGAAACAAATGTCCTGAATGGAGTCTCTATTGTTTTATTACCTGTTTTAATAGGGCTTTCATCAAATAAAGGTAAAATATTGTCGCTGAGCAAATCTTTATTGAATTGCCTGTCTTGAATGACAAATTCTTCCAATGGTGGTGGATTCGTGGAATCGCTACTGCTTCGCTCCATACATTCGTTAAGTATGTCTGGCTCAGGTATTGGTGCAGGTTCCAGCTCTCTGGATGAACATTGAACATGTTCTAATACAATTGGCTTGTTTTTAATTGTGATATAGCAATTGCTGCATAGTAATTGATTTTCTTCCAAAATTCCATAGCTTGCAGCTGCCATGGCAGAGTTTACTTTTTTGATGTTACAGAAAATTCTTCTTGAGTGTTTTTTCATAGGATCGCAAAAATTGTGTTTTGAGGCATTTTAAGGGTTAAGTAAATTTACGTATACTAGAAAATTAGGTATATACTGAAAATCTGGAAAGAAAGCAAAAAATTTTAAAATTTGGAGGATTTTTTTTTTTAGTCATTTTTTTTTCATAATTTAATCATAGATAAGCTGACTTTTTATTACTTATTATGGTGTACATACATCAAATAAACATTTTTTATTCCTGGTCTTTTTTACGAAAAATGATATCTTTGCTGCCAAATCGCAAAAAAAAAAAAAAAAAAAAAAAACCTCCAAAAAATCATAATTTTATTTTTGTTACCCTAAACAAATGATACATATTTAGAAACTACAATTAATTTTACATATTTTATCATTTAAGGCTTACTACACTACCACAATTAGGAGCTGAGATATTTACGTTTGAAAATTATTGGTTTTTTCGTTTGACCAAAATTTGGTCAAGCCATAAAATTTGACCAACTTGACCAATTTTCAAAAAAATTCAGAAATTTGTAATTTGGACCTAAACCAACCCTCACACCAAGTTTCATGAATTTTGAAGAGGTTACCGTGTACTTCATTTGTCTATTTCTCATAGAATTACCCTATTCCTTCAAACTTATTATTGCCCAAATTAATTCCTTTAACTTGCAATTCTTGGACACATCATATCTAAACAAGTAGTGACTGGAGCACAAAGTTCCTCAATCTCTACAGCTTGGACCTTGATAGTGGGACCTTGTGGTAACAACCCCTTAACCAGAACTTCTACTTCTTAACTTTGGTTCAGTTTTGAACGGAACCCCCAAACCCAGAAACCCAGAAATTCTTAAATTTTCCCTCTTAAGTTCTTTAAACTTCAATTTTCTGGAAATTCTGGTCTTAATAAAGCTACACTGGCTACCACAATCAAACAACACTCTTACAGTAGCTTCTCCATCACTATCAGTTAACTTTCTCAGCACCGCGAGGCTCAATATGAGTCGCAAGTGCTGTTCCTGGTTCACTGCAAAGCTCATATTGAGTTGAAGATGATTTGCATATTCAATTAATTTCTTTGACTCTGATTGGCTATTTCAGTTAATTTCTTTGACTTGATTGGCTATGTTTTCATTTGTGGGTGGGGTAATGGTCATAATTCAGCCAATGAAATAACCATATCTATATCTACATCATGAATCTATAAGAAAAAAAGCCGCTGTTGAATCTCGAGCTCTCCTCTGACAGAAACTGAACTGTAAGCAAAAAGTTTGACTATCTAAATGCTTCTTACCTTGTCTTTGAGACACACTTCTCAATTAATTTATGCATATGTGCATACAAATATGCTGTTTGTATGTGTGTAGGTATGATTATCAAAAACATCATTGGCAAATTCCATATCCACCCGTAGCTTCTAAAATAATTTTTAAAGATATTTATAACTGATGAAACTGTGTCTTGATGAAGTACTTTTGTTTCCCATAAAATAAGCATCATTTTCTAATCATAAAACCGAAGTTTTCACTGGGTAACCCTAATAAAACTGAGTCTAAAGCTAATTTTGACTCAATGATTTTTTTGCTTTACTCAATAATTCTGTCTATAAATTCTTATACATGTATGGTATATTTTGCAAATTTAATTATAATATTATAATTATATAACTCTTTAGGATTAAAATGGTACTTAATTTGTACACATTCAAAGAAAACTAAGGTAGTTGCATAATAAATTGCAAAGATGGGTGCAGAACTATTTTTGCAGCAAAATTGATTGCGTTGATTCCCTGACATCGAATATGGTAAGTTAATACTGCTGCAGCTATTTGCAATAATCCTCCTTTACTTTTATTCCACTAAGAGCAAACTTTTTAGTTTCTAATATGGAAAGCTGCGTAGTCACTAAGCTTAAATCCTCTTGCTCTATGACAATCTATAGTGGCAATGACGGTAATTATTCATTTTTTGACCCAGTCTTTTTATAATGAGAGCAAACTTTTCTGGTCAATTTTGAGGTGTTCTGCACGAATCTACCATCCGTTTCCTGTGCAAATGCGTAGTTTTTGAGATATCATCATCTTGAAAACTATGTATTTGCACAGGAAACGGATGGCAATTTCATACAAAACACCTCAAAATTAACCAGAAAAGTTTGCACCCATCATTTTCGTTTAAACTAACGAATTTAAATAAAAATATCATGACAACCTAACCAATCATCAAGGGCGTACAGTTGACCTAACTGGTGTCACGTACTGAACTGTCTGCAAAACATTAGGACTGATCAATTTGCGATGCGTGATCTTTACGGGGGCTCTGCCCCCATACCCCCCAAGACCTAAATTATACAAATGATAATGTAATAACATGTGCCAACCTTGCATGGGTAGTCCACTAAATTTCACGTGCCCTTAAACTGAAATGAGACACATTTATTTTTAGGATTTTTTTTACGGCACCTAAAGACCTTCTGGTCTTTTCTTAAAATACAAGCACTATTGCACTTAGGGCAGGTCACGGATGTCTTAATTATTCCGTGATTGGAAAGAAGGTCTAAACTCCTGTCTTCGAGGGCAATATGGCGGATCACGTCTTCAAAATCAAATATGCATAACTGACATGTCATACTTCGTCACAAAAAAAATAAACTGAACAGATGAACAATTGCTAAAAATGATTTACTTGTAAAACAGGACAAATTGAATTACGCAGAAGTAGCCAGAATCACCAAAAATAAGAAATATTCACCAAATAGCCGATATATATATATACACAGTGGACCCCCGATTTGGGTACGCTCGTCCATAGGCTCCTATTGACTCGACTTGAGTAGAAAACTCTATTTGAGTACACCAGCCAGCGACACCAAACGCGTTTCAGTTTGTCTAGAGCATTTGTTGTGGGAACATTCGGAGTCTAATGTTTTGAATAGTACAGGTGTTCTTAGGGATTTCTGTTAGAATTTCGTACATTTTGTTTTCTGACTTTGTACTTACGGTAGTGTTTATTTATGTTAGTTTCTGTTGATTACAGCATAAAATAGTGAAAATATAGCATAAATTTGGTGATTCGTACATGCAGTGACTTTGATACTATATTTTATATTGTGGCATAGTGACATAGTGTACTGTTATAGTGATGGCTTCTAAACGTACATCTACATCAAAAGACTCACAAAAGAAGAAACACCTTTTTACAATAGAGATGAAATTGGAGATTATTAGAAAAAGTGAAGAGGGCAAAAGTCTCAAAGACTTAGCTGAGGAATATGACATTCCTAAGACCAGTATTTCGAGCATTTTGCATCGTAAAGATTCTGTGAAGGGTACGAGGGCTGTTAAGGGCCAATTTCTATAGAAAAAGTAGGGGTGGGGTGAAATTTTTGGGTTTTGAATGAATTAATTAATTCCCATAGGTTATTAAGTTCGATTTGAGTACGCCATGCTGGAATGGATTACGTACTCAAATCGGGGGTCCACTGTATATGGTAAATATGGATATTACGGCCTCCACCCAATTTTGATGCCAAAATACATTTTCCTAGTAGTGTATGATTAGTGATGTGAGTCGTTTTTATTGTGTCGTTTTTTTTGTTTTTTTTGTCGTTTTTTTTGTTTAAAACGAAGATAGTCTGTTTTTTTTGTTTTTTATTGTTTTAAACTTATTCCATATTTTTCTTCCTTTAATCTAATAAGTATATTAGTATTACCTATAATTACTAACTACCATGCTTATACGGTTATACCTAGTATATGTATATAGTCATCTTTTAGAAAAACTGAATCACACAAAAAGTATATAATAGAAAGGAAAAACAAACCCTCATTTTTTATATGTATATACCTATATTTTTAACTAGAACATAAAACATTCTTCCTCATTTCAAACAATATACATAATTGTGATTGGCAAGAGTACCAGTATATATATTCCAGATCGAAAAAAAAAAATATTCACCTTTTGTTAACCTAATGTTGGTTAACCTTCATTTCCATGGAAGAATCATCACTAGATTGGGTAAAGCATATATGCTAGTTTCAATATCACAGGTACTGGTATAATATCCATAATACTGGTATAAAACAATAGATATAATTGTGATTGGCAAGAATACCAGTGTGTGTGTGTGTGTGTGTGTGTATATATATATATATATATATATATATTCCAAATAGAAAATAAAAAAAATTAAATATTCATCTTTCTTTAACCTTTGTGTTAACCTAATGCTGTTTAACTTTCATTATCTGATTCTATTTCCATTGAAGAATCAGTATCACTAGATTGATTAAAGCAAATAGTTTCAATATCACAGGTACTGGTATTTATTGCAGATTTGGATGTTGATGAAGCCAATGTAGCACCATGTTTTACTTCACTTTCTTGGAATTTTGCATTTTGGGATATAAATACTAGCTTTGCTGCTCTGTCTGTGCTTAATTGGTTTCTTTTGGCTGTATGGATATTACTGTATGTGCTAAATGATCTCGGAGGTAATGAAAGGGCGAAATAGAGGTGTATGAGTTTGTGTAGGTATATATGTGAGTATGCATGCGTATGTATCTGGAATTCTGGATGTATGCATGTGTATGGGGTATACAATAGATATTTTTTTTTTTTTTTTTTTTAGTTCAGGAAGAACCGATTCGCCTTTATTTAAAGGGCATATCTCAGCGGAAAAACAAAGAAAAAGTGAGAGGAAAGACAGAGGAAAAAGAAAGGGTGGAGGGGACAGTCGAAGTGGAAAAAGACCAAGGATGACAAGGACTGCAGGGTCGAGCCCCATCATCCTTGGGTGCTAGGGCCGGGAGGGCGCACGTGAAACCTCCAGGAACAAGCACGTACAAACGAGCACAAAGAGCACTCAAGAGCACGAGCTTAGAACCCCCTTGCGGGGATACAATAGATATAAATGTGTATATAAGTATTTATGTATATATTGGTATATATGTATATGGGTGTATGTGTATGTATATATATATATGGATGGTCTCGTGGGGGGGGGGGGGAATATGTCATCGCGGGTCTAAAGGATAGTTAAGTGGGAGATTCAAAATCCGAGGAATGGATGGGAGAGTCCTGGAATGGTTGGACAATGGGCAGTCAGCTCCCAGCCAGTGTTCTCGCAAGTTTAATGGATCTCAAGATACAAGACTTTCAGTGCAAGAAAGAGGCCAGTTTTTTCTGTAAATAGGCTGAAAAGGACATTCTATACTGGTACCATATGGCCTATTTTATTATTTATTTATTTATTTATTTTTATAATATATATCATTGCAAAAGTATACCTTATAATTAAATTGGCAATATCTATATTAATTATTAAAAAAAACAAAAAAAAACAGAAAAAAAAACAAAAAAAACGACAAAAAAAAAAAAAAAAAAACAACAAAAAACAAAAAAAACGGTTTTTTTACATCACTATGTATGATGTGCTTTGTTCAAATCTGGCCTTCATTTTATGTGGAAATGAACCAATCAAAGGTTATGAGACTTCAAAGTTTTAACATATTTTGGTTCATTTCCCCATAAAATGAAGGCCAGATTTTAACATTGCACATCAAATAGCTACTACTAGAAAAATGCATTCCAGTGTCCAAATTGCTAGAGAACCTACCTAACCTAACCCTAATATCAATGGAATCATAAATGGGCTTACCTTTTTAACTGTTGGGTGGTGGATAGAGCTTGGCAATAGCCCTAAGGAAGTAGTGCATTACTGTCCCATCATCTGAATAAGATGCGAGGAATAGGTACCTTGCGATGTAATTGTTGTACATTTCATCCCTATTCCCTGGTCATAGTATCCACTCCTTCATGTCTTTCCATAAGTGCTCTATAGTCTGCATATGAATATCAGAATTCTGCAGGTCTACGAAGTTTTTCAAATGGTTCACCATTTGATGCGTGTATCCCTCGGGGACGTTAGAAATTCCACCATACGCTGCCCACAAATCTGAGTGAATATAGAGAGAAGGGGTGACAAGCTTGACCTTTGTGAAGTGAGGACTCATCGCACAGAACCTTTGAAAGATATATAAATTATTTATATATATATATATATATATATATATATATATATATATATTTAGTGATGGGACGATTAATCGGAATCGGAATCGAGAGAATTGTACCATGATTTCCGATTCTTAGAACGATTCTTTAACTTTTAATTGAACCAGTTTTGCAATGTAAACTTTAAATTTAAATGAAAGAGGATAACAAATTCATTTTTATTGTATTGTAGCTATACATTAAAACATGTATATCCATGATGTGTAATCAAGAAGATTAAATGAATTGTTACAACTTACAGTTGATTTTTATTTTTAAACCAATCTATTATAATTTATAATTTATATTACCATACTCATAATGTAAATAGTTAATCTTACCAGAGTGAAATATGACAATTTCCAGAAAAACAAGTATAGAATTATATTTAAAATTATTGAGAATCGGAATCGAGAATCGTATCGGAATCGAGACTTTTTAGTGGTATCAGAATCGGAATCTTTAAAAATTTTGGTATCGTCCCATCACTAATATATGACGCGTTCGGTGGAGAAGGGGCGAACGCAACATTTTCGAATTATGCCACAAAATGCAGTTAAAATTTGTAAACTTTAAACCGTTGTATTTTTCTCATTTATTGAAATGTTGTATGAATTTGAACACATATTTGAGTAAAATATTGTTATGTAATATGTCGATATAATAAAATGCCAAGAAATTTTACAATATTATTTATTGATAGCTTCTGATGTTAACTGGTGTAATCCATTATTTGGTCCTCTTCGTCGAATGTTGTATTACCTGCTTCAACTGTTTCGGTTTCTTCCAGTTCCTTTAACAATCTTGTATAATAGTTCACTGCAGTTGCAGGCATTAGGTCTGATAATTCTTTGAGATCTTTTATTTTTTCCTTAGTTATTAGCAGCAATTGGGAATACTTTGGTTGCAGTGTCTGCTGGGCTAGATTGAATAAACTGACACTGTAGGATTTTTTCCCTTTCTGCAGTCTGACGGGATGGCTATTATCTGGGGTTGTGCGGTATGCAGTAGATATTACGTAGCCTTCTTTGTGTTGAAAGTCAAATATTAACTTTCTTGCATCTGTAAATTTAGTAGTTGTTGATTTCCTAATGACAATGCACGTTTTTAGGACGTCAAAATCGAGAAAATCAGCCTGTTTCATTTCTACAACTAGGAAGCGCTGCGAAACGGCTGTAGTTATGGCCGTAACATAATCTTTTTTGGTGTAAATAATATTGCTGTAATTATTTTTTATATTTTGTTCAATTTGGCCAAATTGAGCATCACAGGGCATTGTCGAGTGATCAGAAAGTAGATAGATGTTGTTGCGGTGGGGTTATCCAATAAACCAATGAAGTTCCGAGTCAATGTGAACCACCCGACAACATTTTTATTTCATGCAATTTTTGTCTACCGGTACGGGGAGAAGACTTACTTCAAAACCAAACACCCAAAGGCGGCTCGTTGGCTGAGGGAGGACGGGCTTCTAAGAATCCCTGATGCGGTAAACCTTCCCGGAGTCTCGTTGATCCCGACGCGACCCTCCAGGCGTGACCTCGTTATCCTCAGAACAGAGAAACAATGCGATTAGTTAAGTGTCCCAATGCCCACCGGACTGACCCAACCTCAGGACCTCCCAATATTCCACGAAAAAGGAAACAAAAATGCTCACCACATTCCCGATGACAATGCCGTAGCCAAATCAAACTGTAACCTCAACGGGTTGGAAAAACACACTAGAGGAAAAACCATGGACAAACTTTATTGATGGGAAAGGGGAGTTTACATTCTATACAACACATGAAAGGGAGGAAAAAGTTAGAAAAGCGGGGGTTAGGCAGGGTGAAGCAAGGACATTAAGGTAAGTGGGCAGACAAGCAATAAGGTATATCTTTCACAAATGTACACGCAGTGTCAATCGCAAGAGCACAATTTCATATATATGTTAACACATGGTCACAGACAACTGGATTTTGGCAAAGCAAGTGATCTATCTTCGCATTACAATGGTCAAGAGAGGCTCCTTTGGGTTACAATCAAGATGAATCAAGAAACAATGAGGAGTTGCGTCCTGATTCCTTATCTTGAAACTTAAATGTCCTTCTTTTAGTTGTTTTTGTTCGCATACAATAATTATACCCTAAATATCCCTGACTAGGCTAAATGGAAAGGAGGGCAAGGTGTTATTGATACCTGGCCTTAACTGATGTGCAGGTACCACCACTTAAAACTTTCAAAAGGTTCGGGGATGATTGTTCGAGTTCAAGGAGTCAAACGCACTAGATGAATGTCATCTAATTTCTGTCTTTCTTAACTTCTAGCTTCAGCAACCGACATTACACGTATACCCAGTCGCACTGTGCACTTTGTTGGCCTGTTCAGATTTGGCAAGCCTACCCATTTCAGGACTTCTTAAACAAAAAAAAACCCCTTTTTTTGTTTGTTTTATCTTTTTAGAACATTAAGCCACAATTCTGACGTTAGATTCTATGGGGCTAGATTTTATGGGGGTTATGGCATTCAAACCTGTATGGGAGAGAAAGGATGAAGGTTAAAACACACAACTACCATGATTTGTTAATCAGTGGTCCCTACTACATTCCCCCCTTCGAGCGGCAGAGCCACTCAAAAAGACCAATCCACCAGGGAACCACTCTCGTCCCAACAGATCCAAATACCATCCCTAGCAAAATCTCTCCTTCCATTTAGCAATGCCTTACAATAATCTATTTACATTAATTCACAAAAATCCTTAGAATTTCCTTTCCATTTTACATAGATTCTAACTAGCTAACTTTATTAAACATGGAACTACTGATTTTGAACTGGCAATTCTAAAAAGTTTAAACATAAATAACCCAAACACATTCACATGATAATATTCCGGAATCTACCGATGCAAGTCATGGTCATACTCAACTGGTTTCTTCGGGACGTGGGAAAGATCCATGACTGGTCCGCGGGAGCGGGTTTGTGGAGGAGAACTGCCGGTTAATGCCGGGAGCACCTCCCCCAGCCGTCTTCGGGTGACCACCAATCGCTCTCGAGATCTCCTCCGGTTTTCCTGAATCAGGGCACGTCCCTCTAAAACCAGCTCTCTCATGGGTGACAGACTCAATCTAATCGGGCGCCCATCCTCATGACCAGCATCAAGACCCTGTTCACACAAACTTATCTGGCCTTCCAATAACTGGTATATCTCCTCCCTATCCTCCTGTATGAACTCTAGAGTTACCTCTAACGATTTCACTAGGGAGGAAGAGTCTGGAGAAGATAAACCACTTGACCCAGCGACACTACAAGGGGAACTATGGTGAGGTGGACTATCACAACTACCCAATTTATCATCCACGGGCGGTTCCCGTGCCTGGCCAGTCACATGGGGAATCGGCGACATCTCACCAATCGCATTATCCAAATCACTACTGGGCAGTTCAGGACAATCTCGGAATGTGACTTTTCCCACTCGCGACTCCGGTCTGAGAATGGGCCTAACAATAGAGGCATCGGGGAAGCCTGAGAAATCCGGAGGATTGTCAGGAAACCCCAAGAAATCTCGACGACTATCAGGAGACTCTGACAACCTTGGAGAAGTGCCAGGAAAACCTGAGAAATCCGGTTCAGTTGAACCAAGTGAACTCTCCGATGATTCACTGGAAGACTCCCCAGAAGAGTCCAGCGCTACAGAAATCCAAGGATGCACCAAGGGTACCCCCTGCTTTCCCGATTCCACCTCATCATGAGAATCACTAGAAGAATCCCACAAACTTTCTTCAGATGACTTTTCGAACAGATAGGCATAGTTTGGGACTTCATTCGGACAAGAATATTCCTGATCAGGTACATCAGGCTGATCTTCTGGGATAACCCAGGGAAGTTTTACCAATCGGGAGTAGCTTGGATGGTTCCTGAGAAAAATAGGAGCCTCCTTCCAAGCGCGTAACTGTGTGTGATGGGCACGTGATGATGTTAAGAATGGTTGGTCATTTGGGTAGGCTGGAGAAATCACATAAGTGACTCCATTTGACTCTACCCGATCAATACAAAATGGGCCACAATATTTGGGGAGAAGCTTGTTCATGACAAGGTGCCCCTTTTGGACTACCTTCCTGATCACCAGCTGTCCTCTAGAGAAGGAACAAAAACTAGGGTGACCAGGAACCCATTGTCCTTGAATCTGAGCCGAGATAAGGGCTGGAATTGGGTCTGGATGCGAGTTAGCCAATAAAAATTGCGCTGGAGACATCGTTAACTCCGTATGCACAGTACCATTGTATGATATGATGGCTCTGGGAAGATGTAAATCCCATGAGCTAGGACCTTGAACAAGGTTTCTAAGAAACTCTCCAATGGTACGGTTGACTCTCTCGACTGCCCCATTCCCTTCAGGACGATTTGGTGTCGTAAAAACATGAACGATGCCATACTGAGCTAACATTTGCTCAAATTCTTGACCCCTGAATTCAGGCCCATTATCGGTTAATAACCGACATGGCCTCCTCAACAAAGTAGGCAGGACACGGGTCTCGAACAATCTTGCGATGGTGTGGGAAGTCTTATTCATGATTGGGATGGCTACCACCCACTTTTGAATGGTGGTCTACGACTACCTAGACAACCATGTTCCCTCGACGTCTTTGGGACACTACCAGTCGGCAGCCACCAATTCAAAAGGTGACCTGGTCATGATCTTTAAGGTAGGTGGACCCTTAATTTGACTTGAGACTTGTTCAGTTGGCACTGTGAACATGACGTGACCCACTTCCTGTACAACCTGATACAATCGAGGATGAAATACGTCTCGAGAAAGAACTTCCAGGACTTTATTACGGCAACATGGGCCATTTCAAGATGGACACCTGATGGCAAGTTCAATTCAGGAAGTTAAATGAGATCAAGGTCTGTGGATACAGTTCAAATCTAACGAGTCGTATTTAACTAGAATCCCTTTTCTATATAGATGTCTTTAAGATAGCTGGTTGTACCGAGATAAGTTTCTCGGGCAACGGGCATTCGCTTCCTTCTCCCTAGATATTCCTAAGCCTGCGCAAGTCTAGATCGTTTCTCTGCAATGTTCAACATTAACCCGTTCGAGAAGAGAATACGGCCTAACGTTTTCGATACTGATCACTTCAGGACCCTCTGATGGGTCTATCTGCCATTGCCAAGAAGGTAGCGACCCACTTCTCCCTCCTTCAGGACGCTATCATTGGATAGATCTAGCACTAGTCCTGAAGTAGTCATGAAATTTGCTCCAAGCAAAAAGCATGATGGAGAGAACCATCATCCATGATAGCAAATGGATGGCTTTTGCTTTCACTTGCGTTCTCAATGATACATCCAAATTTACGAATTTGGTCACCATGACCCGACGTTCAGCCCATCCCTTGTATATTTACAATTATGTCTTTTGAGTAATCTTCCTGCTCACCTAATATGGTTTCCAGGTAGTCTCAGACCACCACAACTAATCTCAGCTCCGGAATCCACGAGAGCACAATAAGTCTGGCCATTGCATTCAAGAGGAACAATTGCTCTAGATCGAGACGAATGAGCACATACGATATCCACTTGATACTCAGGAAAATGCAGGTTAACCTCCTGCCCCTGAGGATCAGGGTTTTCATGGCTATCCATAATTGGGTTCACTGGATCCGGATCTGAGTCAGTGGCGTCATAAGAATACTTTGGTTTGGGAATACTTTGGTTGCAGTGTCTGCTGGGCTAGATTGAATAAACTGACACTGTAGGATTTTTTCCCTTTCTGCAGTCTGACGGGATGGCTATTATCTGGGGTTGTGCGGTATGCAGTAGATATTACGTAGCCTTCTTTGTGTTGAAAGTCAAATATTAACTTTCTTGCATCTGTAAATTTAGTAGTTGTTGATTTCCTAATGACAATGCACGTTTTTAGGACGTCAAAATCGAGAAAATCAGCCTGTTTCATTTCTACAACTAGGAAGCGCTGCGAAACGGCTGTAGTTATGGCCGTAACATAATCTTTTTTGGTGTAAATAATATTGCTGTAATTATTTTTTATATTTTGTTCAATTTGGCCAAATTGAGCATCACAGGGCATTGTCGAGTGATCAGAAAGTAGATAGATGTGTTCAATGTGAAGCAATGATGCGGAGTGAATTTCTCTGAGATACATTAAAACCTAAATTTTACCGTGAAAGAGTGCAGACTAACATCTAATTTTTTGCATAGGTAAAGCAAAGGTTTTAAAGGATAATTATACGACAAAAACTCATTTTTCGAATTTTGTGGTGTTCGCCCCTTCTCCACCGAACGCGTCATATATATATATATATATATATATATATATATATATATATATATATATATATTATTATTACTTTATTTATTTAACACTACTGGCAAGTTAGCAGAAATGCGTACTGGTACACTGTAACATCATTTCAATCACAAGCCAGGTTAGGTTAGGTAGCTAGTCAGTGTAGTCAGTTCGGGTACTTAAATATATGTGAGGGGTCCCGCGTCTTAAGGTACCTAAGCGCCAAAATTAAAATTTGACAGAAATCACCTCCACAGTTCAGCAATATTCTCGCAATAGTATCTGTTATTAATTGAGCTAGAACGTTCATTTTTGGCTAAATTAGAGTTCTAAGTAGGCTAATGAATATGTTGATGAGTTTTTGGAATAGATTTTCATATTTTATATATATTTTTTTTTTATTTTTATTTTCTTATGCCGAACTTTGGGTGAACTTTTGGCTGACAATAGAGGTGAAAAAAGTCGTTCGCTTCATAAGGTTTTCAACCATACTTCTAGTGTTGTAAAGTCATTATAATCCAAACCACGCAATAGAGGAAGGGTGAAGATAGTGATATCCATCAAAAACACATTTTTGCTTGTGGTGGCACTTAGGTACCTTAATACGCGTGACCCCTCATGTACAGTCATCCCTCATTTTGCATTGGCCCAGTTTGTTTCTTCATTTTTAAGTCATCAATAATTTAGGGAATATTTTTTGGTTTGCATTGTTTAACATCTCAAATTTGTATCATTTTATCTCATTCCAACCACCCAAACTTCCCTTATGTGGCCAAATCTTCCAGAATGTTCCATGTGCCTGGGTCATGACTCAGCATTTCTCTCTCACCCAGTACAAAAGAGCATCTGGGACAACATTCACTCAGTATTCACCCATCTCCTGTCCAGTAAAGGTCTTGTTCATTACTCTTGGTTCACTGCGTTCTTTGTTAAAGAAAAGAACAATGGCTGAAAAAAGTTCATCTTCATATGCTCATATGTACTATTGGGTTTCTATATCCAAGAACGTATCCTTAATTATTGCGTTGTTTTCTATGGGAAAATTATTTTTGTTTTGCATCTTTTTGTTTTATGTTGTGGTTTTCAGGAATGCATTGTCAATGCAAAATGAGGGACAACTGTATATAAAACATATAGTGGGAACTAGTCTGTGATTGAACTGGTTTGTGATACACAACATTGGAGAGTGCAAATAATTGAGCAGACAGACTAATATTGGTCTATTTATGAAGTTCTCTAGAAATTAAATTTGAAAATAAAATATTAAATTTTGGTTTCGCACTAAAATTTCATGGCTTACTGCCAAATTCTGTGAACTGGGCTGTCAGTTATATTATCAGGCTCTATGAAGTAATACTATATCAGAACAAAGTATGTTGCGTAACTTCTAATTTTAAGTGGTTATTTTTCCATTATGAACAGTTTACCTTAGCAGCTATATTATCATCTTACAAAGTATAATATAAAGCTATATGACCATTCCAATATTTACTGAAGACAAAACTAAAATGGTTGGATTTCAAAAATATGAGCGAATATTGAATAAGAAAAGAAAAAGAGAAGCCTATATAAATTTAGTCGCCAGCAATGCCCAAAATATAGTACACAAGATTACCTGCAGCAATGGATGTGATACAAGTACTGGTAATGAATCTGGATTGATAACTGTAAGTTGTATTCATTTTTACTATCAAGTTCCTAAACTAACAAAGATAGACTCACTGAAGCTTATGATGTGCAGTACAGGGTCACCTCTGTTATCTTTTTATCAATTAAAAAAGTAACCAGTAGAGGAAGCCTTTGTTTAAATGAGTGCTGGTATTATAGCTAGCAACTAAATATGAATAATTCTTATCTCTGGCTATTGGTTTGCAGTTTTTTTAGTTTGATAGTTCATATACAGTTAAACTAATTTATATAGGTCAACAAGATACCTCTATTATTGTTGTAGTAGCTAAATGTGCCACAGTACTCTGTAGATGTGTAATGTATAGATGGATTTGTAGACCTCAGAGCTTAAGAAAAGTACAGTAGCTAGTAAAATTATTGTGTACAGTAAAACCTCTAAATTACAAACTGTTCTGGACTGAGGGGTGTTCATAAAATCAGATATTCCATAAAGTTGATATGTCCCAATTGGATCAGATTGATATATACGATTATGGGCATGGTAATTGAATAATAGGACATTATATTATGATTTATTTAAGTGTGTATTAATGTTGTAAGACCTTCATAGTAATAATAATATAAAATGTATAAAAATATAATAAAAATACATGTCCCCCTAAATTTCTCTTTTGAGCCAATTTTCCCACATCTTTATTTAAGCATGTATTAATATTGTAAGACCTTCAAAGTAATAATAAAAATATACTAAATATGCATAATAAAAAATACATAATGAAATGTCCCCCAAATTTACTAACCTGATTGACTTAAAAAAATGATCCAAAATGATTTGGCAGAAATTCTGGAATGTTGAAATCTAGAAAATGGAGCTTTTACTGTATTTTTCATATTGTATTTGAGTTATGTTTACAACCAAAATACAAGTTACTTGGTTGGAGCTGTTTATATTGAATGATGTTGGTGCTCTCAGATTTTTGAAATGCTGTTGATGAAGCTTTGCTATTTTGGCATAAGGATTATTTATTTATTTTATTTTATTTTTATTTGAACTGCAAATAGATCATCTAGTTTTGTATTAACTTTGTTATTACAGATAATGCTCATTGAACATTATTTGTAGTTAGATTAACTGCGTAGCTAAATGAATAGACACCTGTATGAATTTTATATCGACAGAGGGATACAAATAATGAAAACCAATTGGCTGTTAATGAACTTTCAAAATCTGTGATGGAGGAGTGTTCAAGAGTTAAAAAGAAGTATATGGATTTAAGGAAAGAAAGAATGGTGAGTATCCTTTCATGATTTATAGCTCTGGAGAACTTTCTGAGTAATGATGTGCTTCTCTCATTGGGCCTGCCTTAATATTCTTGCATTCAGCTTTGTTGACTGCCAGATAGAATTGTACCCTCACTCACTCACTCATAAATTGAAATTGTAATAGCCAAGATTTTGTTACAAAGTTTTTATTTTCACAATTTTTATTGTCTAGCTTATTTACCTGCTGGCTTTGACTACATTTGTCATGTGAAAATTTGTATGGTAGTTTTTGAATTTTTCAGGAACCTACATTTGTACCAAATACAATGATAATGGCTCAAGATTTTGTTATGATAGTTTCTTATGGTATTACGTACTTAAGACATTATTAAGCAATTATTGTAACTGTCATATTTTGTTTTTAAATTTTTAATTTTCAAAATTTTTAGGAAAGGCCCAAACTATATCTGGAAGCAAGAGGAGAAAGAAGTTTGTTGACTGGAGAAGCAGCTCTCCATTTTCCTTTGTCTTTCAGTTGCATTCAGGATTTTCTTTTGCAAGCACTTGTTGGTCGCAAAGCACCTCATCTTCCTGGGTAGGCTGAGCCTGTAGATCTTTTTGTTAAATTTAAAGCAGTCCTTCCTGGCAATTTTTTTTAAGCTGTTTTTATGTGCTTTATCTCCATTTTACTGAAAATCAAAATGTTCATAACTGTGCCCTCAGTATATTGCTGTGAGAGGTTGTTAATTCAACTTAAGCTGTTCATTTTGAGGCATTGTTGTTTATCAAATTTATACTTTACCTTGATCAAATTTTAAATTTGTGAATTAATTTAAGAAACTATTTTTTGTTTACTCTTCTCATGATCACTGAGAAAAAATTTTGCCTTTTGAGTTAACATAATTTGTCTGGTCATAAATCTCATAATTTCAGATATGTTTTGTTAGTCCATTTTATGTGCACTTTAACTTTGATGCATTTTTTGTACTTGTAATTATTTTTAGTGTCTTTAGTGCCTAAGTTCAAGCATCATGCCCACCTCATGGGAAATGGGTTATTAGATTATGTATGATTATGTAGACCGAACTCTTTTTCCACAATAGCTTGACCCACTTTTCTTCATTTGTTCTCTGCACCTTGTTCCTCATTTAGGAATGCAGAATGGAGGATAAACCATTGTACAGTATGTACAGAGCTGTTCAAGAGTTAGGCACCATAGCCACATTTTGTGTATTTATTTTTATTTCATCACTGTGGTACCAGATTTTTGAACAATCCCGTACATCTTTGTGGAATAGTAATGGTTTGGCATCTGAAAAAGTTTTTTTTGGTTGATTGTCAACAAAGCTACCCCTTTTACAGAAGTTCCCCCCAAATGAGGAATGGGGGCTTGTTCATCTCTCATTAATGTCTATTCAGGCCCACTAGAATATTATGAATTGTCCAGTCAGGAACCACATTTCAGTTGGAGGAGGAAGGAAAAACTTTTTTGTTTCAAAGGAGGTCAAAATGAACTATCATATAACATTCATCATTGCTGTCATTAGTGGAAACTTTTATGAAAAATACCTTAAATCTGGAAAAATGCCATTCTAATTATTGCGTATTTGGAAAAAAAATTTAAATTGTAATCTGTGTACCTTTGTTTTGCAATTTAAGTAAATTTATCGTATATGTGGGACTTGGAATTTATTCAACAAATACATGTTCAGAATTGAAGGAAATTTAAGTACAGTATAGCATTGCATAGTTATGATTTACTCGTAATTTGTAGTCAGGGTGCATTTTTTTAATTGAAGGTATACTTTTTTGCAATTTAAATTTTATAAGTAATGATTTTTTTCATTCAAAAGTGTTAGTTTTGGGATCAGACTGCATATTGCTTATTTTGAAAAATCTGTTACATTTACTATTATTATTTACTCTTATAATTATAATGTATGTATTCGATTGGTGAACCAGTTTCGATGGCCTTCTAGTTACATATATCTTAAATTTGCTATTATTTTGTTAGAGAAATTTTTTTTTATATGTAGTGTGTGTGTGTGTGTGTATATATATTATGGTAATGGTGATTGTTCGTTTATACACACCTAAATGGCTAGTGTAATCTGCACCAAATTTGGTATACACATTAAAGGAGAACCAGGGAAGGTTTTAGTAACACATTCGCCCTTCCCAGTCCACCCCAAGGTTGTGTTTTGGGGGGCTTTTGCTGCGCACTGCGCAATGGGCATTCTAGTGTGTGTGTATATATATATATATATATATATATTATAATAATTAATAAATAAATAAATAAATGTCATTTTGTTAGGTGGTGTCATCTTCTACGGAGAAATAGACTGTCCAAAGTGGTGGTGGTCATTGTTGAAGGATTAGGAGTATCTGAACTAGCTACTATTAATGACTGGCAAGAGGACAGCTCTTCTGCAGAAAGTTTGCTCTCTCCTGAGAGCAGGGCAGAAGAGGTGAAACCTCGAATGGAAGAAGAATTAAAAGGTAGCTCCTCTGATAGTTCCTCTAAAAGAAATGAAGGAGGCTCAGAAGAAAGAGAACCACCTTCGAAAAGACTGAAAAGTATACCTGAAGAAGAAGTAGGAGAGGACCTGAATGGTATAGCTTCAGAAATAGATGAAGTAAAAAAGAACCATCCTGAGTTGCTTCTTCAGCTCTTGCCACGGAGTTCGCCTCTCTTTGCCCTTCATTTGGAGGTTGAAGCACCCTCTCAGTACTCCTCTGACCCCATAGAAGAACTGTTTTCCACGGCTTTATCAAAGTCCTTCAGCCGGAAAATTCGACAAGGTAATGACTTAAGTTATCTTTATTTAAACACTTGAATAGGAGCAGAATTTTAGTATCTACTCCATATTTTACTCATATTTATCATTATTGATTATTTATTAGTTGACATTATAGGCTTGGCGAGTTTAATTTAAGCCCAAATACCTTTGGTTTGCTTCCGCCTGAATTGTTCGTTAACCACTACACCACCGAGGTGCATAAAGTTAATAAATAAATTGGTTATCATCACATAAATAGTGGATTATTATTATTATTAGCCATAGCTACATACATACATACATAATTTAATAATTAGGTTACAAGCAGGGCTGTGGAGTCAGGAGTCGGTCAATTTTAAGTGGAGTCGGAGTCGGAAGTGCATAGTTGGATGGAGTCGGAGTCAGTGCAAATCTTCAAACTATAACCATAGCAGCCTAGGCCTAGCTCAATTTTATGAATAAAATAGATTTAACCTAATGTTTTAATATAATATATAAATATAAATAATATATAAATATAGTTGCTTATAATTAATTAATTAACGTAATTAATAAAAGGAAATTAAAAAATTTTGTACTAGCAACCCTAAATCTTTTTCAGATTTTTAGATTTCAATTTGATAAGTAATGATAACAGCGTAATGTCACATCAAAAGTATAAATCTGCTGTTTTTGAATATTTTTCACTCATTGCTGATGGAAAATATTACGTATTACGGATGTTTATAATAATACAAAAACATCTTATTAATTTGCTAAACCAATAATGATCTTATTTTGTTTAAGCTTCAGTCAGTTTGTATTTTGGGATTTATTGTAATTTTTGAATAAAGAGAAAAAAAGCCATTAAGGCATAGTTACAGCCACTAAGTAACCTGATGAGTCATGTGGTGGTGACGAAATGCCTTGTTTATGAATCTCCATTGGCCTAATAAAGCTAATCGTAATCAATTTGGCCTTAACATTCCATCGGAGTCGGAGTCGTAATTATACAAGTCAGATTTCTGGAGTCGGAGTTGGAATGTTAAATTTTTTGGAGTCGGAGTCGGCAAATTTTATCACCGACTCCACAACCCTGGTTACAAGCTTATACAATGATTTATAAAAGTGAAAATCAGAAGAATTACACTGGGCAACACGCATTTTATTGAATGATATCTGACACTTGATTCTAGGTAATTTGGGTGCGCTGAATACGAATTTCAACTCGGTTTGGCTCTATCAGGTCCTGATTCTTGTCGACAGCCTATGTGCCATTTTCCAGATTTTTCAAATTAGGACTAAAAAATTAAGTCGTGTTAATTTTTTTTTCAAGTTTCATGAATACAAGCAGTTCAAACTACAGTAAAATTACATTATAACGATAGAAATGACTTAAAATAAAAAAAAAAACAGATATGAAGCTTTCACTGTGGCAAAAATTTTCTTTTGTAAGACTTTCTAGCGTATTTGCTTGTTGATGGCAGGTCTCTTTTCAAGCACCAGCAGTAATCAGCCATCATGTGGGAATCCCAGCGGCCTTGGTACCGTTCCTCCATAATTTTGATATCTTGGTGGAATCTCTCCCCTTGTTCGTCACTTACATCACCTAAATTACTTGGAAATTGGTCAAGATTGCTATTCAAAAAATGCATTTTTATGCTCATATTGCAACCAACTCTTTGTAGTCCCTTATAAGTTTTTTTACGATTTCTTCGTAGTTATCTGCCCTATAATTGCCTAAAAAGTTTTCTATCAAGTCCACGAATGAGAACCAGCCATTTTTTTCGCGTTCATTCATGGCATTAGGAAAATTGCTGTCTTTAATCATTGTTCTTATTTGTGGACCGTCGAAAATTCCCGCCTTGATTTTTCATAACTTAAACTTGGAAATTTTGAAGTTATGTATTTGAAACACTCGCCGTTCGTATCTAAAGCTTTTACATATTGTTTAATGAGGCCTAGTTTTATATGCAGAGGAGGAAATATGATTTTATCTCTGCTCACTAAAGGTGGATTAATTACGTTTTTTTCTCCGACAGTAAGTGATGTTCGTGCTGGCCAGATTTGTTTGAAATAATGTTCTTCCTTGGCTCTGCTGTCCCATAAGCAAAGGAAGCAGGGATATTTAGTATACCCTCCTTGTTGTCCTAGCAGAAAATTAACCATTTTTAAGTCAACACATATGATCCACTCGTGCTCCCTATATTTGATAAGATTTAAAACCTTTTCTATATGTTCATACTTTTCTTTTAATTTTGTTGAGTGCCCAATCGGTATCGAGCCGTATAGATTGCCATTATGCAACAACACACACTTAAGACTTCTTTCGAACTGTCTAAAAACAAGCGCCAATCATTTGCATCGTAAGACTCAACCCCCATCTTCTTTAACAAACCAACTATGTCGCAGCAATATACTAAACTATCCTCTGTTCTAAAATATTTAACAAGTTCTTCTTCTCTTTTTCTGTAAAATGAAATGTGTGTGTTCGAAGTAAGCAAGTTTTTCTCTTTAAGTCTTGAAGCTAAAATTTCCGCAGCCTTTTTTGGCAAATTTAGATCCCTTACAAGATCATTCAACTCGGCCTGGTTAAACTTTTGCGGATCGTTTTGACTTTCAAATACGCTGGGGTCAAAATCGGTGTCTGACTCCTCAAAGTGCATAACAATATTTTCAGGAACATCTTCAACTAATTCTTGAGTTGGCAGACCCTTAAATTTTGGAATGGGATCTCATTTGAATGTAGCACAGGTCGTATCGCGGTGTCGAAATTTGGGTACTCGATACAATGTTTATTTTTCTTAGTGAAGCCCGAAGTCTCGACAAAGCAAAGGTAGCAATCGGTCTCGTGGTTAGTAGGCTCTCGCCACACCTGATATGGAAAAAAAATTGTAAAGCGTTAACAAAAGCGACGAGAGACTTGTTTTTATGAATTTATCAAAAGTTATCACCCAAACATTTAACATTTCTATGTGTTTCAACCTTATGCAATATTTGAGATTCTTATAAACATTTTCTGTAAATTTTTGTTTATGTACCTAAGTTACAATTACATTTAGGTAAGTTACAGTATACTAGTGATTAAATTACGTAGTTTTATGAAATCATAAACTTACCATCGGAACTCCAAAAGGTATTTTTGAATCCGAACCCTTCGTCCAATGTCGCAGTCTTTCAATGCATATAGTGCAGGCTTTATGTGGAGCCCACGATTTATCTTGGTCCCCAGTTTTATGCCAAAATAAGCTAAGTAAGCTCTTTTACGAAGTCAGTTATATTTGCTCGTTGATGTGGAAGTGTAAAATTTCCACATATATAACAAGGAATCAGGGTTGTTTTTGCATTTGAACTTTCTAGTGCTTGATGACATATTGCTTGATTGTTCTGCCAATTTGTAAAGGTATTTAAAGCCCTTAATTCATATAAATTTAAGAAAATCTGAAATATAAACACAAAAACTAGTTTAAATAGGTACTTATTATGAAATAGGTACTTACAATCTATGAAATTAAACTAGAAACACGGATGAGTAGGTACAATATAAATTACGTCTAATTAAATCAACTATATTAAATCACGATGACAAAATTACTCACTAAATCATATGCCAATTCAAAATTATGTTAATGCCCAAACTTAATTAACTAAATCGACTGACTGACTGACTGACTGACTGACTGACTGACTGATTGAATTGACTGATTAACTCTGGAAACGAGTCGCTTTTATATATTTTAGTTGTCCCTCTAGAATACTCTACAGAGAACAGGAACGCTCGAGAAAATTTTAGAATTCTATGATATTTTTAGCTTAATTTACTAATATTAAAATGGGTTAAAAATGACAAAATTAAAAATATTTTTAGGGTGTTACATATAAAAATATACATAATACAACAATACCATAACAATAGGTACAAATACCTAGATAAAAACCTAGTTGCATAATGTGTAACTGCAAAAAGACTTAGCTGTATTGAGAAAAAAACCTTTTTATGAATACGACGAAAGAGGAGGGGTGTTGAGCAAAATCAGGACCTGATAGAGCAAAACCGAGTAAAAATTCGTGCTCAGCGCACCCAAATTACCTAGAACTAACTGTCAAATCTAATTCAATAGACAAAAAGTTGAAATTTGTTCCCCAGTGTTATCTGACCAGATTGAATGTATGGATGTGGTGTATTTGTAAAGAATTTAGCATCGTGTGGTAGTGCTACAGTTTCAGAAAAAAGTTTCCCTAGAAACAGTTTGTAAAAAGCATAAAAAATTACTAATTCGTAATGATTGTGTTTTGTTTTTGATATTTTATAAATGTCACCAAAAAGAATAAAATATACGAAGAAAAGCCAGTTACATTTAGTAATTTTTTATGCTTTAAGGGAATTTTGTTTCTCAGGGAAATTTTTTCCAAAATTCTGCATGCACGACCTCTCTTTTAATTTTTTTTTTTCTTGGGGAAACGTCGACAGTGGAAAGCAATCGATTGATTGCACGATGACTGTGTAGCACTGCGTTACACCACAACACGTTTCATTCAATCTAGTCAGAGAATTTTGATCTGCATAGTTTTAGTCCAACTGTAAAAACTGGGAAGTGTGTGTGTGTGTGTGACTTTAGTATAGATCCGACGTTTCGAGAAATACAACCCTCATCCTCAGGGTAAGTTCTTAAATTATAGAGTGTAAAATGAAAATAATTACAAAATAAAACTTTCATTAAAACGTTCAGGGAGATAGGAAAGCTGTGATTTAAAAAAGGCTTAAGTTTGAAAATATAAATAGATTCCAATAAGCTAAAATCGTTAGTGCTTTTACTTGCATTTAAAATCTCAAGATTTTGTGGTAAAAAAGGATCGTCACATCCAACCGACTATTCACGTATTATGGATTCCATTGGGTTGTATAATGCGTGAACATTCGGTTGGATGCGGGACTCCTTTTCCACCACATAATTACTTATCGATTTAAAGATTAAGTGAAAACTTTAAAGTACAGAGGAAAGAATTCGAGTGAAAATTCTACAATATTTGAGGGGTCCCGCATCTTAAGGTACCTAAGCGCCAAAATTAAAATTCGCCAGAAATCGCCTCCAAAGTTCAGCAATATTCTGGCAATAGTATCTGTTATTAATTGAGCTAGAACGTTCATTTTTGGCTAAATTAGAGTTCTAAGTATGCTAATGAAGATGTTGATGAGTTTTTGGAATAGATTTTTATATTTTATATATATATAATATATATATAATATATATATATATTTTTTTTTTAATTTTCTTATGCCGAACTTTGGGTGAACTTTTGGCTGGCGATAGAGGTGAAAAAAGTAGTTCGCTTCATAAGGTTTTCAACCATACTTCTAGTGTCGTAAAGTCATTATAACCCAAACCACGCGATAGAGGAAGGGTGAAAATAGTGATATCCATCAAAAACACGTTTTCGCATGTGGTGGCACTTAGGTATCTTAAGACACGCGACCCCTCATTTCTTTTCACTAAAATATGCTTCCAACTGAGGGTTTAAGGCAAGATAAGCATCTAGTTTCTTTCTAAAGGATTCGATTGAATTACTTTGAACTACGCTCGCTGGAATCCATTCCACAAATTAACTATACGATTGAAAAAAAAAATGTTTAGCTTCATTAGAATTAAAATGTTTAACCACTAATTTGGAACCATTACCGCGAGTTCTGTCTGCATTCCTGAAGGTGAAATATATTTTGGCGTCGACATTATCAAAACCTTTAATTATTTTAAACACTCGGATTAACTCTCCTCGGATACGCTTTTTTATGAGAGAACAAATTTAACATTTCTAAACGGGCAACGTACGATTTGTTTCTAAGTCTAAGACTCCTCTTAATAGCCCGTCGCTACACACACTCCATTCTGATTCTGTCTTATGTCCTGTCGTAAATATGGGGACCAGAATTAGACGCGGTATTCCAGGTGAGGGCATACTAAGGAATTATATAATGTTAGCAATGTTTTCGCCGCTAGTTACACTTTTTAAGTTAGACATTTTGCCATTAATGACTACAATTTGTTTACGTCCACTAAGCCAATTTTCGATCCATTTGAGAACATTACCATCAATTCCGTGAGAATGAAGTTTAGCTAATAACCTTCTATGTGTCACTTTATCAAACGCTTTTTGAAAATCGAAATATATAACATCTACCGCTTTATTCTCCTCATATATATTTACAATATCATTAAAGAAATCGAGCAGATTAGTAAGACAAGAACGATTATGTCGAAATCCGTGTTGAGAATCTTCGATTAATTTATTCATTTCTAAATGATTAACTATTTTGTCCCGAACGATCGCCTCCAGAAGCTTACTAACAACTGAAGTCAGGCTGACGGGACGATAATTTTTCGGGAGTGATTTGTCCCCTCTTTTTAAATATTGGTGTAATGTTCGCAAGTTTCCGGTCGACCGGAACTTCTCCAGACTGTAACGATTTATTATTAATTATATATACGTAATAGGAGAGACTATTCCCCAGATCACTTCTTTAAAATACCCTGGGGTAGATAGAGCTTATCTAGACTGGGAGTTTTATTAGGACTAATTTTACCTATGGCTGAGAGCACTTCGTTTTTATTAATGGTAAAATCGTGAAGTTTTAACTGATCATCACTGAGCATGATTACGGGAACGGGAATGTCATTCATATTTTCGTCAGTAAACACGAAAGAGAAGAATTTATTTAAAA
Source organism: Bathynomus jamesi (assembly GCA_023014485.1). Classification (NCBI taxonomy): domain Eukaryota; kingdom Metazoa; phylum Arthropoda; class Malacostraca; order Isopoda; family Cirolanidae; genus Bathynomus; species Bathynomus jamesi. The sequence goes on along the minus strand of JAJOZX010002644.1, from coordinate 301,705 downwards.
CTTCCATCATTTGTAAGTCATCGTAAATGCGTTCGTTGTTTTTTGCCTGTGAGTGGACCAATAATAGTGTGCGAAACTACTTTCTTTATCCTACCATAATTATAGAATTCCTTCGGATTCGATTTAATTTGGTTCACTATCACCAGCCCATAGTTGGGCTTACTTTTTCTAATGAGTTTTTTGCTTCGCCTCCTCAATAGCTTGTGAGCATTTCCATCGGACAAATTATTTGTTTCTTTAAATTTAAAATACGCGTTCCTTTTTAACGTTAAGCTACTTTTAATTTCAGCATTCTACCATTTACGTTGATTTTACAGTTTACAATGGCATAAATAATTGCGAAGCTGAACTATTTATTTTATTTGGCCCTTGCTTTACTGGGCTCTTATTAGAAGTCTTATTAGACTGCAAAGGACCACGACAATCCTTGCAAGGTAAATTAAGATCTCATAATTATCGCATCATGTTCCCCACTTACTGTACATAAAAAATTAGTTCTATGCCAGTTATCACTATCGACAGTCTGAAAGGCGGGGAGGGGCGCCTATATACTAAACCTATAATTAATTTTTTTCGTGAGTCTTTTTATTTCGACAAACGTCGCATTTATATTATCAATTTCTGCGGTGTTTTTAATTATGGGTTTTAAGTATGACCGTACCACCACTACTTCTTTATTATTGTTAAACATCTAACCTGGTATATGATATTCTCCAAGAAAATCTCTACTCTTTGTATTTAACCAGGAATCAATAATTGCTACAACCTCATATTTTTGGTCAAGGACAATACTTAATACCTCCATAAAATTTAAATCTTAAACTTCGAGCATTACTATAAAGTACACTCGTAAAATCATGAGTACCGCAGTAAAATCTCAAGGTTCTTCGAGGAGGCAATCGTTCGCTGTTAGGAAAATTTATGTTAGGCTGTTCGCTCTCAGAGGAGTTTGCCTGAAAAGCCATCGCAGAGCCATGCAATTATCCACCAAGATGATCTGTTCCCATGCCATTTAGATTAAGACCATCATGCAAAAATAAATCCTTATGAAAATAACTCCACAGATCGACGAATTCAACATTTTCTGTTGGCAAAGGGATTTAACAATATTATTTATGTACGATAGAAAACTGGATAGGAAAAAATGGAGCACTGTGACGGGCTGGCAGTGTGCCGCCTCAGGGTGTATGAAGCGGTCTGGGAGTGTGCCGCCTCAGGGTGTATGAAGCGGTCTGGGAGTGTGCCGCCTCAGGGTGTATGAAGCGGTCTGGGTAAACCGTGTAGTAGTTCTGCGAGTCTGGGCTGTGGATAATGTTGCCTTGAGGCAGGTGCATTATTGTCATGTCAGCTGATGAAGTGATTGTGAGCGATTGAGGCGCTTCCTGTCTTCTGTTCTTGACGCGACCTCACTGCGGTGAGAGAAGCGTTTGGGTATAATTTTTTTTTAAAAAATGATGTAGATAACTGCTGAAAAGTTGTCGGATCCTGCGATTCTTGGGAGAATTCCTGAAAGAATTAGTTCATTAGACCTATCCTTTAGAGTCTGCATCAGCCGCTTGTATTTCTCTATTAGCTCCTCAGACCTGGTAATCTTAATATCGTTAGTCCCAACATGCACCATAAATATCATACTATCATCAGCCTTTTTACCAAACTCGTCTCAGGAGTCCTTGTTGTCGTCAACAGGGGCTCCAGGATAGCAGTACCTCTTCCGAGTTGGGTTCCTGCCGCAGAACTCCCGTAATTGCCCTCGAATAATTGAATCACCAATCAGCCTAATTTCCGGCGTGTCATTCTGCTCTGGTTCTAAGACAGAAAATCTATCAGTTGTAACTACTCTTAAGCAAATGGGTCAGGGCCCAGTGTCGAACTGCCTCAAACGGTCAATTTATTTTCGTTCTAATATATTACTTTTGTAAATTTAATATGAAATAAATTTTCCTATGGAACACCCTGTATATGTTCTTATGCATCTACTTAATAAATGAAGTTATATTGAATACATTCGATTTCTGTTTCTTTCATTTTAGAATACTCGTGTATGTGTGAAGCGGTGAGGGACAAATCAGTAATGAAGATTTATTCGACAACTGTTCCTCAAGCTGCGTCAAAAAAACAACAACAACAACAACTCGTCGAAACGAACCACAAAGACCAAATGAATCGGTTGGAGTTGCTACTCTCTGCGCAGGAGCTGGTAGACTTTAATTTCCCATTTAACTTGGAGGGAAATATGGCCTTTAATAACCCCGAGTTCAAGCCCTTACATCCTGTTGTGGATAAGGTAAGGCGCTCGAGTGCCATACAGTGTACTGTTAAAAATTAATTTCAATTAAATACACGTGGGTGTGGGTATATATATATATATATATATATACACTATATGATCAAAAGTATTCGGACACCGCATGGTTTTGGGAAAAATGGTTTTATTATGGCATTTAGTAACCAGTAGGTCCACCCTTTGCTTTTATTACAGCGTCAACACGTCTAGGCATAATTTCCACCAGTTTTCGGTAAGTCTGTGCAGGAATGGCTCGCCATTCCTCTTGCAGAGCTGATGCAAGAGATGCAAGTGAAGCCGGGCGTGGTGTGCGGTTTCGTATCCGTCGCTCCAGTTCGTCCCACATGTGCTCGATTGGGTTGAGATCGGGGCTCTGAGCAGGCCAGTCTAACAAATCCACCTTATTTTCACGAAACCAGTCCTGCACACGCCTTGCAGTATGGCAGGGAGCTCGATCCTGTTGAAACAAACAATGGCCATCTCCGTAGTATTGCCACAGTGTAGGGAGGGCCGAATTGTCCAGAACGTCGAGATAAACGTCAGCGTTCATGGTAGTGGGTATAACAACCAACGGGCCGAGCCCTAGCCAGGAAAAACAACCCCATACCATGATGGACCCTCCACCGAACTTCACCGTTGGACGTACACAGTCAGGAAGAAGCCGTTCTCCGGGCTGTCGCCACACCCAAACACGCCCATCAGACTGGAAGAGTGAATACCGCGACTCGTCGCTCCAAAGAACAGTTTTCCAGTCCTCCACGGTCCAGGAACGACGGGAGACACACCAGGCCAAACGACGCGTGGCATTAACTTTTGTAATCAGTGGCTTGTGTACAGCTGCTCTACCATAATAACCGAGTCTGTGCATCTCTCTGCGGATAGTTACAGTACTAACGGAGGTACCGGATGCTCTTCCTACCTCCTCAGCGATGGAAGTGGCAGAGGACGTGCGGGACTTCTTGACATGTCGTACCAGACTTCTTCTATCACGTTCCGTCAGTTTGCGTGGTCGTCCGGAACGTTTTTTCGCGTTAGTTGCACCGTCGTGCTTCCATCTCATGATAACATCCGCTACAGTCGACTTTGGTATATCCTGTTTGGCTGCAATGTTTCGTATAGAAACGTTACTTAAATAACATCCGATGACGAGTCCACGTTGGAACTCGGAGAGTTCACGTCCGCGCGGCATGGCTTCACAACAGTTACTGATAACTTAACAGAACACCTCAGCATTATAGTTTCGCCACGCTTTTTCCCAGCATACCTTTCGGCGAAGGTGATATTTGCAGAAATGCGGATTTTCCGGGTGTCCGAATACTTTTGATCATATAGTGTATATATTATATATATATATATATATATATATATATATATATATATCCCCGCAAGGGGGTTCTAAGCTCGTGCTCTTGAGTGCTCTTTGTGCTCGTTTGTACGTGCTTGTTCCTGGAGGTTTCACGTGCGCCCTCCCGGCCCTAGCACCCAAGGATGATGGGGCTCGACCCTGCAGTCTTTCTCATCCTTGGTCTTTTTCCACTTCGACTGTCCCCTCCACCCTTTCTTTTTCCTCTGTCTTTCCTCTCACTTTTTCTTTGTTTTTCCGCTGAGATATGCCCTTTTAAATAGAGGCGAATCGGTTCTTCCCGAACTTAAAAAAAAAAAAAAAAAATATATATATAAGTTTGAGGAATGCGGTTTTTAACTGTATTAAATGATTATATTTTTTAATTTCACTCCCGTTCGGATTTCAATTCAAAAACTTAAAATCAAATTATTACTACTATACTTCCTACCTCAGGGTTTTTACACACCTACTTGTTTTAGGTTAACCTAACTTAACCTAATCTATTAAACCCCACAAAACACAAGAAAGTAGCAGTAACTTTTCGAGTATATATATATATATGTATATATATACAGTATATATATATATATATATATATATATATATATATATAATATATATATAATATTATATATATATATATATATAAGCAAAAACCACAGGGAAAAAGGAAAAAGAAACACGAAACTCGAAATCCGAGTGCGTTCACGATATATTCACATCTTCAGGGACAAGAAAGAGATGTTATTTTTTTATTTTATTGGGTTCAGAATCCCAGCTGAGCCATGAACGGCCAAGCTCTGAAGGGCCAGTTTAACCTACAGCCCAAGTTAAGCTAGACCAAAAACATACGGATTTGGAGGTCATATTAGGTCCTACCTCAGGGTTGCTGACTCGATGTGGGCATACCTTAGGCCTCAGTTGCATAAAATTAAGATAAAAAACAAAAGGGGCACTATTTATGGTCGTCTTTCTTGCAACAACCTTGTATCTAAACAACCAAACTGAATTGCAAGAGAGCTCTCTATAAGACCACGCCCTGTAAGTGCCGCATTCAACAAACATTCTCTTTCTTGTCCCTGAAGATGTGAATATATCACGAAAGCACTTGGATTTCGTGTTTCTTTTTCCTTTTTCCTTTTTCCCTGCACATGGTTGTTTGCGTATTAATAAGATCACGTGTTAGTCTGTGATTTTACTGTATATATATATATATATATATATTGTGTGTGTGTGTGCAGCTACACGGTGTTGCCGAGGGGAGCTCGGCGGCGCCCGTGAGTCTTATGGATCTGCCCTTGCCTCCTGGTGCCATTTTTTCCACCCCTCCACAAGAACACTGGTTCATCTCCTTCCACCCCCACAGTACCTGCCCCCTCAAAATCCCCGTTCCCCTCCCTGTTAGCCACCCTGAGCGTGTCCTCCCTCCCCACCTGCCCGGTCCTTCTGGTACCCTCTATCGCCACCCAGGGTCCGCCGTGAGACCACAGACAGGCAGGGAGATGCCACGTTGGGAAATAAAGCGCCCCTTCCTGGGCCGAACGCAGAAGCCCACCAAGAAACTTCTCACCCTCTGAGCCCACGACGTTCTCCTAGCTGCCGTGATCCACGCCTGCGGTCTCGCTCGGCCGACTCGACCCCGCAGTTTCCGCGGAGATCGACTGGTCGACCGATTCTTTCTCTGGTGAACGGCAGATAGCCAGCCATACTCCTGACCCATCCTTCGCCTTCGCGAACCCCAGATCTCCCTTCACACTCCAACCTCCTAGCACCTACACCTTTACCCATCCCCCGAAAACTACAATAGTACACTGGAACTGCAGAAGAATATTCGCGAATTACGAAGGCCTTAATTCCATGATTGTCGCTTCCCGTCCGGTGTGTGTCTGTCTCCAGGAGCTCATCCTGGGCACCAGGCCCATGCCCTGTCCGACTGGATATTTCTATATCACCACCCCGTCTCCTACCTGCACTCGAAGGGGGCTGCAATTTTCATACACACGCAGTCCCCTTCCACAATCTCCCTATCCGATTCCCGTTACAGGTGATTGCTACCCGGCTTTCCCTGGATAGAGAGTACACCGTCTGTTCAATATACCTCCCTCCCCACACTCAAGTTTCCCACGATGAACTGGTGGAGGTGGTACAACAACTCCCCAGGCCCTTTCTATTACTGGGCGATTTCAATAGTCGCCATCCCTTGTGGGGAGAGAGAGACACACCACCATGGCCCCGACTCTGATTAATATCATGACCGAGCTCTCCTTCGAGTGCCTCAATGATGGCTCTCCTATATTCTACCATGCCGCCACCTGCACTCCATCCTGTATAGACCTGTCCTTCGTTTCGACCGATGCCCTCCTAGATTTCACATGGCAAGTCCTCCAAGAGGACTATGGAAGTTACCATTTCCGGGTTCAACTCACGCTCAGTTGGCTCGACCAGACCGTTCGGGTACCGGAAAAATGGATTACTGCCAAAGCTTCCACGACGATACATATACAACCCTTACGACTGCCCACTTCCCATCCTCCGACGAGCGCATCGCATACTTCGAGTCAATCGTTGTAGCGGCTGCATGCACTAGCACCCCACGATCCTCTACCTACCCCCGCACCTGACGGGTACCTTGATGGACACCAGAGTGCACGGAGGCCGTACGCGCCAAGAAGAAGGCTACTCGACGCTTCTACCGTACGCGACTCCCCATCCATCACACGGAGATGCAGCGGGCCAGGGCCATCGCCCGCCGTACAATGAAGGCAGCGCGCCGAGCTTCTTGGCGTGCCTTTGTATCCGGCGTCACCACCACCACACCTTGGGCCACCATCTGGAAGAAAGTACTGGGTGTCGAGAGGCGACATGTCCCCTCCGGACTAACGACGAACTCCTATACGAGCCCAAAACGGTGGCAAACCACCTAGCTTCTTCCTCCGCAGTTAGTTCCCTCGTACCCGCCCCTAACAATAGCTCCTCTTCACCGTCCATAGGCAGCACCTACAACCGGTTGTTCACCATGCGTGAACTACAGGCGGCACTGGCCTCTCGACGATCCCATTGTCCCGGCCCGGACGGTATCCCCTCCAGCATGACCCAGCACATCCACCTTACCTTAAAAATTTTCCGACCAGACCTACACAACGCATATGGATAGAGGGCGCCTTCCCCTCCAGGCGGAGGGAGGCCTACGAAATCCCTATCCCCAAACCCGGTAAACATTCCCTCGATCCCACAAACTACGGACCAATCGCCCTAACGTGTTATGCCTTCAAAATCTTCGAAAAAATGGTCGCTACGTGACTATCGTTCTTCCTGGAAAATAGTAATTCCTTCCCGGCTACCTAGTCCGGCTTCAGACAATTTCGCTTCACCACTGATCCCCTCCTGCTCCTCAGCCGAGACATACAGAATGCTTTCTATAGTTGACAGTTCGTCCTATCAATTTTTTTTGACATCCAGAAGGCCTACGACACCACCCGTCGGACAGTAATCCTTAGTCAGCTCCAACATCTAGGTCTCGTCGGAGCCATGCAGACCTTCATCAGGGGCTTCCTGTCCTCCCGAACTTTTAAAGTTAGGATGGGCTCAGTCCTCTCAGACACATTCGTGCAGGAGGACTGGGTCCCACAGGGGAGCATCCTCAGTGTTCTATGCTTTTCCATCGTCATGAACATAGTCTCAAAATGCCTTCCACCTACCATCCGTTCTTCTATCTACGCGGATGACCTTGCGATCTACTTCGCAGGGCGGGAGCCGTCCGTCGTTCAACGGCAAATTCAGCTCGCCCCTATCAAGTTTTGCAGAGACCTGTGTGCCCTACCGAAGACTACCACGAGCGCTACGGTATACAGGTCACTCTTCCGAGAACACGCAACCCAACACCCGGGCGCAGTCCCCATTTATACAGATGGTTCCCGCTCGGAGACTGGTACGGCCGCCTCAGCGGTGATACTGGCCCAGCCGCTTTCTCGAGGCGTCAACCTGCCCCGCGAGACCTCCGTTTTCTCGGCAGAATTCTTCGCGATTAAGGAGGCCTTCGACATTGTGCGCACCCACTCTGCCAGCTCCGTCATTTATTCAGATTCCCAAAGCGCACTTCTCTCCCTAGAAAGATTTAACCCCCCTCACCCGCTCGTCTGTACCATCCAGCAAACCTTCCACTTTTTAACAGCCTTCCGACACAAGACAATCGCCTTCTGCTGGGTCCCGGCACATGTCGGCATCCAGGGTAACGAGGAGGCGGACCGCCTGCTTACTGCCGGCCTCCTCCCGGCCCCTCCCTTTCGCCGACTTCTTCCCGACTCTCCACCCCCACTTCCGCTCCATCTGGCAATGGGAGTCGGACCAGACCATACAAAACAAACTCCACAAGATGAAACCGCAGTTAGGATACTGGGCCTCTTTATTCCACCGGTCCCGCTATAAAGAAGTGATTGTAGCTCGTCTCTGCCTAGGACACACACCCATTACTCATGGTCACCTTATGGCTAAATCGCCAGCCCCGCTCTGCCCTACCTGCCATACCCCTATCACTGTCGTACATCTCCTGGTCGAATGCCCAAACCTGTCTGCACTTCGTCGCAGGTGTTTCCCTCTCTTGACCAAAATTCCCATACCCGAGCGTCTACAATTCATACTCGCCGAAGGCCCCATTTTTCAGCGGAAGCGATTTTCCTTTTCCTCACTTATTCCCATCTGCTTCATCGTGTCTAAGACCATACCCCTCCTACCCACTATCCAGCAGCTGAACCTTACTCAACCCCCTAGTTTACCATCCCCAACTCAGTAACACCACCCACCCACTGCCTCGCCGAGATATGTACCACTTTCACTAGGTACGAATCGGCGGTAAATTAAAGAAAGAAAAAAAAATTATATAATATATATATGAAAATTATTTCACGGAAGTAACACGTGAAAAATATTTATAATGAATAAAACCACGAAGGAAAGGAAACACAGAGTGGTGCTCAAGCGCTTTCGTCTAATGACATCCTCAGGAACACATCGTAGTTTTATTCATCATATATATATATATATTATATATATATATATATAATATATATATTATAATATATATATATATATATATATATATAGTGAGGAATAAGAGGACGAGAAGGTGGTACATGTTTATTAATCAGACGTATCGGAAATTCAATTTCCATCATCCCCAAGGTCGCAGTTGGTTTTCGTCTATTTTCGGTAACACTTTTTTTTTAGTCTTTGTACCTCTTCAACGTGACTTGGTCGTATCTTTCTATCAGGTCATCCCATAAGTAATGTCGTTTTTTAGATCGGAATTTGAAGGGCCAAAAAAACTCAACTGAAACTTTTTAATCTAGTATATATTTTCCATCGGAATCAATGACACTGCCAACGTCCTACAAGCTTTTCAATGCCATGTTTATAAAATTCAGGCGGTTTTGAGGCAAAAAACGTACCAAGACTGGTGTGCAGGTCATCTAAAGAAGTATACTGTTTCTCGTCAAGATAGTTTTGCAGACTCCTGAAGAGATGATAATCTGAAGGCGCAAGGTGTGGAGAATATGGAGGATGTGGAAGTTTTTCCCACCCAAGCTCCTCAATTTTTGCAGAAGTGATCCGAGCGGTATGAGGACGTGCGTTGTCATGGTGGAACACGATTCCTTTCCGATTAACCAAAGGTCTTTTTTTCTTTTAGTGCAGTGTTCAATCGATCCAGTTGTTGACAGTAGATTTGAGCGGTGATTGTTTGGTTGTGTGGTAAGGTTTGAAGGTGCATTACACCACCTTTATCCCACCGAACACTAAGCAACACCTTCCGAGGGTGAAGATTTGGTTTTGGCTGTGGTGTCGCTGGTTCTCCGGCACAAACCCACTGTCGACGGCACTTAACATTCTGGTATAGTATCCACTTTTCATCGCCAGTCACTAAACGGTGCAAAAACGGATCTTGGAGTTCACGGGGATGAAGAGCTGTGCTAATGTTTACCCGCACCCTCAAATTGTCGACCGAAAATTCATGTGGCACCCATTTTCCCTAACTTAGACACTTTCCCGAGTTGTTGCAAATGTCGATGGATGGTGGACGGGGATGAATTGAGTTTCTGGGCCAATTCTTCGACAGTTGTTGAACGGTCTTCAAGTGCGGCTAACAGCGGGTCATCGTCAAACTGAGCAGGGCATCCAGAGCATGCTGCATCTGTCAAACAGCAGTCACCATTCCTAAACTTTTGAAAGCATCTTTGACATTTCCTCACATGCAGAATATCGTTGCCATAAACGTCCTGAATGTTTCGCGTTGCTTCAGTAACACTATTCCTTCCTGATATGCTCTTCTGATACCATGTTTATGAGGGGTTCACATAAAGCAAAACACACGTCTTCACTGGTCAAGGTCTGTAAAGTATGTAGCGAAACACGATAGATCTCCTCTTAGATATAACCTTCGGAAAATTTATGCTTAAACCGAATAGGACTAGTTTAAACTTAATCCATCATAAAAAAACGACATTACTTATGGGATGACCTGATATATTAACTTGGTTGAAGAGTTTGTTCTTGAGAAATCGAAACTTAGTGAGGAAAGCCAACTGCGACCTTCATTTCTTGAATGTTTCATTGATGATGGAAATTGAATTTCCGAAACATCTGATTAATAAACATGTACCACCTTCTCGTCCTTTTATTCCTCACAATGCTGCGGTTCCTCAAGAACAAACCCTTCAATCAAGTATATATGTATATATAATATGAGAGGGCCGAAATCAAGATTCACAGTTTTCGAGATGCTTGAACACTGTGGTTGAAAGATTGAAGGTCATAGATGGGGGGAAAAGATGGATTAGGGAAGATTGTTCTAGAGTTGACCGGTTGAGTAGTGAAAGATTAAGAATACTGATTAATCCTTGCGTTAGAGAGTTGGACAGGAAAGAGTGGTGCGTACCACCACCTCTTTTCAGAGGTGGTGGTATGCAGTTTGAGAGCACAGAAAAGCAGTTTCCTTTATAATAACGATAATAAAGAGTGAGGCAACATTGCGGCGAAGAGAGAGGGATTGAAAACAGTCAGTAAGAGGCGGGAAATTGACGAGATGAAAAGCCTTTGATGCTACCCGGTCAAGTAATGCTGTGTGGGTCTAGCCACCCCACGCATGAGGGGTGTCCATTCCATACAGGGGCGGACAAGACCGTTGTACAGACAGCAACTGAGTGGGGGTGAAGAAACTGTGGAGACGGTACAGCACTGTAAACCTCTTAGAAATTGTTTGAGAGAGAGAGAGACGTCATAAACCTGGTAGAAATATGCAAGAAGATCGCCAGTAGAGCGCGTCCCTTGCGGAACCCATACTGACGATCTGAAAGAAGATTGTGAGAAGAGAGGTGTTTAATTAAGAATATTCCTATTAAAGATAGATTCAAAAACTTCAGAAAAGGCAAGAAATCAAAGCAATTGGGTGATAGTTGGAGGGTTGAGGGTCCCTTCTTCGGGACAGGCTGAATGAAAGCGAACTTCCAGCAGGAAGGAAAAGTACTAGGTGAAAGACAAAGACGAAAAAGTTTGCGTTTGCCTCTGCAGGGTGTCAGCATAGAAATACAGTTCTTGAGGACGGGAGGGACCCCATCAGGACCGTTCATCTCCCTAGAGTTGATCCCAGATAGGGCAGAAAAAATATCTTTGGGAGAGATTCTAATTTCAGACGTAATTAAGTCAAAGGAGAGAGGAGATGGAGGAAACCACCGGAATCGTCGTGGGTTGAGCGAAGAATAATTCAGCTTTATCAGAAGACACGACAACTGATCAGTCAGAATGGAAAAAAAAAGTGGGAAAGAAGACAAGTGAAGTTGTTGGAGAGGTTCTTGGCTAGGTGCCAGGAAGAGCGAGAAGAATTAGAATTGGATAGGCTTCACATTTTTGTTCGATGAAGGAATTTTTGGCGAGTCTAAGAACAGATTTTGTACGATTCCGAGCAGAAATATAAGCAGAGCGAGTGTCAGGAGTTGAATGGCGACGGTACATTTTGAAAGCCTCCTCTCTGTTGAGGATAGCATTAGAACAAGCAAAGTTCATCTAAGGTTTTTTGCAATACGTTAGGAAATAGATACAAGATTGTGGTCGGAGAAGCCCAATGGAGAAAAAATTTCACAGAGTAAGAAGGATGAGTGGGAAGAAATAAATACAGAATGTTGAGTCTATCTCCAAGGCGATCGGAGATACGTGTAGGGTGGAAGCTAGTTCACTGGAGATGTCAGTGAAATGGGAGGAAAGCCAAAAGTGGTGGCGAACATTGAAATCACCTATAATGGAGATTTCATTGAAAAGGGTGTGGGATACAGTATACAGTATTCCGTTTTGGAAGTGAAGTAGTCGAAGAGTTTTGGATAATCAGTAAAATTAGGAGAAAGGTTGACAGCGCAGATGTATTTAGTTTGAGATTGGCAAGTAAGCCTTAGCCAGATGGTGTAGAATTCGGAGGATTGAAGTTCGGAAATACGAGAGCAAGTTAGGTCTCGTGTGTGTGTGTGCACGCGCGGGCGCGTGTTCGCTAACATCATACATTTTGGTCTTTAGGTCTTCGAGTGTCTTTGGCTTGGTAGAATAGAGCTTGTCTTTTATGTAACTCCACAAAAAAAAAAAAAAAATGGTCAGCGGGTGTGAGGTCAGGTGAGTATGGGGGCCATTCCACTGGCTCATGAAGGGAGATTAGTCGCCCGGAAAAAACTTCCTCAAAAAGTTGCTAGTTTCACGAGCAGTGAGTGAAGGTGCTCCATTCTGTTGAAACCACTGTGAATCTGCGGTAATTCAGTTAATTCTTTTAGTAAGGCCTTTTAGGGGCTTACTAGGTTATAGTCGATTGGTAGCGGTATCGTCTTTTTCTAATTTCTACGAAATTAGGTAAAGTTTTTGTTTTAAGTATGAAATGGTGAAGGCCATTTTAATATTCAATATTTATTAAGTAATGAAAGATTGGGGGGGGGGATTATTATATATAATATATATATATATATATATATATGTATAGAAACGACGTAAGTATAGAGGAGCGTTCTGCACACGCGGAAGAGAAATAACGAACAAATGAAAAATGAGGTGAACCGCCCGGGAATCGAACCCAGGGCCTTCCGATTACCAGTCGGATGCGCTACCATTACACCACGGACCTCAATCAGTCATAAGTCGAAATTCTCCTACATAGGGCAGAAACCAATGCCCTGAGAGGGCACCCTCGCAGGGCCCTCTCAAGGCATTGGTTTCTGCCCTATGTAGGAGAATTTCGACTTATGACTGATTGAGGTCCGTGGTGTAATGGTAGCGCATCCGACCGGTAATCGGAAGGCCCTGGGTTCGATTCCCGGGCAGTTCACCTCATTTTTCATTTGTTCGTTATTTCTCTTCCGCGTGTGCAGAACGCTCCTCTATACTTACGTCGTTTCTATACATTAATATACTGCGTGGTCATTGCAGTTAAATGTGTGTGTGTGTGTGTGTGTGTGTGATATATATATATATATATATATATATATATATATATATATATATATATATAATATATATATATATATATATGTTAAACACAGACCGTGCATGGAACAAGGAACTCTTCTGGGAAAATTAAATCCACTATAGTCCGAATAAGTAATGGTAAATGACAAATACCATAGTTTTCTTTTTATGATGCTAGCCCGACGTGGGCAACGGGTCTCTCGCAAAGAGATCCCATAAATATAGCTTCCTCACCAGCTATCTGCAAAGCAGACAGGATCCAGCTTTGGGACATGGATCCTGTCTGCTTTGCAGATAGCTGGTGAGGGAAGCTATATTTATGGGATCTCTTGCGAGAGACCCGTTGCCCACGTCGGGCTAGCATCATGAAAAAAGAAAAACTATGGTATTTGTCATTTACCATTATTTCGGACTATAGTGGATTTAATTTTCCCAGAAGAGTTCCTTATTCCATGCACGGTCTGTGTTTAACATATAAATTTCTCAGGGGACCATTCTGAGTTTGTATATATATATATATATATATATATATATATGTGTGTGTGATGAATAAAACTACGAAGGAAAGGAAACACAGAATGGTGCTCAAGCGCTTTCGTCTAATGACATCCTCAGGAACACTTCAGTGTTCCTGAGGATGTCAGACTAAACTTAATCTGGTGAATTTCAAAAATTTGGACGCAGTTGAGAGGGAGAATCCATAACAGTTTGGTAATATGTTAAATTAGGTTGGGTTAGTAATTAGGGCCTGTGAACTCTGTATTGCGTTTGTGTTCTTGAATTTTACCCATAAATTACTACCGTGAAACAATTAGGTTCACAGATATTGTAGTAGTAATTTTAAAATTACCGTTTTTCTTTTTATTATTTTCCTGTTGTGTCCGAATACTTCATTGTTACTGTTTTGATGTAAACAAATTCATTGATCCAGTTTTCATCAGTGTATTGGTTTTTGATTGCAGGTGACATCAAGTTCCCCGATGTTCGGTGTAGATTGCGAAATGTGTACGACTACACTGAAGAATGAGCTGACCAGAGTGTCTGTGGTGGACGAACGGCTAAGTGTAAGTCTTGGTATAGTACTCGACTTATATCGGGTGAGTTTTTAAGCGTGTGACGCTTTAAAAGGTTTGCGTTTTTTTATTAACTGAATTAACAGCGTGAATTTTTTACTGTACCTTCTCTTCACATGGGGAGTTAGTCTCCTTGAGCAAAATATGATCCGTGTGATCATCTCTCCGCGCACGAACAACAAAATTTTGCGGTACTTTGGAAATAGTGTCTGTTGAAATCTGATAAATTCCTTGTTCAATTGATGTTTTCAATCAATTCTTCTTGTGTGGATTCTCTTTGAACACCCTAGTCCATATCTTAAATAATCCAACAGATAAAAGTCACACTGATTAGAGCTGGTGATGTTGATTGCTACGATATTCCTTTATCATAAATTCATAAACCGCCAGAAATTTGTTGGACAAGACTCTTCCGTCGAAAGTATCGTGTGAGAAGTAAAGCACCTCGTAATTAGTATGAGGTCTGGCCTTAAGCTATGCAACTCCTATCTTCCGTCGAAAGTATCGTGTGAGAAGTAAAGCACCTCGTAATTAGTATGAGGTCTGGCCTTAAGCTATGCAACTCCTAATACAAAAGGGGATTGTAATTCTTGTAAGTTTTTTTTTAATTGCTTGTTTTTATTTCGGTTAAAAAATACAAACCTTTTAAAGTGTCACTTGTTTAAAAAAAAAAAAACCAATGTAATAATATTTGGAGTCATTTAACCACTTTCGTAACTGTGAAGGTCATGCCACTGAAGGGAACTATAGTTTTACGTGGGGCCCGAACTATCTGCTGGTCGATACATCATCCGAGTGTAGAGGACAGTCGTCCCCCATCCAACTACAAAAGAGACCCACTATTGCCTGACCTCGCCGATCTAACGGGAAGCGTTGTTTCGACGTGGCTACGAGGTGTCCAACCTGTATATAACGTTAGGATTAAAAAATAACTCTTAACTTCGACTTTAGACAAATAGAAATCGTAATGAGATCGCAATTCAACTATTACTTTTAAAGCTTCAGGAAAATTTGGGAGCGTCTCGTAGCTGTATCAGTTACGTGAGACTCCGCTGAATTGTGGGTTCAAACTCCATTGCTGCCTAGAGCTGGGCGGTTGTCTTTTCTGTATCTTACGTCACGACAAAGCTGCGGGTCGGCCACGTCCCTTTAATTGACTCGGGCTATGGCAGCTCAGGCTCGGGGCTCCTACCCCTCGCTTCCCTGGGAGGTATGGGGACACGTACGTTTGGTTTACTGAATAAGTTTGGGATAGGTGCCGCATTGCTTGAACTCCAAAGTGCAAATAGTTATTTTCAGTGCACCTAACAAGCAACTTTACGTGTCTACCAAGAATAGAAGACGCCCCAAATCATTTTATTCTCAAAAGTCATGTTAATATTCAGTTTCAAAGCTGGTTTCTCTCTGCGAAATTAGCTCGTACGGTTTCGGAAATAAGTTTACCTATATATAACAATAAAAAAAATTTTTGGGGGAAAAAAAAAAAAAGTTAACATTTTTATCTCCCCCCAATATATTTTTACTAATTAGTAATTTTTTAATGGTTTTTTTTTAAAGAAATTTCATTTTTGTAGCCGAACTTTTAAACGAAAATGCGCCTCTCTTGATTCGGAGTGTATTTTAGCCCCATTCTTACCTCAGATTGTCTATACCAATTACGTGAAACCGACGAATCGGATTGTGAACTATTTGACGCAGTATTCAGGTATCACCCCGAAACATCTACAAAACGTTACGACCACTGTTGAAGACGTGCAGAAACACCTCAGGAGAATACTGCCTCGAGACGCCATTCTCGTCGGCCACTCCCTAAATGGGGATTTGGAAGCATTGAAGGTAAGGAAAGGAAGATATAAATAAGGGTGTCGGGGTAAAGAGCACTGTGAGTGCGAGAGACCCAAAACACACACACACACACAACACACACACACACACACACACAGTTGGCTTCCCTACAGAATCGCGACATTTTCACTTTCTCGCATATTCACTTTTGTATCGTGACACTCGCCCAATTTTAAAGGCCTAAAATAACTATAACCAAACATAGTTTAACCTTACTTAACCTTAACTTTGCATAACCTTAATTATATCCCCTTTTTCTTTGATAAAAGATATTATTTATAAATATAACTTATCCTGACACCGCAACTGTCGGGATATGCACATTTATATCGCGACGGCTGTGTAGAGGGCTCCAATAAACCTTAGCCCCCCCCCCCCCCCCCCCCCCCCCCCCCCCCCCCCCCCCCCCCCCCCCCCCCCCCCCCCCCCCCCCCCCCACCCCCCCCCCCCCCCCCCCCCCCCCCCCCCCCCCCCCCCCCCCCCCCCCCCCCCCCCCCCCCCCCCTGGCCTAAACCATTAGAGGTACAGTAAAACTAAACATACCTTACAAAAGAGAATTTAATCCTGCATTTAATGAGAAACAATTAAAACTTGGTGTTCCCGCCATTGGCTTCCAAGACAGCCTGAATCCGCTTTGGGTAGCTTGCTAAAAGTGACGTGAATAGATCTTGATCGTTACGCAAATTTGCTGAAACAGTTTCAATGTGTTGCGTCATTGTATCCTTCGAAAATCGATTTGCTGCAGGTTCTTGAAACAAGATACATTCAACCTTGTCCTTTATAACTGATCCAATGTGTTCACAGACGTTCAGGTCAGGAGAATTTCCTGGCCATTCTTCATTTCCAAAGAAATCGATCTCATGGTTCCGCAACAACTGTTGAGTGGCTAATGCCTTAAAGCAGGGGGGCCTTATCGTGCGGAAGTGTGACCTGATCGACATCCATAACATTGTTTGGGTTTCTTAGAAAAGGAATGACATGCTGGAATAGAATAATATCACGAAAATACTGTCCATCCCAACTCTGACCATTTGGCTTCAGCATCCGCATGAGCTTCTTTGCAGTGAACAAAACAAACACACCAACGCAGTCTGGACTTTTTAATAATTCGCGATAATGTTCATTGTCATCGATTTCATCTGGTGTTGTGGCCCACAGTCGATCATTTTGGTAGTTAGGCCGACGTGTTACGTAAACAAAAAATTCATCGGAGACAGCTAAATGCATGAAATCATCCACATCCCAATCTTCAAGATAATGGGCAAACCACATTCTGTCATCGATGTTAAGTTGAGTTTTTCTTGGCTTTGGAAGTTCATGCCAAGGCTTTAAACCTTGCCTATGACGGTACAGTCGAATGATCTCACCACTAACGATCTGTCTAGAAAGTTTAGCACAGCTGTTTTTCCGCTTACGCGTACCGCTTTCAATGATGTCCTTTGTTTCCTGAGAGAGTGGCAAATTTGGGCGCCCAGATTTGGTTGTATCTATTTCACGTTCATCCAAAGTTTTGTTCCAATTTCTTTTGACGAAGTCCTCACTTCTTCGCAACTTTTTGGTAACCCATGAACGTGTTATAAAGGTAACTCCAGCATCACGAGCTTCCCGAAATGTTATTGCTCGTATGCGATCTATCACACGTTGCCTCTCCGAATCACCAATTAATTGAGAAGCCATTATATTATCACTTTATCAGCTAGAGTAATTTTAATACCTGCAATAAATAAAGAATTTTATATATTTTTATAATTACTAAAAACTATTTTGATATAAGTAAACATGTAAGCTGCAAATGGGGGGCTAAGGTTTTTTGGAACCCCTTATGTATCGTCTAGTGATGTACCGATACCGATACTCTAAATAGGCCGGTACCACTACAAAATACTTTGCAATTAGAAAATTACTCGTGTTAAAGTCTGATTCTGGAAGTGAGCTGTTCATGTTTAACCTCTGTCACCTTGAGACAGTTGACACAGATGTTGGGTAATAATTAAATCTATTTAAGAACCTCGTGTTTAAGAATATGAAACTATATAACATAAAGATACATTAAAAGGTAGAAATGATACTAGTATAATTATGGAATACGTTTATTTGACTTTATTCATGAACCAAATAACTAAATCAAATAGAAATACAGTAACTCGCATGAGCTTAAGTAGACACCAGACATCGTAGGAAACTAAACCTCGAAATTCGAAAAATGAAATAGTTTACGGAGTACAAGAATTAAGTTGAATGTTACACAAAACATACCGACAAGTGATTTATGATACCTAAATGTTGTTACTGAATGAATATATAAATTAAAAAAAATATGTATATAATACATACATACAAGTACTACCCCTCTCATAATTCATATAATTGACATTTTCAAAGAATAACTTTATAACAGTAAGGATCATAACTCATAAGACAAAGTAATTCCATAACCTAGTAAGTTAGTAGATAGGCACCTAATTTACAAATTACAATCAATGTGCATAATTGAGTAGTTCTTGTTCAGAAATACGACAATTTTTTTTCCAGTATCGCAAAAGTGTTTCTAAAAGTAAATTGCAATGTGACAACTTAAATTACAATAATGGGTGAATATAATATTGGGGGGGGGGGGGGGGGTAACTAACCTGGCATTGTATATTGCATAATTGCGCTCCAATTCTTATAAAACTAATCCTTTTATTTGATTATGAATCAGATTATTAACCCAGACTCCAGAGATGTTTAAAAATGTGAATAGAATATTATAAGCACACCGGACAAAAAATTAGTCACCCCTAATAGCACCGATAGTAGGAAGTTCAAGGTCACACAGAGGGCGCTGATGTAGCATTGGTAAGTGACAAGTAGCGGTGACGTAGCA
This sequence comes from Bathynomus jamesi, assembly GCA_023014485.1. Lineage (NCBI taxonomy): Eukaryota > Metazoa > Arthropoda > Malacostraca > Isopoda > Cirolanidae > Bathynomus > Bathynomus jamesi. Next base: position 282,806 of record JAJOZX010002644.1, on the reverse strand, counting down.
CACAGGATCAGATCTGTTTCGTGAGGTGGTGAAGAACAAAGTGTGTGTTGGATATAGTCTGCAAAATGGGTCGTGAGGCAGACGTTACTCAGTGGCAAAAAGGAGCCATCGTGTTTGGCAGAGCCCACGGACACAAAATGTCTGAAGTAGCCCAATTTGTTGGTGTGTCAACGCGTACTGTCCAGCGAGTTTACAAAGAGTGGTGTAGTTCGCAATCAACTGACAATCGACGGCGTAACTGTGGCCGGAAAACAATTCTCGACAATAGGGCCGCCGCCATGTTTCTCGTCTAGTAACTGCAAATCGTTTTCAAACCAGAGAACAATTGCTCCAAGAAACCAATGAAGTTCTCCAGCGACCAATTTCCGAACGGACATTGCGACGAGAACTGCATGCGATGGACATCTGAGCAGGGTACCACGGAAGAGGCCGCTGTTAAGAGCAAGTCACAAATTGGCACGTTATAAATGGGCTCAGAGGCACAAAAACCGGACTGCGGCAGATTGGAAACGTGTAATTTGGTCCGATGAGTCCCGTTTTTGTTTGTTCTCCAATGATGGGAGGCGACGAGTACGTCGCAGGTCCAATGAAGCCTTTAATCCTGAATGCGTCGAAGGTGTTGTTCAGGCTGGAAACAGAAAGTGAAGCGCAGGAATAGACACCCACGGACTCTGGCGGAACTTCGGGACCGGCTGATGAACGAGTGGCAGCAAATCGATGTTCAGTACATGCACAACCTCGTAGAGTCTCTGCCTCGCCGGATTCGTGCGGTTATCAAGGCCAGAGGCGCCGTCACACGTTATTAGGTACATTCTGAGAGGGGTGACTAATTTTTTGTCCGGTGTGCTTATCATAAACATTGATATAGATTATAAAATCCTTAAGTTATAGTCCAGAAACTTTCAAATTCCTCAGTATTACATTTATGAATACCTAATACCTATTTCTAAATTACCGATGTTTGAAAGCCTTTCATATTTATATTAACACTGAAATAAAAAAAAGAGAAAGCAGTACAACAAAAAATTAGGAAATTTATAGCTCTTCATTGTATGATAGAAGAAAACACTGATGATCCTAATGATTCTAATCCTTCTAATTCTTTAAACAAGTTTAATTCTAATGTTTATTTATCTTCGGAATCTAATTAAGAAATGCTCCAGTACAATTCAAAAGTATGTGCATTATTTTGAGACTTGATTTTATCATCGATATTTCTATATTGTAAGATCTTTTTATTCAAGAATTCTTCAATGAATTTTTGGCAGAACAATTTGTAATCGACATCTCGTATTTCATTTTGTTTCACTGTAATCAAAATTCAATATTCTTAAGTTGTAATTCAAAAACGTGAGCATTTCACAGTGTTGACATTGAGACGATTCCTATTGGGGAATATATATATATATATATATATATCCCCCAATGCTAAACAACCTTTCACTCTCTATCGATGATGGCGGAGCTGATAAATATTTGTTAGCTAAGGCACTTAATAATGTGAACATGCATTTGTTTGTCTTCCACCAATCCAAGGGACTTTCTTCACGTGGCTGCATTTCTATTGCGAGGTACCTCTCAATTTCAGTTTCGATAGTTAAATTCGTCAAAGATTGTTTCTTGCTTCTTGAGCTCTTTAGTGTTGATTTTTGTGTTCTTGAGCTTGAACCATTATCTTAACGATTCACTTCTGCCACTAAATTGGTCGTAACACTTTTCAAAGTAATTTAACCCATTAACGCCCACTGTCCTCATATGAGGACAGTTAAAAACAACTACTACTACTTGTTGGTTTACATCAGTTTTGTTGTAATGTATGTCAATAAGAGGTATTTTTGCCTTAGGTTACCCATTAAAAATTGAAACGTGTATGCAGATAGTAAACATAATCCAAAAAATTTTTTGAATACGTCAATAATCGTAAGCCGATAAAAGATAATATAGGCCCTCTCGCGGACACTAATGGCGCTTTGGCTTCTGACGCTCAGGCGATGGCGGGTATTTTTAATAACTTTTTTGCGACAGTTTTTACCGTAGATGATGTCAATAATGTCCCCGATGTGGACGATATCGTTCCATTTAGCAACGAGACTATTTTGGATGAAATAACTGTTTACGAGGGTGAGATTGCGCATTATATCGATAGGCTAAAAGTTAGCAAGGCTCCAGTCCTTGACGCGTTTTATCCTAGACATCTGAAAGATTTGAAAGACGTTATCGTAGGCCCCTTAACGAAGATTTTTAATCAGTCACTCGAAACGGGGATTATTCCTGAAGACTTCAAATTAGCTAACGTCACGCCCATTTTTAAAAAAGGCGACCGCGCAGTAGCTAGCAATTATAGGCCCATTAGCTTAACGTCAATTGTTGGCAAACTTTTGGAATCCGTAGTTAGGGATCGTATCATCGATCACTTAGAAAGTCGAGATTTGATTAATAGTAGTCAGCATGAGTTTCGACGCCATAGATCTTGTTTAACTAATTTGTTAGAATTTTATAACGAAATAGAAGATTAATTGCGAAAGTTAAAGCGCACGGTATACGCGGTCATGTTGCTAACTGGTTAGAGGAATGGCTTCGTGCTAGGAGACAGAGGGTCGTTGTTAATGGTAGTGAATCGGGGTGGTTGGATGTAGGTAGTGGTGTCCCACAGGGTTCAGTGTTAGGCCCATTGCTATTCGTAATCTATATTAACGACATAGATGTAGGATTGACTAGTAACATCTCAAAATTCGTGGACGATACTAAAATAGGCGGTAAGGTTGTTAACGAGGACGATAGAAATAGGCTCCAAGACGATGTAAATAGGATTATGGAGTGGACGGATAAGTGGCAGATGCAATTTAACGTAGACAAATGTAAAGTCTTGCATATAGGTTCTCGTAACAATAATTACACGTACACGATGGATGATAGAGAGTTAGCGAGCGTTGACGAGGAAGTAGATTTAGGCGTACGCGTATCTAAGGATTTAAAAGTTAGGAACCAGTGCCTGGAGTCTTGCGCAAAAGCTAATAGGATGTTAGGCTTCATAGCGCGTAATTTCGAATTTAAATCGAAGAATATTATATTTCCCCTTTACAAGTCCCTAGTCAGGCCTCATTTAGAATATGCCGTTCAGTTTTGGTGCCCGTATTTGCGAGAGGATATTGATAGGTTAGAAAGGGTTCAACGTCGCGCCACGAAACTAATTCCGTCATTGCGCAACAAGCCTTATGAAGATAGACTTGCATTCACTCGAAACTAGGAGATTAAGGGGGGAGCTTATTGAAGTTTTCAAAATCGTTAATAACATCGATAACGTAAATTTTGACAAACTGTTCACTTTCGATAATAGCAATACTCGTAATAACGGATTTAAGTTGCGTGGCAGACGTTTCATTACTAATATCGCTAAAACTTCTTTACGTTTAAAGTAATTGATAAATGGAATAATCTTCCCGCGTCAGTCGTTAACTCTACCAGCGTTAATATGTTTAAGAACCGTTTAGATGGGCATTTTAAAAATATTAATGGTTTAAAATAAAAAAAATTAGTAACAGGAGCTCTTGGGGTGGTGGTCGAGGATGAGTCTGTTGACGATTAATGCCAGCGTGTGATGCCAGCAATAAAATTAAAAAAAAATAATTAGACTAACACGAATGTAGATGTAGCTCGTAGCGTAAACTAACCCACTTTTTGTTATACTCTACCTACTTTTTTTTCTTATCCTCTCCTTACTTGCATGTCTGTAGTTTGCATGGTATGACAGTGAGTTAAGAATGTGTTTGCATGGTTTGTAAGCGTTCTTATTTTACTTCTTTTCATCTTTCACCCCTCTCCTGTTCTCTCCGGCCATTTTTCCGACTTGTCGGCAGTGGCCGGCGGATGATGATGGGAAGTCTCTTTTTCTGAATGAAAGTTAACCCACGAATGATAGGTTTTGCTACTTAACCCCTTATTCTCCTCTTTTAACCCCCTCCTCTTTCCTTTCTCTCGGGCTAACCTTAGAGTGGATCTTAGGGTCTTTGTTAGCCTTAGCTTCTGTAGATCATTCTGTTTTTTATTTAATAATTTCTATAATTCAGATTTTGTCAAAAAAACAACAACTTTTTTTTAAAATTTGTTGCTGGCATATTTAGTTTTCATGTAAAATTAAAAATTTTTATATCGTACAATTAAAGAATCCTCTTCCTCTCAGAAATTAAAATACCGATAATTTATTCCTTTTAAGGTCTCACAGGAGCCATTTAAATTTTGCTATCCTCCAAAAGGACGTTGGGCGAATGCATAGTAAATGCTACTACAGGTACTAAAGTGTTGTTCACACTATTACATCATGCTTGACAATTATTACTCGTCAATAACATGGTGCAATTTTTTCTCAAAATAATTAGTCATAAATATAATGCTAAGTAGGACTTTATATTTTGCATTATATATATTTCAAGGACTATATTACATGGTGCAATATATTCTAACACCAATTAGTCATATCTAGAGAATCTGTGTTGCGTAACACACTGCAATTCTTTGGATATGTATGGAAGCAACTGGCTTCCCTTTTTCATTTACGAATATACATTTCTGAAAATAACCCACAATAATGAATCGAAGACTTTGACTATTGATGAAGTAGCTGATTTACTTAAGAATATTGAAGGTGATGTCGAAGATTGTGAAGTTGTTATAGCACCTCCAAAAGTTGACCAGTTGTCCGATGAGGATGAAACTGATGACCTTTTAGGAGTCGCCACAGTCAGTGATGTTCCAGGAACTCTTAAACTTCATCATACCAGTAACAAAGAACTAAATGTTACAGAACATGCAACAAGAGCAAGAACGTTAAAAAAACGTCAACTAACTGATGTGAACCCAATTTGGAGGCATAAAACTCCCTCATACACAAAGCTACCAGCAAAAAGTAGTGGTCACACTGCAAATTTCGAAATAATAAAACATGCTAAAAAATCTCCAGTGGAACTGGTTGAACTTTTTTTTTCCCCAATGCTGTTCAAGATCATATAATAAAGGAAAGTGTTAGATATGTAACTGAAACTAAAAATAATAAAGATTTTACCTTCTGTCAAGCGGAATTACGTAAAAGCATTCATTGGGGTTCTACTTTTATCAGACTACCATCAGTTACCTTCAGAGAGGCACTACTAGTCTACCGAAGATGATTTGAGAGTGGACATAGTCTAAAGAGCATTGTCAAGAAACCAATATATCTACAAATAAAAAGCTATGTTACACTGTTAGCACCAGTGGCGTGCGGTCCATGGAAGCAAGGGAAGCAATGCTTCCCTATTCAAAGAAAGAAGAAAATGCTGTATTATACTTTAAAGTTTAAACAGTTCAATATGTGTTAATAATTTGTACAAAATCATTTTATTATACTATTTATAGCATTTGATTGGTAATCAGGTGGATACATAGTATATACACATTGGTTGCCGTTCGTGCAAGAACCTTTAAGAAAGCCGACGCAAAAAATCTCGAGTTGGACAACAATTGACGAAATGCATCCTTTTTCCCAATGACTTTCGCTTTTTTTTTTTACTGTTACAAATTGTTTCTTTCCATTCTGAAAACTCATTTAATGTTTAATAATGTAGTATTTATTGAGTACAACAAGTTTCATATATAGTTTTTCTACTAAAAAATTCCATGGCCATGTTAAGCGAAAAAGAATATATATTTATCGTTATTTTATCCTTCCCTATGTCAAAAAGGAAGCAATTTAGAAATCGCTGTCCAGATCTTATAGTTAATTTTCTTGAAATATCTGGCAACTTTTCGTGCTGTCTGCTGTCATTCTCTCATTTAAAGCGAATACATAACTACACTAGAAATGCGCAAGGGGAAGAAAGGCTTGCAAGTTTAGCTTTAATCTCAATTGAGAAAAAGATTCTTAAGGATATGAAAACCGATGCCTTTTACGAAGAAATAATGATATATTTAATAAAAAAGAAAGAAGAATAGAATTAACCTATAAGTAAAGTAAGTAGATGATTATGTGTGTTTTGTTTTTATTATATAAGAGTATTTTAAAGTTTTATTTTTATTTTATATAATCTTTGTTGTTTTTGCCTGAATTGCTTCCCCTTGACGAAAAATCACCGCACGCCACTGGTTAGCACAGTGTAACACGTTTGGTTTGTCAGAAGCAAATAGAAATAAAAATGACAAGGGGGGTTCAAAGTAAGACCACTCCTCAACATGATCAAAAACTCTCTCCAACAATTTGGAATTTTTGAAGAAAATGTGGCTGTTAATGAAATGATTGTGCAATATTATGGACATAATTCTCTAAAACAGTTTATTTGACGGAAACCAATTAGATGTGGCTACAAATTTTAGGCACTCTGTGGCTCATCTGGTTTTTGCTATAATTTTGATTTGTATTGTGGCAAATCTCTTGACAGCTCAGATAGTGATTTTTATAAATATGGGAACGGAAGTCGTATTGAATATGATTGATGGAGTTGCTATCCCACACGCAACAGGAATATAATCTTTTTACAAGCAGGGATTTACCGATTCATTTACAAACCAAGGTCTTCTATGCTACTGGAACAGTTAGGAAAACACTCGGCAAATGTCCATTACAATCTTCAAATGATAGGAAGAAAACTTCAAGATAAACATATGATTATTATTTTGATACACAGGGAGAAGTGCTGTTTGTAAAATGGCATGATAACAAATGCGTAACAGTTAGAACAAACTTTGAATCTATTGAGCCAATCAACAGAGTAAATAGATGGAATAAAACAGCAAAAGCAAAGGGCTCGTGTTCCTCAACCAAGTGTTCTAAATAATTATAATAGATGGGTGAAGTAGATCATCATGATTGGCTAACTGGAAAATATAATAGTCATCAGAGGGAAAAATGGTATTGGCCTCTGATTACGAGAGTTGTTGACATGGCTCTAGTAAATGCATGGCTATTTCATAAGTCTCTAACCGAAGAAAATACCCTCGATCTTTTGACATTTAGAAGAAATGTTGCAACATTGACAGAAAAGTGGTGGTCGCCCACTTTCTTCAATTGCCAACAAAGAGAGCAGATATGATGGAAAAAAAACCACATTATTGATAAAACAGACAAACAGCGAAGATGCCAGAACGAGCCATGCAATGAAAAACCGAGAATATTTTGTACAAAATGTAATGTCACGCTATACGTGTCGCGCTTCCAGCCTTATCATACTAAATAGTTTTTGCTTAGAAAGTATGCAAGTTTTTGTAAATCAGACAAAATATTTTCATGATTTTACTTTTCTTTGTCATTTGTCTTTAACGTTTTTATTTCATAGGTAAAGGAAATGACTTGAAAAGCCTACCTATGTATATCTTCGTAAATAAAATTTGAAAATTTTGTCTTTTGCATACTAATCCTCCCAACGTCCTATTTTGAGGACAGGTGATATCTGGTCACGTGATGCTAGAATTTAATTTTTTTAATGCCAGGATACTTGAAATGATTGTTATGTACCATTCTATATATAATTTTTGTTAAATATCTATTTCAATAATTTGGGCGTTAATGGGGTTAAGTCATCCATTTGAGCAGCAGTGTTTAAGTTTTCAACTTCTGAGTCATTCCCACTGGAGCTTGCACCAACACTATCACTTTCCTCAATATCTTGTTTCCTCTTCACACTTTCTATCATCTTTTTCTCTGTTTACTAAGTGGGTTTTAGACGAACTATTAGTTTCATTCTTGGAGAGAGTGTCTTTATATCTTGGATCTAAATATGTTCCTATTATCTTATTGTAGTCTTCGAGATATTTTGAGAATCTGCTATTCGTTAATGCTTGAAGAGCAGTTTGGGTACTACCTAACCCAGAAAATCTTGCATCTGTTGAAGCTTTAGCCACGAACATTTGAATAAATTTAATTTGAGGGATGATTTCCGAAGCAATGCGGCATCTTTCACTCAACCTGACAGTTGTTTTGTGGAATATTTTCAAGAGAGATGGGAGTTTTCAAATCAAATTCCACTTGTTGAAGTCGAACACAGGAAGGTTGAGTGCTTCAAACAGTAATTGGCTATTGCTGTTTTTTGTTCAAATATTCGCTCAAGTTTAAAGTGCTTTTCCAACGAGTAGCAACATCCTGTATAAGCTTATGCTGTGGGGGGTCATGCTGCTTTTGTAATTCTATCAGTTTGGTGTAGGCTGAAGATGAATGATTGAAATGGCTTATGATTTGTTTACAATTAGCAATGATATCTTTGACTACTACTTGTTCGAAAATACAATCATTAATTACAAGCTGGAAGGTATGTAAAAAGCATGGGAGGCTATTATATCCTGTACCATCAACACCGGGCACCCTTGACTATGTTGGCGACAATTTCTCTTGTAATTACATGGATTTTGTGAGGTGGTATTTTAAATTCTTGCAATACATCTTGAATCATGTCTGTTATGTTGGTGGCTGTGTGTGAATCAGGAAAAGGCATGACTCGAAGTACAACCGTTTTTTGCTCAAAATTCTGAGCCACACAATGACCTGTTAAACTAATGAATGAATTATTAGTAGTGCTGGTCCAAATATCTGTTGTGAAACCGATATTCTCAGCTTCATTAATGATATTCCTCACCTTACTCAAAAATGAAGTATGGATTTATGGCACAATATTTTCCGAGAAGTATTTTCTGCTTGGCAAATCATAGTTTGGCTTTAATTTCTTCATCAGTCTGGTGAAACCAATGTCTTCAACAATAGAATATGGTTCACAGTCAACCGCTATCATTTCACCCAATGGCATAATATATTGTTTGAGCTTGCGAGCTGTTGATATCCAAATATTTTTCAGTGCAAACGTTTGCTCCAGAGTTATTTGATTTTCAGTGTTGGAGCTTGAGCTGGAAGGGCTTACTCCACTTCCTTTGTCATCATCTTCCTTTAATGATTTGTTTGATAAAATAATTATCTAATTTTCGCTTATGTTTTGAACGTTCATTTTCCTCTTTCACCCGTTGTTGTTCTTTCTCAAACTCCTCTTTATGCCTACTCTGTATATGTTTTCTCAAGTTCGTAGTGTGCTTCTTTTCTTCCTCTTGAAAAATGTTTTTCACAAAGTTTATACGACTTTTGCTCCATCATCATTACTAACTTCGAAAAATCGCCACACGATGCTCTTCTGATGTCCAGCCGCCATGACTAAGATGCCGGTTTGGCTGTCGGAGCACTTAAGCAGCACAACCACTCCATACATCTGGAAGCAGGCAGGGATGCTAATGCGCAGGACGCTTGGGAGAGGGAGCCAGCAGTTGACACGTTTATTCCAGAAGCTTTCTGAACTTTTTGTACATGTATATTTATCACATTACTTCTCGTTATCTCTGTAGTATCTCGAGCAATATGAATCTAATGTACTGGAAAGAAATGAAGCTTATATTTAATCTATGTTTAACATGTACGTAGTTAATGGGGGAACTGATGTACGAGATTGGGTACAGTAGAAGCTGTCTATTTTATAATGATCAAAATCTTGTACATTTGTACTAACGCGAATTCCATGTTTACCAACAGCAGATGAGGTAATAGTGAACTGAATACTACTGAAGATAACAGGAAATAACATGAGATTTAGGTAGGCTAAATGTTTGGTAACTTTCCACTACTAAAAACAAAGTATCGGTGGAATTTCCACCGATACATCGGTACATCTCCAGTATCATTCCGTTTTAACTTTTTCTCCGTCACAGCTATGTCATCCGTATGTGATCGACACGTCCCTCATCTACAACTTGAGCGGCTATAGACACACTCGACCCGGGCTCAAACTACTAAACAAGTTGTTCCTTGGGAAGGTGATTCAGCGCTCTGACGTAAGAGGTCACGATCCTTCGGAGGACGCGGGTGCCTCCATCGAGATAGCGCTTCTAAAGCTTCGTCACGGTAAGTTGTGTTGTTCAATTGGGTTTTCATTAAAAAAAAAAAAAATTGGTCAAAAAGACCCGTTTACCAACTTTCTGTATAATGCTGCCCTTTTACTCTAACGGTTTATCGGTTTCTCTTTTCGGGGAAGGACAGATTCCACTTACGGCGATGCGGTGAAGAGAGGCCATCTTCCCTTTGGGGAGGAAGAGCGGAGGAAGACTGAGTTGGAGGTGAAGATAGCCAAGCGGAGAAGTAGGTTCACTCAACCACTCTTTCAAGAGGAATTTAAGAGGAACATTTTCATGGTCAGTTTTCTTAGAGGTTTTTTTTTTAATCCGGTTTGCAACATTATTTCTTACGTACATTGGTACTAGGGCATGGTTAATTAATCATTTTTAGGAAAAAGTGATGAATTATGAAATTTTATAATTAATCAATGGTTAACTGATTAAAAATTAAATGCTTCTGAAAAGAATAAAAAAGAGCTTTATTGTTTCCTTTGCGTAACGTAAGATAAGACCGAAGAAAACAGTTTGCTCAAACATTGCTTTAGTTCAAGAAATCAGGCATGAGTGGATTAGACAGTTTATACTTGCAAAAGGGTAAATGAAGCCGAAATTATGAGGAAAATTAATCATTTCCCAAAAATATTTTTTGATCAATTAATGATTAAATTCGAAACAGTGATTAACTGATTACTCAGAACCATGCCCTAATTGGTACATGCGACTCTTAGATCTTGATTTCAACTCCTAAAAATGTAATGCTAGAGTTGTTTAACCTCCTCCGCAACATCTAAAGTCATATGAGAGGACCTAAAGCTTTATGTGGGATCCGAACCACGGGTCGCTCCGTAATCTGGACGCACGGGATGGTCTCCCATCTAACTTCTACCCAGACACAATGTCGTTTAACTTCGCTGATCAACAGTAAGCGGTGTTACGACACTGGCTATGGCGTAGCCCTCGGCTTATCCCCTCCTGCATAAAAAAAAAAGATAGATTATGTAACTTCGTTAATTTTGAGTACGATCGTGGGTTTGATGAAGTCACTGTATCGTATGTTACCCTCGTTTGCTTCCGCCCGAATTGTTCATTTTGACGAAAGTCAAGCTTTTCGCTCCCCACCTTTTGACCCAATAGTTAAACGTTAACTAAACGGCGACTCGACAAGGAAATTATATTGATTGGTCGTGTCGTTTTCTAAATCCATTTGCAAGATTTTTTTAAGACGGAATTTTGTTTCTTTAAACTAATTACGGGGGGGGGGGGGGGGGGGTTTAAGCGTGATTATGGTTTCATAAAGTATTTCATTACACTCCCACCAAATAAATTAGGAGACCAGTAGATTGCACTCATCAGTCACAGTTTCGTGTCCGCGCCCTAATTTTTAAACTGCTTAACATAAATTGCTGGAACTTCATACGCGCCAAGTATCATCACAAGACGATGTGTCGCGAGTAAGAATCGGGTCTTTGCATCAATATAGGTTCCGACATATCTATATTATTTTAAGCCCGCATGGAAGCTACAACACTGTCAATCAGCATAGTAGCACGATTACTCGCTGTATATTTTAATTAATAGTACATCACGTACCATACTGACATGTGTTATAGAATGTAATCATTTCATATTTTTATCTCAAACAGTATACCAAACTTGAGAAGTATGAATCTGCTATCGTAACTACAAAGAAATGCGTAGGTCAGTTTAACCTTTTTGCGCAATCCGAACCGGAGTATCTGATTTCATTCGGTGTGGAAGATATGAAGCAGGTGTTCAAAACTACTTCAGAAAATTACTCTCGGAAGAAATTTTTAGTCTGCCATTGTAAAGTAAGTATGTACTGCAGTCTAAAACGGTCGTCTTTATTAACCACAATGCAAAAGCCTTTGAAAATAAGAATGTACCATTGAATGTTGTACTAGTGGAGAATAATGACAGAATTGTGAAAACGCTTTGTATGAGAGAAGACTAAGTTAATGGTGGAAGTAAGTAAGTGATAGATAGAACCTTTAAGTTGATATGAAATGTGGCAGTAGAGTTAACGGAAACATAGGTGTGGTTTGTGAGCCGTGTAGATATATTTGGTGTCACCTGACGTTCCACTAAAGATATACTCCCAACCTTCTCAGGAAAGGTAATACTGTATCTATGAGGTTGAGATCGTATCTTATTCCCAGTGGTGATCTGCGCGCGCACAAAAAATAGAAAATGATTCTCAGATAATGTGGAATGTTTAATACATTTAATGAGATTGTGAAACTACAGTGTAGAAATAGAATTACTGTATCTTGGTGCTAGGCCAATATGTAGTGTAAACTAGAGATGACGACGACCATATCAATAAAGAACCATTGGTAGTTCTCATTTGCCATGGTTATCATATCCAGTTTACGACCCCAACTAAGATAATTTATTTCTACATTATTTCATAATGTCTAAATCCATTAAACATTCCACTTTATCTGAGAACCCATTCTCTTTCGTGGATATATGTACACTAGGGTGTTAAAAAAAGACATGCTTACTCATTAATGAAGGATCAGTTTCAAAAATGCAAAATAAAATAAAATACGTTAATTAAGAATCACTCCAAACGGCAATCGCTCAAAAGAAATGCACTAAATATCAAATTATACTAAATTAGGCTTTGAATATCCCCACCCCATGAACCATCCCTTCACCGTAATGGGAATATGGACAGTGTAAGTTCTGATATGAGTCAGTAATTTTTTAAACACCCTAACGTGCGCACGCGCGCGCACACGGAACAAGGTATTACTTCAACCTCATGGATTAAAGTGTTATGTCGTATGAGGACAACTGTATCTACAAACCGCTTTCATTTTCGATGATTTTACTGCCATATTTATATCCGCTTGAAAATACTTTCTTTTAGCTCTGTTCGTCATGATAAAACTAATACCTTTTTCCTCTTTCGCAGGTATCAGACAGTTTCCTGGATCCCTCCAAAGCGGAAGCTAAGAAAGAACTAAAACAACTGGATAGAAGACTGAAGAGACTTCATAATTCAATGATTGAAAACACACTCATTTTGACTTTATTTACAGGATCACCGTGGTCTGTACCATTAAATAGGAGGTCGAATGGTATCCTTATGGTGGATGTTATTGGCCAGGAAAGAAAAAATTATTTTAAATATAAGTTTTCATAGATTAAAATTTTATTTAAAAAAGAATTCTTATTTCCTTGAACGACGATTTTCTTATACATGACCCTTAAATATTCTTGACTTCACCGGAGCGTTATCAAAGGAGAACACTACTATTGAGTCCTATCCCCTGGGAAATACAGAAAGCACCTGAACACCAGATCTAGGGACACTTCCGCGAGTACTAATCGGGGAAACGAGGCGAAGTAGAGAGGGTTGCTATCATACATCAAAAGGGGAGGACGGAGATAATGATAAGGTTCCGGATCAAAGCATTATCAATCTTCAGCGAAGAAATAGTGAATTTGAGTATTTTCAAAGCTTGATTTTTAGTTTCGTAATAGACGAGTGACTCTCGGTTCCCAATACATATATATCACTTAAACGTCTTGTTGCTAGTTTATGGTTTTAATTACCGACGTTTGAGTGTACGAACGAAACCAGAACTCCCTAGTTGTTTGGGAGTTTCAAAAAATCTCGGCGAATTTTCCAAGCCAAACTACTCATTTCTCATCTAAAGACTCGGAAAATAATTTATTTTTTTATTTTTTTTCTGTCGATTGATACCCATTACAACTTTGTACGCGAATTCTTTCCATTTATAGAGCTTGTCAAATCTACGCCTACGTTAGGTTGTAGTGCCTTGCACCACAGGATTATCTTTTATTAATGAAAATTGGCACGAATTAAATATTTTAATTCTTAAGCATCCAATGAAGAGGGATATATATATATATATATTAGGGTGGTCCACAGAATGGGGTAAAAAATCGAAGTTCAATTTTCTTTCCTCCCAGGCTATAATCTGGTTCCTTTTAGCCAAAAAATACTTCATGTAAAATTTAAGGTAAATCGAATAACTTTTAGGGGTGGCTCAAAGCTGTTTTTTGTATACCATTATGCCCTTTATTAATATAGTGAATAATTAAAAGAAACATTATTTAGATACATTAACTAATGATTATTTTTCTTCCAGATAGATTTATTAAATTTACAGGTTTTGCAATGTCAAATAAACATACATTTTACTTAATGAAAAAGTCAAAGGAAACAATCACTGGAGCCAAGCTGCCTTCCCGTGGCCAGGTCCTCCGCATGTTCCTCCACCATCATCAAGTCTTGAAGGAGATCAAACCTAGTTCAGAAGCTGTTTTTGAAGAATTGCGTCTCTTCTGGGAGAGAGCCCGAATCCATACTCAAAGGAAAGACCACATTCTTCACAAAATTCAGGCTCTACACTTGGAGTGGAAAGCGATTAAGAAGAATGCTGGGAGGAAAAGCAACTCTCAGTTAGAAAAAGAGAAAACCTTTCAGGAAGAAATGGAGAACCTATTTGATGTCGCCCATGCTGATGCCTTTACCTTAATCAAAAGTGAAGAAGACCGGCAGTTCTTGATCCAACAAAGGAAAGCGGGACGAGTGGGATCAATGGTCTCTGCAGATATGGTGACTGACAAGGCAGAAAAGAGAGCTGCTTGAGAAGCAAATGAAATTGGTAAATAGGAAGCGGAAAGCTGAAGAAAAATATGCTGCTTCACAGGAAGTTATGCTAGATCAGGGAAGTTGTTCTTCTGAGACTTTATGTGAGTCAGAAAGAGAAGATGAAGATTACCTTATTAATCCCCCATCTACCAGCCGACCAACTCCACCAAAGAAAAAGGCAGCACAGAATATCATATCTCCTGAATTGGCTGCTGCTCTGGACAGGACTGGCATCAGTGACAGGAGGGCCACCTTTGTATTAGCTGAAACTGCATCTAGCCTTGGTCAAGATCTTTCAGAGGTGAACATCTCTCGTTCTTCAATCAAAAGGCACCGAGAGAGGCATCGAAGGCAAATAACCCATGCCATTAAAGCTAGCTTTAGTCCAAGTATTTCGATTGTCCACTGGGATGGGAAGTTGATCCCTAATCTACTTGCCAAGAATGAAAAGGTAGACAGACTCCCAGTCCTTGTCTCTTCAGTTGAATCAGGTGATTCAAAACTGCTTGGTGTTCCCAAACTACCAAGTGGAACAGGGGAAGCTCAATCAGCTGCAGTGTATAATCTTCTTTCCGAATGGAACATAGATAAGTCAATAATCGGAATGTTATCAGATACTACAGCATCAAATACAGGAACAAACAGGGGAGCATGCGTTCTTCTGGAACAGAAACTTGGTCGACCACTCTTCTATTTTGCCTGTAGGCATCATTGCATGGAAGTCATGTATGGAGGAGTGTTTGAAGCAGTCCATGGTTCATCTTCTGCCCCTGAGCCACTTTTGTTCAAAAGGTTCCAATCTATGTGGGACTACATTGATTTAAAAACCTTCTCTACATCACAGGATGATGATGAGATGAAGGAGCAAGTTGATCCTTTCAGAAATGAAATAATTGCCTTTGCCAAAGAACATCTGGCCACTGGAAATTTTCGAGATGACTATAGAGAGTTTTTGGAACTTTCTTTGATCTTTCTTGGTGAAAAAATTGAAAGTTACACATTCAAACGTCCTGCTGGCACGCACTATGCAAGGTGGATAGCTAAAGTTATCTATGCCATCAAAATGTGGCTTTTTCGAAATCAAATCACCCTGACTCCTCGAGAGAAAAAGGACCTGAAAACCCTTACCCTTTTTGTAGTCCTAATCTACTTAAAAAGCTGGATCACTGCTCCTATTCCATCACAAGCTCCGAAGAATGATCTGGATCTTATCCAAAAGTTAAAGGACTATCATGACCAGAAAGTGGCCAAAGCAGCTCTCAAGAAATTTGAAACCCACCTATGGTACTTATCAGAAGAGCTGGTGGCCCTTGCTCTCTTCGATCAAACTGTTGCACCAGACACCAAGGGAATCATGGTCCAGTGTATGAGGGAAAAGGAGGGGTCATTAGACTTCTCAAAGAGAAGAAGACTCAAGGAATGCAAAGCAATACTGAAATTAGAAACTCTTGCCACAAAGAACTCCTTAAAGCTTCTTAAGGCCCTACCGATCAATATTAGTTTTCTTGATGATGACCCCAGCACCTGGGAGGAGAATGAAAACTTCCAAGAAGCTAAAAGAATCATAGGAAACATCAAAGTAGTTAATGATCATGCTGAAAGGGCAGTAGCTCTCATTCAGACCTTCAGCGGAACTCTGACGAAAGGAGAAGATCAACTCCAGTTTCTCTTAAGTGTGGTGGATGAGCACCGAAAGAGGTTTCCTGATTCTAACAAGTTCACAATCTTAGCTGGGCAACAATGAGTGGCCTGGTCAGCCATGATACCCCGCCAACAAGCGGATAATACCCATATATATGGGGGGGACCCAGAAGCCATGAATGTGGACTTCTGGGGGTTGAGCCACCTCTAAATATTAACCGATTGAACCCAAATTTTGCTCAGAGAAGTTTTTTGGGAAAAGGAACCTAATGAAACCTTGGGAGGAAGAATTTAAAATACTTCCATTTTGTGGACCACTCTAATATACATATACACATATACACACACACACATATATATATATATATATATATATATCCCTTTGCTTTGTCCGGAGCTATAGGGCGCGTCCCTCTGTGGCGAATGTGGGAATACACCTTTCTTCGGTGTAAGGGCTTTCTCTGCCCTCGTGGACCATTGGGCCCGTTTGAGGACCCGGCTGATCTCCTGCTTCTTTTTCTTTCTTTCTCCTTTAACCCATTCTTTCTGGCTTCTCCCTGTTTTTTTGGCGTTGTTCTTTGGACCTTGATTTTGACCCTTTCCTTGGCCCTTGGGTGTGGGAGGCGGTTGCCCTGCACCCTTGTCGCTTTCCAACCAAACCCAAACCCTGTCCCTGCCACTTTTCACCGCGCGTTGGATGAGAGTGGCCGCCTTTCAGACACGGGGACTGGGTGCGGGTGTATCTCCCCTGCGTGACATCTATCGGCGGTTGGACCAAGTGTGCCCACACTTCGCCTTTCCCTTGTTGGAGTCGGTGGTGGCTGGATGGGCACGGGGGATGAAGTTCTTTTTTGTTTTGCTATGGACACCACTTCCCCCCGGCTTACGACTACTGCTTCTCATTCCCGGACTACTCCTTCTCTCAACACTCGGGTGGTGGGCAACCAGGCCCTCGAGTCCTTTACCACTGGAAGACCGCAACCTAATGGGGTTGAGCCCCCTGTGGAAGCGGAACGCTTGCACTCTCCTTTTCCGTTGCCGACCCCAGTCCGTCCCTCGACTACGCCCTTGGACCTACACACTCTGGAACAGGGGTCTCGCCCCAGCCCACTTCAGCCACCTTCGGGCAAGTCAAGTTCCACCGAGGACTTGCCCCACAACCCGGCTTCTTGCTCTCCCCATATGCCCCCCTCACCCGCCGTCAGCCCACCTCCCCGCGGAGAGAGCCTCGCGGCGGACGGGGGAGCCGGCATTCACGGCCGTCCTACCGACCGTTGAATATCCCAGTACATTTCGACTCTACAGCCTCCCTCTCCCTTCCAAGTATCCACAAATTCCTGGTGATTCGGCCTACATCTGGGTCTCTCCCGAACAACTCTGAACGGACGTTCCAGGCGATCCGAACCCACAGCAACTCCAGCCGCTATGACGTACGCCCACAGAGGGATGGCTCCCTCCTCGTAAAATCACGCTCAGCCGCAGAGACGAAAGCCCTACTCTCCATCACTGAGGTCCTTGGATGCTCGGTGTCCGTTTCCCCACACCCTCGCCTGAACCAGAGTCAGGGCACTATTTACGCCACCCGCCTACTGTCGGTCGCAGTGAACGAGCTCCTGGAGGACCTCGCACCCCAAGGAGTTACTAAGATCTATCGTTTCACATCCCGACAGGGAGGCACCCCCTCCCCTACCCCACGTCTGCTCCTTACTTTTAACACACTAATCCCCCCTGGCCGTATTGTATGGGGTATGGGAGACCGCGCCTCATGCGAGTTTTCTATTCGCCCATACGTCCCAGACCCGACCCGTTGCTTCAAATGCAATAAATTCGGATACGTCAGCTCCGTTTGTCGACAGCCGCATCAATTGTGTGTGCACTGTGGACGACTTGCTCACCCTGACAGGTGCCCCAATACACCCAAATGCTCCAACTGTGAAGGCGCACATCCCTCTTCATCCCGCGAATGCCTTTTCTACAAGTTCGAGAAGGAGGTCCGCGGCCTACAAGTGTCGGACTTCCTTAGCCCCCGTGAGGCACGAGACAGGGTGCGGAGTCGGGAGGTGAGGCCGGGGGTGTCCTATGCCGCTGCTCTCGGCTCTGTCATCTCGGCACGCCGCCCTGGCCTGCCGTCGAAACCCCCCCCAGCCACTGCTCCCTGTTCCCCACAATGCAACTCCTCGCAGGACCCGACGGTCCCCTGTCCCCCCACCGTTCCTCTTCTTCCCGCACCTCACCTGCCACGAATCCCCCAGGAGTCTTGGACCAGGGCACCCGGGTCCCAGCCACCTCAAACCCTGCCTTCCCAGTACTCCCTGTACACGCCCGAACCTGCCGCCCGGAGCAAGCCGTCGAGGCGGAGACGCCGGAGCGTGTCGCCAGACCCTCCGGCCTTCCAACGTCTCTCTCCCTCTTCCCCTAGGACCAAGAAGACGGCTCGGACCCTTACACCGCCCACCACGTCTACTATGTCCATCTCTTCCCATCGCAGAAGTCCCACCGCTCTACCCCCACAGACTCTTGACAATAGTGGCCGAAATCCACGACCCGCCCCGTACGACGAGACTCAGCCCTGTGGATCCATTGGATGTGGCTCTGGCGCGGCTGCACGGTGTGACCGATGGAAGCTCGGCCGTGCCCACGCCCACGAGTCTCATGGATCTGCCCTTGCCTCTTGGTGCCATATTCTCCACCCCCCCACGAGACCACTCTGATTCACCTCTTTCCACCCTCATAGTACCTACCCCCCCAACATCCCCGGCCCCCTCCGTATCAACTACCCTGAGTACGCCCGCCCGCCCGCCCTCCCTCCCGGTCTTTTTGGTACCCCCTGTCACCGCCTAGGGTCCGCTGTGAGACCCGGACAGGGGGGGTAGCGCCGCTTTAGGGGTTAACGTGCCCCCCCCCCTGGCCCGACCATAGAAGCCCGTCAAGGTATTTCTGACCCGCTCAGCCCACGATGTTCCTCTGTCTGCCGTGATCCACGCTTCCGGTCTCGCTCGGCCGACTCGACCCCGCAACCTCCGCGGGGTTCGACAGGCCGACCGATTCCTTCCCTGGTGAACGGTAAATAGCCAGCCATGTTCCCGACCCAGCCTTCAATTTCGCGAACTCCAGATCTCCCTTCACACTCCAACCTCCTAGCGCCTACACCTTTACCCATCCCCCCTTCATCAACTAATGGATCCCCCGAAAACCACAATAGCCCACTTAAAGAAGTAATCCTAGCCCGTCTCCGCATAGGTCACACCCGCATCACCCACGGACACCTTATGGCGAACTCGCCAGCCCCGCTTTTCCCTACCTGCCATACCCCTATCACTGTCTTACACCTCCTGGTGGAATGCTCAAAGCTGTCCGCTCTCCGTCGCAGGTGTTTCCCTCTCTCGGCCGAAAACCCCATACCCAACTGCCTACGATCCATACTTGCCGACGGCCCCCACTTTTCAGCGGAAGCGGTTCTCCTCTTCCCTACTCACTCCCATCTGCTCCATCGCATCTGAAACCGTACCCCTCCTACCTACTATCCATTGACTGAACCTTACTCATTCCCCTGGTCTACCACCCCCAGCACAGTAACATCACCCACTCACTGCCTCGCCGAGATATGTATCACCTCTTTAGGTACGAATCGGCGGTAAATCTGGAAAACAAAAAAAAACAAAAAAAAATATATATATATATATATATAATCACAACCTGAATTTGCTCAACCCTAGTTGTTACAGGTAAAAAAAATCCCTTTTGCATTTATCAATAATTGCTGCACATAGCCTATTCAATTGTTTTGTCAATAAAATACAAAATTCATATTGACAATTTTATAATCCTTTTTTTGTTTGGACTTTATTAAAAAAATTATTTTTGCGCCCTAGTGCCGGATGCCAATCCAGTATTTGGTCGCTGGTGACCTTGGCATTTAATTAAGTATCTATGTAAGGTCTATAATAGACAATTACAAGGTTACCCCGATCTCCAAAAAAAATTTAGGCCTGGTAATTAAGATATACTTAACAAATATTTGAGTTTTTGACGTGGTATGACATTCACAAGTAGTCCGTAGAACAGTTACGAAAGCGATAGAATTTCTTAAATTTGATCTGCGTATCTAAGTAGTAGTTCTGCATTTGTACAGATAGAAATTAGCTTCGGAAAGAACCTAACCTATTCTGCTCCCAGATTCGATAAATTCTATGACGAAGACATTCACGTAAAAAGTCATAATGGATGTATTCAATCGACAGGAAAATTGGTGAGAAAACATCTTCAGGGAATTAAGGTAAGAAATGAGTTGTTTGGCTTCGAAATCTGAGAAAAAGAATTTTTAAAACCCCCAAACTACTATGGAGTTCTGCCCTCGTTGGCACACTTAAACTTCAGTTATTAAAACAATATAACCAGTGACACAAAACCTTTAACTAATATATAATTGAAAACTAAAACCACTCATTAATTACGAAAACTGAAAATAAAGCTTTAAAAATACACACAAATCACTTTTTCTTCCACTCACTCTGTTCGGACGCAGCTAAAGATTGATTACGTTTTGGTCCGGAGCCTTATTACCCACCGTCTTGTTTTGATGTACGATAGCGAAGTAGTCTTATCTACTTCACCTACTCCCCCTCACCCCGACTAGTAGTGTTCACCAAAGTGTCCTTAGACCTCCCAGTGGGATATTTCTGTTAACATTACTGTTCTCCCTCCCTTTACCATACCTTCGTAGTGGCAGTCACTGAAGCTCTGAACATGGTATCGCTTGTATGGATCTTCGCATTCATGGGTGAAATTCTGTGTGAAGTCATTCCATCGCAAAAGCACTTATGGAACCTTCCGTTCAGGTTGCGGCGTCGAAATCTTCAAGAATAATTTCAGCTTCCTGTGGTAGGAGTTGACTCTCTGGATGTACTCAAGGAGTTTCTTGGCGTTTACTTTACTCGAGTGTCGTGTAAAAGAATCTTGAAACGGTTATCACGAAGGTGATTCTTTGAACAGGGTTTACCAGAAATCCTCGCCGACTCCCATCCTTCGACCGAAGAAAGTTAATCATTTGATGGAGAGAGGGGTCCTTTTCATGATTAAATCTGTGAAAGAACTCTCTGTTAGCATCGCTGAGATATGACCACTTGGTAAAGCAGCTGCAAAACAAGCAATCCATCAAATCATCCCTTCAGCTAACAATCTACAGGGTCTTCAAAAAGAAACGCAACCCGAAACAAAGAAAAGGGTTAGGTTACAATGATATACGCATTCTCCAATGGGTTGAGTTTCTTCTTGAACATCCTGTATAATTATTTCTAATCTATCAATTCTTCCAGCTATAATTAAAAGACTGTTATCCCTAGTTCTTCCACTAACTTTTCTCACCTTTACTTTTATATAATGGTACAATTAGAGATCTATCTCAATCACGCGAAATATTTACACTCCTACACTTCCACAGTCATTCAAGCGCCATTTTACCCTTGCATTTAATCATTTTACTAAAATCCAATCATTTCCCGAGGCCTTTCTTTTTTTCAGTTTGCATACTGCTCCTTCAACTTCCTTTAATTTTATGTCTTTTAATCCATTCCGACGAAGGCCGGGTTACGGTGTGGCCAGTGTCGATCAGCGGGGTTAAGCGACATCAGGTCTGGGTAGTAGTTGGATGGGAGACCGTCCTCCGCGTCCCGATTGTGTAGCGACTCGTGGTTCGGATCCCACGTAAAGCTATAGGTCCCCCTCCGTCATATGACCTTAAATATTGCGAAAGAAGTTAAACCACCCCATCATTACATTTCCTACGTAGGCCATCAAAACCAACTGCGATCACGTTTGCCTCATGCTCATCTATCAATTCATTGAATTACTTCTTATATCGTGTGCATGTACTCATCTTGCGCTTTCACATTGTCATTCTTATCTTTCATATCAGTTATCCCACCCGACTAACCTGTCGTTACTAAACATTCCCTAAACACATTCCAGACATTCTCTACGTCCATTTGTTCATCTATCTTGCTGAAGACGTGAGCTACTTTTCTATACTCAGTTGCTACCTCATTCTTAGTCAGCCTTTCAACTTCTGTTCTCCGTGTCTATCCACGGTGTCTTCAATTTAAACCAACCACCAACTAACTTCAATTTACACAATACACCCATAGGACGAGGAGACTGTAGACACCAATCGACCAGGGAAGTACTCCGGGGCGGACGTTAGGCAAGATACAGGGAGTGCTGAAACTCCCGTTTCTTGTCACTGTCCTCTTTAGTTTATCTTTTTCCGTGTCTCATCTACCCTGTGAGCAGTCCAGCATGCTCTCAAACACACACTTCTCCCTCTATTCTTCCCTACACGTGCATACATTTTACACACTACACAATCTTCCCAAAAATTATAAACAAAATAGCATCGTGAGCCTCAGACCTTGATTTTGGCTCTTTCTTATAAAGGTGGGCATTTTTGTGGGCACCCACCCTTGGCACCTCCTCTCTACATAAAAAAAAAGTGACAAACCTCCACTCAACTACCCAAACAGCTTTTGTCATCACATACATACCTACCTTAGCTTTATTTTTTACAATGTTAAAAATTTTAACATAGTAACAGAATCTATCAGACCTTTCTCCACTTCCATCTCTCCATACCATGGCTGTCCTCCTGTTGCATTTATGAAACCACCTTCCACACAAATATCTCATACTTTCGTCAGTGTCACTCATTCCAGGCACACCACGCTTCCCAATGACTGCCAGCTCAAGGGCAATTATAGCTTCCCCATTTGGATCACCCATCACAATTTCTCTATACGCATTCCCTCCGATTCCAACCACACCACACAACAAATTCAAGAATTTTATTTTAAACATCTATCATCACAGCGCATATATTACAATCACCGCTACTTTCACGTTCTTAAATTTAAACTTAGCAGATAGACGTTTACCATCAATACGTTTATACTCCCTCTTATGATCATGCCACTCATCTTGCACTACTGAAGCAACACCTCATTTACCTCTTCCTCATTCTTCCATACTTAATTTCGCACCTTTCAGTCCTTCATCTTCCCTTTAAGCAAGCTTCGTTTGGCAGACCAAGCAAGACAAAATGTCCGTCTCAGTAAATGTTGGCCACTCGCATCATCTCTGCATCCTCATTTATACTTTTAACACGTCACACGTACTCACAAATCTTTCGAGGGTAACGTTGGTGGTCGCGCTGTCCAAATCCAAGTCCGAGTCTTCTCTCCCAGTTCGTGGGATAATATTTTTCCAGAGATGGATCCCCAGCCCAATCGTCAACCCTGTTATGCATAAGGGGGGCGGAGGATCTAACCCCATCCTCAGAGTCCCCGTATAGTCGCCTTTTACGACACGCACGAGGAAGGCGGGGGATCAATTCTTAACCCCGTATCCCCAGGGGTATAAATTCAATGAAATGGTGTTCCTTTCGCGAGTGGATCTCGGCCCCTTTTTTGGCTTATGAATAAAAATACATTGTTGAAAGATAAGACATTTAATAAAAAGATTAATTCATACAAAGTGAAATATATAAGATAAATAATCCATTAAAATATACATTATATATGTATATATATATATATATATATCTTCTTTATATTCTATTTTAATAAAATAACAATTATTACTGAGTATTTTAAGCGTTATTTTCAGTACTTTCAAGATATACAAAATTCTCTTCTTTTACAGTAAATGATAGGAGACAGTCTTCAGACATTCTAAAGGTTTAACCACTAATTTTCTCGCCAACTTTTTTCTCCAACTGTACAAGTGAACCAAATAGTGTAGTAAAATCAAGTCCTACCACGTTCGCATTTGCATACAAAGGATTTTTAACATTTTTAAGCCAGTGAGACATTAACATTTACTTTAAGCACACGAACCACCTGGATTTTGAGGGCAGCTTCACAAAATTTGGGCTCACTGGCTTTTGATATGAAGCTAAAAATTTTGATGGCCGTGGTATTTTTGCATATTTATAGATTGACTGGCTTTTCCTCCATTTCACAAAAAAGTATGAAATTTCGTACAATCGTGGTTTAACTACATACGGGTAGGCTTTGGTGAAACTCTGTTTCTTACAGACTTTCCACGACTTTTTCAATTGATTGTACCTCCCACAATAATAATAAACACCATGATAAAAAAAAATATTTTTACTCAGTTTAATATAGGTACGTAAATTATGAAAAGGTAAAAATCGAAAGACGCACCTAATACTGAATTCCTAATTTTTATAGACCAGTTTCACAATGACGTCATAAAGACCACGCTTTCTTAAGCTTTAAAATTCAGGCAAAATTAAAACTTTAAAAACCTGAATGATAATAATAATGTGGTGCTGTTTAGGGACCCGCAACTTTAAGTAATATCCAAATAACTTACGGGTTGCTTCATCATCGAAACGCAGCGGGGAACAGTCGGCCATCGAACTACAGAACAGATCCAACGGGAAGAGGTGTTGCGATCTGACTATATATATATATATATATATATATATATATATATATATATATATATATATACAGGGTGTCCGAGAATTATCTGTACAATTTTTGGCTGTTATTAAAAGTCAACCATGAAGTGTAGAAATTCCAGTGTTGTCCAATTTTAGAGAGAATCTCATGAAGTTTTTTCTGATACCAAGTTTTGACAAGTTTTTTAGAAATTCCAGTGTGTCCGAAAATTATCTGTACAATTTCATCTTTTAATAAAATTCTTGATAACACACGTAAAATTCTTAAACAAGATTATTTAGAATCTGTATTTTCAAAAGTTTCTTTTATTAAAGTAACGTTGTTACAAACATTCGATATGTGCACCATTAGTGATTCGCAAAACATCCAATCGATACTCCAAATGTTGCCATGTACGCTGCAGCATATCCACATCAATTCGCTCAATAGCAGCTGTGATTCTTGCTTTTAAATCATCAATGTCTGTCACCCGCGTACATTTCTAAAAAACTTGTCAAAACGTGGTATCAGAAAAAACTTAATGAGATTCTCTGTAAAATGGGACAAACTGGAATTTCTACACTTCATGGTTGACTTTTAATAACAGCCAAAAATTGTACAGATAATTCTCGGACACCCTGTATATATATATATATATATATATATATATATATATATATATATATACAAACTCAGAATGGTTCCCTGAGAACATTATATGTTAAACACAGACCGTGCATGGAACAAGGAACTCTTCTGGGAAAATTAAATCCACTATAGTCCGGATAAGTAATGGTAAATGACAAATACCATAGTTTTTTCTTTTTCATGATTTTAGCCCGACGTGGGCAACGGGTCTCTCGCAAAGAGATCCCATAAATATAGCTTCCCTCACCAGCTATCTGCAAAGCAGACAGGATCCAGCTTTGGGACATGGATCTAGGGTTTAAAGCAAGCCTAGATCCCTACATTCAGAACCCCTATAAGGATCCAAAGCTGGATCCTGTCTGCTTTGCAGATAGCTGGTGAGGGAAGCTATATTTATGGGATCTCTTTGCGAGACCCGTTGCCCACGTCGGGCTAAAATCATGAAAAAGAAAAAACTATGGTATTTGTCATTTACCATTACTTATCCGGACTATAGTGGATTTAATTTTCCCAGAAGAGTTCCTTGTTCCATGCACGGTCTGTGTTTAACATATAATGTTCTCAGGGAACCATTCTGAGTTTGTGTATACTAAACGGACGTGTTTCGTGCCTTGAAAAGTGGACGCTCAATGTCCCGGTTGAGGTTTAAGTTTTGGTTTTTTTGGCTAAAAATACAATAGTTACCCCCTTTTTCTTTGATTTATTCAACACGACGTGAATGCAACGAGTCTTTTACTTATATAGGGGTTCTGAATGTAGGGATCTAGGCTTGCTTTAAACCCTAGATCCATGTCCCAAAGCTGGATCCTGTCTGCTTTGCAGATAGCTGGTGAGGGAAGCTATATTTATGGGATCTCTTTGCGAGAGACCCGTTGCCCACGTCGGGCTAAAATCAAAAGAAAAAAAACTATGGTATTTGTCATTTACCATTACTTATCCGGACTATAGTGGATTTAATTTTCCCAGAAGAGTTCCTTGTTCCATGCACGGTCTGTGTTTAACATATATATATATATATATATATATATATATATATATATATATATATATATATATATATAAAATATATATATATATATATATATATATATATATATATATATATACACACTCGTATAACCGTTTCGATTTTTACAAATGGGAAACCTTAATTCCCCTTCGGAATGAGGGTAACTAAAGGAGAAAATGAATGAAATTTCAAATTTAACCCTACGAAAAATGCGGAGCTGCATAAAACTAATATTTAAGTAGAAACATTTAGAATGTCCAAAATTAGAGCAAGAATTTCATCTAGATCAAAAGAACATTTAATTCATATTGTTGAACTTGAAAACTAGGAAAACAAAGGATTTTTAGTTATCAGGGCTCCAACTCAGAATCAATACAGTAAATGAATAAGTCCCTGTATTTTTTTCTCAACTTATCAGCAAGAGAAATGTTCCTTCAGCAGCTGAACCCTTCCTTTCCCTTCCTATAAAGGACTCTCCCCCCCTAACAAAATAGTGAAATGTAATAGATTAATAATTAAATTAATCCACGTTCCATATAACAAATTAATGAAATTCGATACTTCGCGGTACCCATTCTACTTCCCAGTAACAAACTAAGTCTTCAAAATGCAGTACTATCCTGTAGTTACGTATAAGAACCCAAATGATAAAGAAAAACTTTGTTAAGTAAGGTTATTGTACTTAAGACGCACTTAACCTACTCGTTATTAATCCTTTCACCAGTGAAAGGGTTAATAGTCTCTCCTAGTTTCAATTCAATTTGCTGCCCTTTTGAAAATATAAGAGAAAAAAAGTCAAATATTGACATTGGTTGTCAAAAAAAAAAAAAAAAATTTTCGTTTCTACATTAACAGCCAGTGACTGAATGAAATGAATGTTTAGCCAGAACATTCATATACTTTTGAACATGCATATTTCAATTCAACGTCTTTACACCTCGAACCCAAGCAATATAAATTGTAAAATGCCAAATTGGGTGAAGTAGGCTCTCTCAGTGAATATCCATAAATGACAAATTATGCCTAAAGTTCACATCAAATTTAAGAGTATTGGCATAGAACGCCATCTTCAGCCTGACGTTATGGGCAACTTTTGTCACATCGAGGTATTCATGAGAATAGTTTGTTCAATTTGAAGTTTACACGATTTCCAACGTTTGGGTTTAAGATTAGACTGTTGAATGTTAATCGCTGCTAATGTTAAAAACAAGACTCTCAGATATTACTAACTGTTTACAAAGCTGGTACGACCTAACTAATAAGGACAGACTTTGGTTAAAAGTATCTACACGCGCTATTATATCGCTCGATTTTGTTACGCAAATAAAACATTTATACACAAAATGAGGGCTTGAAAGTTATCTCGTATATTACGATAAATGTCCACTAACGGAACTAACAATATTAACATTATTAGTATATTAATTCCAAAGAAAATAAGTTAAAAAATATATATATATATATATACACAATATACAAAAAATAACAATTAACAGGTACGCGAATTCACTAAGATAAAAGGTTAATCTCTCTTCTTTAATCCCATCCAGTCACACAATACAATCCACAAACCAGTGTCCCCAACATTGCATCCAAATTTCCTAGAACCCTTCGTTGTACTACGAATGCATGACAGGCTGGGATCCCAAACTAATCTCCACCCCTTCTGGAGAAAGTACCGGTACTTAATTTTGCGATACATCTACTAGTTCCTGATTTTAATAAATATTTTTAGTTCCTCACAAAAACTTTATATGTATGTATAAGGAATCAGACAAGCCCTTTTTAAGTGGCATCGGATTCCAAAGGCACTGATTACAAGGCAGTGCACACGCTCTACTCAACTTTTGTATAAGGACCACACACGGCCTACGCTAACTTATAGACTCGGTCAATATACCCTACAAAGATTTAAGACAACCTATGCCTACTTTGAAATGCCTTACAGTGGAAGAAAAAATACCAAGTAATTGGCAATATATATATGCAGGGCAAAATAAGAGAAACTCACATTTTGGAGCTGTATTTTTTGCTACTATTTGTGGCGTTATATACTTTACTGAGTTGGTATACGAATACATATAATATTGAGATCATCATCTATTTTAATATTCTGATACCGTTTTTTCCTGTTCTTGTAGAACAAATAAAAATATGACGCTTGGGAAAAATGTTACTGACTGTGAAAGGGGCACGAGAGCAGGAGCCCGTTTGGTTGGTGTCTCAGTATGAAAAGTTGCGTAATTGCCTCCGTATTTCGAGGAACAGTCCTCAAAGCTATGAATACATGGAATGGAATGGAATGGTTATGAATACATCAAATGAGCAATACAGTGGGCGTAAAGCAACATCGTCAGAATATGACGGAAGAACTTTAGCTGTGAAGCATGAACCAAAGACTCGCATCAAAACTTTATTCAAAACTTAACAGTCTACAAAGACCAGTATCAGTTGAAACAATGTCGTGGGAACTGTAGTAAACCCCCTCATGACACCAACCAGCGCAAAAGCGCGAATGAAATTGGAGTTGAAGAGAATAATGGGAACACTATCGTGTTGATGTAGTTTAGTTTGTTCTACTTTTCTTCCCGTATTTTCGTAAACTTGAGACTGTTCCTACAGATGCAAAGACAATCACACGACTTTTAATAGCGAGACACCAATCAAACGGGTTCTTACTATTATGCCCATTCACAAACTGACATCTTTACCAACTGCCATTCTTATTAATTTATTCTGCAAGAACAGGAGATACCAATATTAGCATATTGAAATAGATGTTCTCAATATTGTGCGCGCGTTCGTATATCAACTTAGTAAAGTATATAACGCCATTAATATCACAAAATACAGCATCGAAAATGCGTTTTCATTATTCTGTCCAACCCGGATATACATATACAGTATGTATATATATATACTCTATATCCTCTCTCGAGAGGGGCATAAAGATATTTACTGGTACCCTGCTTGTAGCGTGGCCAGATATAAAATAACCCATGGACAATGTGGTAGAGTATGTAAATATTAATACCCCAATTACAGTAGTTTTGGTAGGGGCACAAAAAAAATTCCGACCACCCCTTTCAACGTGGCTTCACAGACGAATATTTATACCCCGCTTACGTTGTGGCAGAGTATAAAATTATACAAATAAAAAAATGTTGGTTATAAAAAATAGAAAATGGTGAATCTAACTATAGTAACACAATTAAGAGGACGGACTTGATTCAGATCAATTTTATGAAAAACTACATTGCTAAATCTGTTAAAAAAAATCAATAAAAATCCTATTTTAAAATATGTAAGCTACTTTTTAAAATTCGAACTGCTAAACAATAAACATTTAAAAACCCAAAACGTTAAAATTATAAGTTAAAAACCTGCCAACAAAATTAAAAGTTTTGGAGACCGAAATGTCACAAATATGAAAATTTTTAACCGAATAAAATATTAAATTTAAGATATTTTAAATATTAAAAAATTAACCAGTTTTGTACTTGAATTTTAAGTATTAAAAATCTAAACAAATATTAACTTCAAAATTCTAAAATACTCAAAATTACTTTTTAAATATAAAAAAGATTCTAGAGTTCCATCTGCCATTCTCAAATTCCACTTATCAGACGACACCAAAGTGTACTACCTTAACAGTGCCTCCGTCTTCTTCCTCTGTAGTGACCTCTGCTGGGGAAAAAAGGAAAAATGATAATATTTTGGAGTCGTTTAATCTCCTGTGTAGGGAACCTACGGCTTTACGTGGAATCTAAGTCTCCACATCATTTGTTTAATACCCATGTTTAATACCCATGACGGCAATTTCCGTGATCGAAGGAAATGAAATTTAAAATAAAATGTAATGATGGGGTTGTTTAACCTCCTTCGCGACATCTAGTCATACGTCGGGAGGGACCTACAGCTTTACGTGGAATCCGAACAACGTCTCTCTACATAATCTGAACGCTGAGGACAGTCTCCTATCCAACTACTACCCAGACCCAATGTCGCTTAACTTCGCTGATCGACGGTAAGCGGTGTTACGAGACTGGCCAGAACGTAACCCTGAAATTTAAGACGGGAAATTATGGAAATTGGAAGAAAACCTTACGAATAATAAGTCTGATGTTGAACCTTTTCGATCGAATATTTTACAACACACCGACATTCTCCCGACATTTTAAGACGTTTTTAAACGTTCTTGAGAGTCACCAACTGCGTCGCTTTAAAACGTCTTCAGGTGGGCATTTCGTGGTTTCGAAATAATTAACGGACTGGGCTGAAATTTTAATATGCTTCAGAATGTAAGGGGTTCCAAAAAACCTTAGCCCCCCCATTTGCAGCTTACATGTTTACTTATATCGAAATAGTTTTTAGTGATTATAAAAATATATAAAATTCTTTATTTATTGCAGGTATTAAAATTACTCTAGCTGATAAAGTGATAATATAATGGCTTCTCAATTAATTGGTGATTCGGAGAGGCAACGTGTGATAGATCGCATACGAGCAATAACATTTCGGGAAGCTCGTGATGCTGGAGCCACCTTTATAACACGTTCATGAGTTGCCAAAAAGTTGCGAAGAAGTGAGTACTTCGTCAAAAGAAATTGGAATAAAACTTTGGATGAATGTGAAATGGATACAACCAAATCTGGGCGCCCAAATTTGCCACTCTCTCAGGAAACAAAGGACATCATTGAAAGCGGTACGCGTAAGCGGAAAAACAGCTGTGCTAAACTTTCTAGACAGATCGAAGTGTTGAGAGGAAAGATCGTTAGTGGTGAGATCATTCGACTGTACCTTCATAGGCAAGGTTTAAAGCCTTGGCATGAACTTCCAAAGCCAAGAAAAACTCAACTTAACATCGATGACAGAATGTGGTTTGCCCATTATCTTGAAGATTGGGATGTGGATGATTTCATGCATTTAGGTGTCTCCGATGAATTTTTTGTTTACGTAACACGTCGGCCTAACTACCAAAATGATCGAGTGTGGGCCACAACACCAGATGAAATCTATGACAATGAACATTATCGCGAATTATTAAAAAGTCCAGACTGTGTTGGTGTGTTTGTTTTGTTCACTGCAAAGAAGCTCATGTGGGTGCTGACGCCAAATGGTCAGAGTTGGGATGGACAGTATTTTCGTGATATTATTCTATCCCAGCATGTCATTCCTTTTCTAAGAAACCCAAACAATGTTATGGATGTCGATCAGGTCACACTTCTGCACGATAAGGCCCCCTGCTTTAAGGCATTAGCCACTCAACAGTTGTTGCGGAACCATGAGATCGATTTCTTTGGAAATGAAGAATGGCCAGGAAATTCTCCTGACCTGAACGTCCGTGAACACATTGGATCAGTTATAAAGGACAAGGTTGAATGTCTCTCGTTTCAAGAACCTGCAGCAAATCGATTTTCGAAGGATACAATGACGCAACACATTGAAACTGTTTTAGCAAATTTGCGTAACGATCAAGATCTATTCACGTCACTTTTGGCAAGCTACCCAAAGCGAATTCAGGCTGTCTTGGAAGCCAATGGCGAGAACACCAAGTTTTAATTGTTTCTCATTAAAGGCAGGATTAAATTCTCTTTTGTAAGGTATGTTTAGTTTTACTGTACCTCTAGTGGTTTAGGCCATAGGCTGGGGGACTAAGGTTTATTGGAGCCCCGTAGAGCGTAAAGCTAGTCACACATTTGGGGTGGTCCAGCTCAATTTGTATTGCGTGGGTTGCAATGACAATACACACACTAGGGATGGTACCAGCTATCCAGCCCTAATGTGTCTATGGTCAATGCAACCCATGTAGTACAACTTGAGCTGGACCAGCCCAAATGCGTGACTAGCTAAATAAATAATAAAAAAAATAATGTATAGATAGATATTAAAAAAAAAGAATTAACAAGCAAGTGTGTCTAACAACTCTTTACATGCTTAATGCTTATTCCAAAAACCAAAGTTTAAATCTGTCATTTTACTTTCATTTTTCTTCTAATTCATATGAGGCCCTCTAAGGAAGAAGTGGCTAAGCGACAAAAGTTAAAAACATCACAAAACGCTTTATAAAGTTGTACCAATTTGAAAGCGACGTAACTTTTGAACTTTGTGAAGATATTTCTTAGAAATATCTTTGTTATCTTTTGTTATCGAAATATCTTTGAAGGTATTTCAACGAAATATATATGTATGCAGTTGTCAATGTCATGCGCGAAACAAAATATTCCTAGTCAGCAAAATGTGAATGTTTTTTTTGTTATATAGATCTAATATTTCTTTGATGAATCTTTTAAATTTATCCCTTTAGTTTTAATTGCTTCATCAATTCTCCGGTAATTCCCAGTAATTGCACTTTAAATTTCCCGTTTCCCGTTAAATCAAAAAATTTTCCCCGGGATTAAATACTAATCTGCACGCATAGGAGGGTCACTCATCCAGCTACGGAGCAGACCCAACGTCGCACAACTCGCTGATCAAACGGGAAGCAGCGTTGCGACGCAGCCAAGATTGAGCTCAATCAAATCTGAAATGGCTAAAATTTACCAAATCCACCAACCTGAATGTGTTCTAACCACCTATCAGAGCATTTTTTAAGCTTTTCCCACTGGGCGACAAAAGCAGATCGGGAAGTAGGGGTGGGTGGGGGGGATTAAGGCAGGGGTGTGCTGCCAATTTCTTAACAAACGGTTCTGATACAGATAGCGATGTAAATCGGCGAGCGCCCACCGCATTTTAGCTTTTCCAAACAGCATTTTGTGACATTTTGGCAGAAATTATTTAACATATTCTTTATACTCACTAATGACATAATTATCTAAAAATAAACTAATTTTTCATCAAAAAATAAATATTGAAACGACCACTGCTTGTGATACTACCTATATTTTTCTATAAAATCATGAAAAAATGAAAAAAAAATTTAGATATAAATAAATTTCTACTGACTTAAATATTTGTTAAAAACAAACAAACGGTTCGGTGATCCTATCAAAATTTAACAACCGAACCGGACCGAACCGGTCCCAGCACACCCCTGGATTAAGGATACTATGGATCTGGATGTTCCCTAATCAGGCCACCATCCCGTGTGGTCTGAAATAACACTAGCATTATCTATATATAAATATTCAATGTAAATTTCATATTTACATTTAGGATAAATAGTTCTAATTATGGCATATGTACATGTATTATATGTATTTATATGGCTTCCAAGACAATTCTATTTTCACAAATTTTGAAAATTTCTTGTCGCCCAGTACCCTAAAATTTCATTTACTGGGCGACAAATTTTCTTCACTGGGTGACATTCATGTCGCCCACTCACTAGGTTTAAAAAATGCTCTGCCACCTATTATTACCTTGAAACACCGTGTGTTCATACTGCCTGCGCAAGTGTTTCCTCTCCTGCGGGACACTGAAATTCCCTTCGTCAGCCAGTTCTTCATTCGAGTCTGAGGACACGGACGGCTCGCAAACTTCCTTTACAGTCTTCAGCCGCCCAGGAACGCCGGGTTTCGACCCTGGCAAGAAGCATTCTTTCTTACCACTGAGACGAGACGAGAGTTGCGGGAAAGATCTCGTTGTACTGGGAGCCGGCAAGGGGTGTTGAGACCCCTTCAGGGAATCCACCGAGTTTCTTACGGGCTGGGCTACGGGTTGGTTTAAAGGTGGAGCCAAGGGCTGCTGATTTAAAGGCTGGGCCCCCTGTCGAATATTGATGGTGATCGTTCCATCTTGCGAAGACTGTACTGCTACTGCCGTTGGGGGTGGGGCTTCCGAAACAACAGGTGGCACAGGGGGAGGAATCTGTTGAGGTGTGGGTAAAAAGATAGGAAAACAAAACTACTTCGACTGGTCTTACTCCTCCTCATGCGCCATTTTATCTCCACGTAAATCATCATCATCATCAATCAGAGTTAAATAAAGGAGAGCGTTACAAAACTTTAAAAAACAAAAAAGAAATCCTTTTTACAATAACGAGTGTGATAGAGGTATTCAATCCAACTGGACAAAAACGTTAATGTCACACATCTAACACGCACAAAAGAAAAAATTACAATACAAAGTACAGACGGGTTGACAAAAGTAAATAAACACTGCGATAATTATCCTAAAAACAAATGGTAAAGCTCATCAACAGAATGCCAGAACACGTTTCGGATTTACCTAATGGAAAGGGAAAACCAACACGATTCTAAATATGTTGATTCAATAAATATGTTGATTCAATAAATCTGTTGTTTATTTACTCACTTTTGTTATAAAATCAAAAGCTATGGAAAAAACCAAACGTCTCTCTCTACTTTTGTCAACCCTCTGTAGACACGAATTTCGTTTTGACAAATAATCTAAAAATAAATTTAAAAAGGTAACCCATGAACTGGCGTTATTTGCCAATTAATTGCCAAGTTAGACCTATTATTCTCACACATTAACGGATTTCCAGAGCAATAGTGTAAAGTAATAATAAAAAAAATGCTTAAGTACAGTACACGAGGTTCAAAAGCCAGTCACCATAGCAACGAAATAAAAAATAAATACGCTATAACAAGGGGGTCACCAGTTAATATTATCCGCGGTCCAGTTAGGTGCTTTATGTATCGCTACCAAAGTCCGCTACCCACAATTTTATTTTCAGTGTGTTTCCAGAAAAAAGTAAAACAAAATAGGAAACAGGGAGGGGGGGGGGGGGGGATCACGTTTTAACTGAATGAAAACAAAGTTCAAACTTTGTAAAAAAGAATAAACAAAAATTCTGATTTTGATTATTTCCATATGTCAAAGTTCACCAACATTTTTTTTTTTAAAGTAAATTCTATAATCAGTATATGGTTTTATTTTCGGAGGTTCGTATAAAATCCATCGGAGGTGACCCCTGCGCTATACAGTGCTGGGATGCCTGACTTTTGAATAAGGCCAACCTCTGTATTATACTTTCACCAAAAATAAAACCAAGATAAAATGTTTCTTACTTTTGAAGATTTCGACTTGTGGTGCAAATTCTTCTTTTTTGGGCCTTCTGAAGAAGAAAAAGTGTGTGTATATATATACAGGGTGTCCCATACGTCCGATCTCGTAGGAAAATTTATTTTAAATTAAATTTACAAACGTAATACATTAGAACTAAAACAAATGTTCAAATGTTTTGGGACCTTTTTTTTATTGCAGGTAGAACAACACGCAATGGCTAATATGAAAGTGAGTTACACTCGTGAGATAAATGCCTCCGGAGGCATTTTCCTCACGAGTGTAAATTTAATTTAAAATAAATTTTTCTACGAGACTGGACTTATGGGACACCCTGTATATACTGAACCTTAAGTGAAAAACTTAATTCATAAATATAGCCTAGGTCTAAAACTTACTCTCAGTTTAATTCCAATACGCATTTTTAAATACAAAATTGGTAAATTAACTTCAATTACTCTACCCTCCTTACCCTACCACTAACCTAACCTAAATCTAACCTACCCCAACCCCTATACACAAACAAACTCCAGTTAAGAAATTAGCAGTGTTCTTAAAATACCTCTCGTCTTTTCGACATATACCCATCACTCGTTGGTGGGTATTCTAAGCTAATTTTTAGTAGACACGTTTCCATCATCGAGCTGGAGACACGAGAAAGAATCAAAAGAAAAGGTGACAAAGTGCTTTCAGTTTAACATACGGCTAAAGTTCTCTTACCTCACTCTGGACAATCATTCATCCTTCTACTAAAGAGGAATTGGGACATACATGCTTGAATCATTATTACGCATTTAATCAAA
Organism: Bathynomus jamesi; assembly: GCA_023014485.1. Taxonomy (NCBI): domain Eukaryota; kingdom Metazoa; phylum Arthropoda; class Malacostraca; order Isopoda; family Cirolanidae; genus Bathynomus; species Bathynomus jamesi. The sequence continues at coordinate 246,737 of JAJOZX010002644.1, read as the reverse complement.
TATCGGCAATCCACGTATTTCCCCAATTCGAAATGTAACCAAAACGTTACCAAAATAATTCTATTAACAGTCAGGAAACTATTTCCCCACGATGTGTGTGTGTGTGTGTGTGTGTGTGTGTGTGTGTGTGTGTGTAGGAAGGGGTGCGTCTCAAGGGTTACCTTTAGCCCGAACATAAACAGGATAAGCGGCCGATTCAACCCAACCCAGGAGCCAGCAGGCGGAATCGAACCAGAGCCTTACCGCTCAAAGTCCGCCACCGTAACCACTGAGTTACGGGGTGCCCAGTAATAATAACGCTCGGGTGGGGCTATTCAACCCCCTTAACGTATAAAAAAGTCATGACTAAGAGGAGCTACAGCTTGACGTAGGAACCGAACCACTAAGCCAATACCTTCGAAGACGTCCTGGTGATGCTCATCATCGTGGTCCTCTGAATCGGAGACACACGTCGAACAAGAACTCGCACTTTCAGAGCGAGAGCCAGAGTTCGATCCCCCAGCGGAGTCAGAGCTGACAAAAGAGCCGCAAGAACCGCTCCAACAGGAGTCAGAGTTTAACTCTCTGGCACTGTGCAATGCCAGAGATGCCAATTCTTTGTTACCGTGACAACGCGCCACATGGTGTACGTTCAGGAAGCAATCGTGGTCTTTGAGGTCGATAGCCAGGCGGTAAGACTTCTCCAAACATCCGTTTCTGAAACGTTACAAAAAATTAGTTATTGCTAATAATAATAATAATAATAATAAATAATAATAATAATAGTAACGTTACAAAAATAATAGTAACTAAAATTAATAATAGTAACAGTATTGATCATACTAATAAGATTTCAGGAGATATTTAACGACCATCGTAACGGAAAAACAAAAAGTTACGTGACGGAGGAAACCTATAAAGCTTCACGGGAAATCCTAACCACAGGTCGCTACATCATCATCTCAATGCAGAAGAGGAGGGTCACCCATCCAACTACTGAACAAACCCAACGTCGCTTAAATTCACTGATCTAATGGGAAGTTTTGTTACAAGGTGACCGCATAAAGCTGTAGGTCCCCTCCTTCACATCACCTTTACCATTATGAAGGAAGTCAAATAACATTAAGCTTAAATTTCAATAATTATGCCCTACACTTGCGTCATCGTGCGAGAGGTTTCAGTGCCACAAACCCACCTGAGGAGCTTGAAGAAAAACCTTCTGGTGAGTGCCCTCACAGGGGGTCCATATTCCTCCTCTACGGCGGGGCTGAATCTCACGGGAGAAAGAAGGAAAGAAGAGAGTGCCGCTTCTATCTGCGCCTCCCTCTGCGCATTCAGAGGGAGCTTGAGGAGGGAACCCACTACGGCGAATAGGCACTGCAGTGCCATATTGCCTTCTGTTTCCCAAGTGAGTGAAACTAGCAGGTTGATCGCCTCGTCCCACTGGCGATGCTTCACGTACAGACGAACCAACACCTCGGGGGGTACGGTAGGAGGGGGATCAGTATCCTTCTCGATGCCAGTGACTCCAGAAAGACTGCCTTTCGGAGAAGCCCGAATGGCACTGTGCCCGCAACAGCCGACTCGAAGGAACGCAAGAGGGCCGTTGGAAAAATGCAGGAGGAGGAGGGGGATTGAGCTCCCCAAAGCTTCATCCCCGGTGGGGTTATTCTCCAAGGGAGACTTGAGGGGCCTCTGGGGTGCCCATTTGAGTCTCCGAAGCGACGCCTGGTGGCAAAAGAAGTCCGAGAAGTCCAGAATCCGCTGCGGACTAGAGTCTTCGAGGAGGAGTTGCATCCTGATCAGAGAGAGTGCCATATCGAAGCACTGCATCTGACCGCGGTCGTTCACCACCGCCAGCAGAGTGCCAGAATGGAGCCACGTGATGCAGGAGGGAATCAGGCCCGCCTTGGTTACGTGCGTCATCCCGCGGGACTCGCAATGCAAGGCGAGCACCCCGTTGTTACATGCTAGCAGCAGGCAAGTTTCCGATGGGTTGTGGGCATGAGCGGTTAGTGGGGCATCCAAGGGTATAGAGGTTACGGTAACTCTGTGGAGGGATCCCCTTTCCACCTGCAAAACAATTCAAACAAGTTACTCACTCACGACCAGATTTTTATTTTTTTTTTGTAATTACATGACAGTTTGTAAGAAAAGAATTCGAAGAAATGTTGCTTTAAAAAGTGAGATCAAGAATCTCCATATCGCTTTGGCAACATCTTTTATGCTAAATCTGAACCTCGATTATAGTCGGTCTCATTAGTATGGAAGACTTGGCAAAGGCATTTATATAAAAAACCGAACACACTTTCTTTCTCACTCTTTTCATAAAATGCTTACGAAAACAACTGAATCAAAACATTCACATTTGACATCATATCTCAACATTTATTTCCGCCCTGACCGCCCCTTCCATTTTATTCAAATTTCTAATCTCGAAGATGAAATTACAGCTTACCTCATAAACGCAACTTAGCACGGTGACTCCGCCCACTTTGTCGAAGCCTTGTTCCACTGTTAAAATCACATTTTCGTCGATTTGGCTAAAGGCGACACTAAGAGGTGAGAGTTCTGTTCGACAGTAACAGAGTAATGTCACAGAAACGCCGGACAAGCTATAAACCAAGAGATTCGCTCTGTCCCTGTCTTTGTTTACGGGACTCCAAGGGTACACCTCATCTTCGCCCGTTTCCCACCAAACCAAAACCTGTTTAAAACAAGATTCGTCATGTTAAGAACTTTCTAATCACTTACTGAAACGCGAATTATCATCATCGTCCAAAGAAATTACTACTTTTTAAGATTTTTGTAGGAAGTTTGGTGCGAGTTTTAACAAACGAGCAGTGTTGGGAGTAACGGCGTTACTTTTTTAGTAACTGTAGCGGTAATGCCGTTACTTTCGAGATAATGTAACGAAAATGGTAACGGCACTACTTTTTAGAGCGATTTAAATCGTTACTCGCTACTCGTTTACTTCCATAGCTCTTAATACTCCAATCCCATCCAGTGCAGCCGTCGAACGAGTGTTTTCTGTTGGCAAAGATATCCTTCGACCAAAACGAGGACGACTGAGAGATACCAATTTTGAAAAACTAGTGTTCCTCAAATCGAACAATACACTCCTAAAAAAATCTGGATTTTTTTTTTTTTTTTTTTTTGACAGGCCAGTTTTTTATTTGAGTTCATGTTTTGATTTTTTGTCATATATAATTTGGTATTATTAAAGTTTTTCTACTCTTTGGTCTTTTCTTAAAAGTAACGGTAACGCGTTACTTTTTCATAATAGTAACTGAAGTGGTAACGACGTTACTTATAGAAAGTAACGCGCACACCACTGCAAACAAGTGACTGACTGAATGGCAAACGAATCAATCCGTAGAGGAACGTATAGATCAGGGGTGCCCAACATTTTTGGGAAACTGAGCTACTCTTAAACTTTGGCCAAGAAGAGCGATCCACCCTTCCCACCCAAACCTACAATCGCAATAATGTCCCCCGTCTTCACTTTTACTATATTGAATGATAAGAAAGGACAAAATGGCAAACTTTTCAGAAAGAGGATCTATTATACGTACTGTAATTTTAAAATCTTGACAAGAAATTACATTCCGATTATTATTAGTCATGAATTACGAATCAGCGCGTGTATCTGCGCTGACATTTTCTTTTCATTTTTAAAATTACTTTCTCTAGTTATTGCAATTTTCAGCGGATCAATATATCATCTAAACGCAGAAGGCAATGATCACCCTCCAACTACTGAACAGACCAGACTCAACGTCGCGTAACCTCACTAACCTAACGGGAAGAGGTATTGCGACGTAGCCATATTACATTTCAAATTTCCATACCATCTTTTCAGTCAAGTTAATGGAAAGCTTCCTCTCGAATCTTCTTCCAGGTGGTCCGATTCCTTCGCAGGTGGTGATTTTGGGTTCCTGAGATGAAAACCGGAAAGGAGTTTTGGAACCAGTTGTGGGAATCGGTTTCGTTGCGTGGATAAGGGTAACACGAGCGTCATTGTAAGAGTAAATGAGGTAGGAAAATGAGGAGGCAACTGCAAAAGAAATGAGAATGCATAATCATCGATTATTAATTTCATCATCTCAAAACTGGATACATATTATATACAAGCCGTAAAAACGGGCGATTTACCTCCCCAACGGAGTGGCCACTGTATGTGAAGGTCCAGAATTGGGTACACAAAATATGAGACAACAACACTGGTGTTTATACTTCAACGGAAAATTTTTAAAAGTAGATGAAACCAAATGCATTCTAACTACTACTTCCCGAAATGAAATAAGAGCTCATTCAGAGACAGAATACGTGCAATACTCTTGAAATGAAGCAGTTTTTAGTTTTTTTTAACAGTCATCCACCTTCAACTACAAACCTCATCATCAGAGTTCCACCATTACTCTTGAAGGCCAGCATCCACAGTTCAATGGGTAATGCAGTTTCCCCATAAACGAAGTGAAGACACCGAGATCGGGGGTTCAATCCCCGATGGTGCTAGCTAATGCCAGAATGGCCCGCATTAGTTGGCCTGAGCAGTGTGTCAGTTCGTGGCCCTCCTAAATGATTACTACTGCTGAAGATGATCAATACCTGTTTCAAATGGTGTAGCTTTTTTTTTAATGCAGGAAAGAGGGGCCAAGGGTAAATGCCCGCAAAAGCGGTCCCCCCCCCTAGAAAAAGAAGAGCACCAAAATCAAAGTCCAGGGTTTTTTTTCGAGATGCCTAGACACACTGCGTTTGAAAGATGGTAGATCATAGACAGGAGGAAAGATGGATTGAGGAAGATTGTTCAGAACTCACCGGTTGAGTAGATGAAAGATTGAAAATACCGATTAACTTTTGCGTTAAATAGTTGGACAGAAAAAGAATGAGAAAGTGTAGAAAGTCTGGTACATTGTGCTCTCCTTAAAGGAGGAGACATGCAGTTAGAGAGTTCAGAAGAGCAATGTTCGTTATAATAGCGATAGTAAAGAGAGAGTGAAGCAACAGTGCGGCGAAGAGAGAGAGATTGAAGACAATCAGTAAGAGGCGGGGAATTGATGAGACGAAAAGCCTTTGATTCCACCTGGTCAAGTACGGCTGCATGGGTTGAGCCACCCCACACTTGAGAAGCATACTCCATGCAAGGGCGAACAAGACCCCTGTACAGAGACAGCAACTGAGTGCAGTTGAAAAAACCGCGGAGCTGGTACAGCACACCTAACCTCTTTGAAGCTGTTTTAGAAAGGGAGTATATGTGATCTTTCCAGGAAAGATCATGAGAAAAGGAAGGAATGAGTTGTGTTGGTGAAGGTAAGGGGATAAATGTGTGGAAGATTGTGGAGTAGAGAGCTGGAGAAACTGAGTTTTTGAGGTATTGAAAGCCACAAGCCTCTACCCTAATCAAAGATAGCAGAAGGACCAGAGGTCAAGTGCATCATAGCCGTCTCACGCGAAGCATGTAATAACTGTTGAGAGGGCCACAAGGTTTTCTCTGCCCCAATCAAATATAGCAGAAAGATCAGAGATCAGGTGTCCCATAGCCATCCGATGCGAATCATGAAGAGACTGCTGTGAGGGACACTTTGGGAAGTGGGTGAAGTGAAGAGTGGAATCATTAGCATAGGATTGAATAGGACAAGAAGTGCAAATTAAAAGATCATTAATAAATAAAAGGAAAAGAGTGGGTGACAGGACAGAACCCTGAGGAGCACCACTGTTAACCCTCTCGGATTCTGGCCAATTGCACAAATTTCACCCTCTCATGCTCTTTCAACGCAGGTTGCTTCATTGAAAATCTCACCCATTGATACTCTTTTGATGCAGGTTACGTCCTTAACAAACAGAACAATATTGTTTATTTTGATTAGCATTGGTTAGAGTAATTTTAACGATGAAAACGCTCTTAGTGACGCGTATGGTTGCTTTATGTTTTTAGTGTAAGGTAAATAATTATTTTTTGCTTTAAATTTTTGAGATGCATGAGGACAGACAGACAGCAGCAACAAAGACAACAATGTCATACCATGTCTTGTGTCTTCTTTTTGTCGTGAAATAGAAAAATATATTTACTATGTTACTTACCTGTTTATATATACTGATAAGGGGTTGTCTATAATATTTATTATATATTTTAGTATACTGGTAAGACATAACATCGTTTTTTATTCTTCCTGTCACAATTATCGCAAGAAAAACTTGTCTTTCTTATTGTGGGATTTAGATAAACTATTATACTTAATAAATACACAAAATAAGTCTTAAACATATTGTGAGGAAAAGAAAATGTGGTATTGAACATTTTTCAGCATGCAATGGAGTGGTGATGGGAGGGGTGTGCTCCATGTGGGCTCAGCATGAGCAGGAGGGGAGACCTCAACTCAGGCAGGCTTAATGACACAACCTGTGTTGAAAGAGTATGAGGGGGTTAATAGCTTTAGGAGAACAACAGTGGCCATCTACAACCGCAGCTATAGATTGGCAAAAAAGATAATCAGAGATGAAGGCACAGATCAAAAGATAGAAACCGAAGGAGGGCAGTTTTGAAATTAAAGATTTGTGCCAGACTCTATCAAAAGCTTTTGATACGTCTACCACAATAGCAAAATTTTCACCAAAATCCTGAAAGGAGGATGACCAAGAGACAGATATGCAAGAAAATCGCCAGTAGAGCATCCTTGTGGAACCCATACTGACGATCTGAAAGAAGATTGTGAGGAGAGAGGTGTTTAAGAATCTTCCTATTGAGGATAAATTCAAAAACTTTGGAAAGGCAAGAAATCAAAGCAATTGGACAATAGTTGGAGGGTTGAGAGCAGTCACCCTTCTTTGGGACATTCTGAATGAAAGCGAACTTCCAGCAGGAAGGAAAAGTACCAGATGAGAGACAAAGACGATAGGGTTTGCATAGGCAGGATGTCAGCACAGAAGCACAGTTCTTAAGAGCAACAGGAGGAACACCATCAGGACCATATGCCTTCCTAGAGTTAAGCTCAGATAGCGAAAGTTTGAGCGAAGAGTTCAGCTTTGTCAGGAAAAGAGATGGCAACCGTGTCATCAGAATGGAAAAGAGGAGAGAAAAAAGAGGAAGTAAAGTTGTTGAAGAGGTTCTTAACTAGATGCCAGAGAGAGTGAGAAGAATTAGAATTGGATAGATTTTCACATTTTTTGTCAGATGAAGAAATTTTTGGCAAGTCAAAAAACAGTTTTTGCACGATTCCAGGCAGAAATATATGCTAGTGAGAGTCAGGGGTTGGATGGTGATGGTACCTTCTGAAAGACTCCTCTCTGTTGCAGATAGCATCAGAACAAATAAAGTTAAACCAAGGTTTTTTGGCATTAGTTGTAGGAAAAGAATATGGAATGTACTGTATACCTCCATGGCCTGAGAGAATCACCTCAGTGATACACTCAGCACACTTGGAAAGGCCCCGGCCAGGCCACGGAAGCAGTAATCATTCCATAGGAAATCACACTACTGTCTAAGGGCCTCCCAATCAGCAGCGGCAAGTGCTAAAGGCGCCTCCTTGTGGGAGGATCCAAAGGCCGAACTGGGGCGATAGGACAGGAAACAGATATAAGATGTGATCAGAGAAGCCCAACAGAGAAAAAAGTTTCACAGAGTAAGAAGGATGAGAGGTAAGAAATAAATCCAGAATGTTGGGCCTATCTCCAAGGCGATCAGGGATATGAGGAGGGTGATGTACAGTCTGTTCCAGGTCATTTAGGATAGAAAAGTTGTAAGCTTCATTAAAATTATCCCAGAAAGTATCAGTTGAGAACACAACACGAGTAAACTAAGATTTTTATTGGAAAAGTTTAAAATAAAACCAAACAAAAGACCAACTTTTATCTTGTGATAATTTTCTGCTAAAGGACTCTTGACACCTAATATACAGACTGTAACAAACACTTACTGGCGAGGATAGCTGAACTCTGGTTGAAACATTAAATCCAATTCTATTAAATGCCCTTGAGACCACCACAGCCAGTAAGTCCAGACAAAAACTATGTCAGAACAGCATCAATGTCCACTCCTACACGAGTGATTTTGACCTTTGGTGCAAGGACCTGATTTTTGCTCGAGGCATCGTCTTGTGATCACCCATGTACGCATGAACTTTCATAAATTTATTTTGAGTAATTAAAAATTATGGTGTAGTCCCTCACTTGACCTCTGTCCTCTTTGTGACCTTGACCTTTGATGCAGGGACCGTATTCTTACTTATGACACTTCACTTTGTGATCATCAATGTGTGTGTGTAAAGTTTCATTCAGTCCTGGTGAGTGGTTCAAAAGTTAGTCCAAACACGAAAGTGTGATGACAGATGGATGAATGGACAAATGCAATCCAGTATGGTCCCTCCAAATTTCTTTGGTCAGGGACACAATTCACTAAAACCAGTGACCAGTAATATGTTTAGGGTTGGCTTCACCTCCTCTAAAATACTCATATAAAGGTGGATGTTGTGTGATGAGATTGTTTAACCTCCTTCACATCATCTAAGCTTTACATGGGATCTGAACTCCTGGTTGCGACATAATTTGGATACCGGGGATGGTCTCCCATCCAACTACCCTCCAGACCCAATGTTGCTTAACTTCGATGATTGATGGGAAGTGGTGTTACAACATTGGCCATGACGCAGCCTTCCATATAAAGATTATCTGACAGAGGGGACATATACAGCCTTTTGTGGGGATCCAAACCACTTCCCCCACCTACCAATGGAGACAGAAAAACAATAGTCACCGAAGCCTGGGTCAAGAACTGAACCCAAGCAAAACCAGGTGAACTGCTAGGTGCTCTATCACTAAGCTATCCTAATGGAAAAACCACTGGCCAAATTTAGATTTACTACTGATAACAATGGGTATGACTTCTTACCATCAATAACATTCTCTGACAGGAGCTTCCCAACCATAAATTTATCAAACACGATCGAAACTAAATCTCCAGCTGAATTTACTGTCAGAAAGACAATAAGCCCGGATGAAAAGAACAGCTGATAAGTATTTCCGCCTCTCCATCCTTCACTAACTAACTTCTCTTTGGTTAAAATATCCTGAAAAAAATTAATAATAATAAAGTTCCACTTTCTTAGCTAGGTAATGGGGCTGAAAATAGGATTCAACTGAGTAGTGATTTTGCCAACTACCGACACTTGACTAGTCAGCAAAACAGGCAGACCACTGATTAGTAGCCAAGTACCATAGTTGGTGCAACTCAAGTTAAATAAATTTGTTGAGAATACAACTCACTAGAGATTAAGTTTGGACAATATCTTACACTTCCAGGCATAAGGATACCATCATCCAAATGGCAAGATGGAGTCATCTATATATACAGTCAGCTTCAAAAAAATTGTCAGAATGAAATCAATGTACAGTATCCACGTATGTTTGTGACCTTGACTTCTGGTGGAAGAACCTCTCTCTCTCTCACACACATCGCTAGTGCTGAATAAGCACTTTGTGGGAGTGTACACCAGGGAGGACACCCGCATCATCCCCGAGTCAGGTGTCAGGCACGAAGGTGCTGGCCTGGATAGTGTTCGGTGTACCGTGACAGTCGTTGCTGATAGAATAGACAAACTGAGTGCATTTAAGGCTCCTGGGCAGGACCAGTTCCTCCCTAAAGTGTTGCAGGAGGTGCGCGACCAGGTGGCTCCCCACCTGGCTACAGTCTTCAACAAATCGTTGGAGATGGGCCAGGTGCCTGGTGACTGGAGGGAAGCCAATGTGATCCCTATCTTTAAGAAAGGGGATCACAAAAGTCCAGGGAACTATCGTCCCATTAGTCTCACTTCAGTTGTAGGTAAATTATTAGAGGGGATAATAGCGGATAGGATCATTGACCATTTGAATTCCTACAAGCTGCTTGGGAACTCCCAACATGGGTTTAGACAGCATAGGTCGTGTCTCACCAACTTGCTCGAGTTTTTCCACATCATGTTGAGTGAGTATGATAAGAGTAGGGTGATTGATATACTTTATCTCAACTTTCAGAAAGCCTTTGATAAGGTACCTCACCACTGGCTAATGGCCAAAGTGCACGTGCTGGGTATTGGTGGGGAAGTAGGTAGGTGGATTGAAAACTGGCTGAAGAATAGGCAGCAGAGCCTGTAGGGATGAAATAATACCGACAATTTTTAATACCGATATTTGAACAATTATTTTACTGATACCGGTGTTGAATTAGAGTTGCACCGATGTATCGGTATCGGCCACTTTTCACAAACTATCGGTATTGGCCGATACTGTTCTGAAAACCGATACCGATACTTTGAATTACTGTTTTTTGAAGAAATTATCTTATTTTATATATCAAGGCAGAACTAAAATTGGTAGAAGAAGAAAACAGACTGAAAAAGAAGAGAAAAATTGAAACCTTAAAGCCTGTATCAAAATAATTAGGAAATCAAACCCTTCATGATTTATTTGCCACTAAAAAAGTATGGGACATTAACAATTCTCAAGCTAAAGCTTTACATCAATGTATTGGGGAAATGATAGCAACTGATAGTCAACCCTATCCTATAGTAGAAGACATTGGATTCCAGAGAGTATTGAAATTAGCATGTCCCAATTATGAAATTCCTAGCAGAAGGTATTTTTCAGAAACCATTATTCCAAATATATATGAATCAGTGAGAGAGAAAGTCCAAGCAATTTTAGATGCAGCTGAAAGTATTTCTTTTACAAGTGATATATGGACATCATCTACAGCAAATACTCCATTTATTAGTTTAACTGGACATTGTATAACCAAAGATTTTGAACAAAAAGTGGCTGTAGCTATTAAGAGTAGCACATTTTGAAGAATCACATACAGGATCAAATATTAAAGATATGATTCTAAAGAGTATTGATGAATTTAATATTCCTCATTATAAAGTTCACCTTTATTTATTGAAATGAAAAAAAACTTTATAATGCTTAACAAACCTCATTAAACTACCGGTATAATTATTGTATTTGAAGGGCTGTATATTAAAAATTTATACATTTTATTGTAGACATAATTTTATAAGTTGTTTGTTTGCAATGTTTTTTACTTTTTTAGTACATTCAATTTTAAACATAATTAAATTACAGGCTCTAGCTATATATTATAATATATTATATTATTATGAAATTAAATGCAACTAAAGTTGGGATTGGGAAAGGCATTTTAAGTTAATTGAGATATTATATCATTTACTTGAACTTTTATTAATAATCAATTTTAAAACTATTAATTAATTAAAAAATATCGGTATCGGTATCGGACAAAATATTGGTATCGGTGCAACTCTAGTGTTGATACCAGTTTTATGCAGAGAATAATTTATAATGATTTTTTTGGTGTCACCCTGCCAAGTGCCAACCCTCCCACAAGCCTGCAGGACCTGTAGTACTCACCACATTAACGACAATAAAAAATGAAGTTACTTTTTAAATTCTGTCACTGACACCAAAGGGAAAATACCATTGATTGAAAAAAGTTTGAACAGCAGCTCCTAGGGAAAGGCAGGAAAAAGGAAGGACTATTTATAATGATTAAGTATATCAAATAACCAAAGGTAAAAGGGAAAAATAACAATTTTTCAAAAAAAAAAAAGTTTATTAATAATTTTGCATATTTATTTCTGATTTTGGTTTTGGAAGTAAGTTTTGAGGAAACAAAGACTGTCTAATGATTGTTCAGAGAGATTTGATCTTAGCTTGGTCAGAAATAAGCTAGCAGCTGAACATTCAGCTTCGTCTTTATTTTTCTTAATAAAATAATTCCACACAATTGATTTTTTGACAGTTTTATAATAGATTCGAAGGGGTAGATTATTTAAAGAAATAGCTTATTCCCATATCACAAAACTGCAATGCACACGTAACAAAATTACAAAATTTAACTTGTGAAATATGCACATCAATCAACCACTGCAAGTGTCTAGTATGAAATTTGAAATCTGAATGAACTCAATAACAAATCTAAAAAAGCAACACAAGGTTTTGGAATCATGTAAAAATGTTTTTGAATGTTTCAATACATATTTATATGATTTCAAATGTTTAAGGTGAGAGTTCTGGATGATAGTTTCCCTTTTCAGAAAAACACACACATCATATAATGTCAATAACATATTATTATAACAAATGATAAATTGTGACATACACTAATGACACCCCCAAAGATATACTGTATGTGCAAGTTATGTATGAAGATAAATCATTATTTCCACTCACATTGGCCACAAAATCCTACAAAAAACAAATCTTTGTTAACTTGACATTTGCTGATTGCTCCCACAATAAAGACAATAGGCAGTTCTTCAATACCAAAACCCGGTATCGTGTCTCTTGTCCAATACTGGTATAAATACCAGTTTTTCAATACCAGCTTTCATCACTCGGCAGAAGGTTGTAATTAAAGGGGCTAGTTCAGGTTGGGCCTCAGTCACTAGTGGGGTTCCTTAGGGTTCCGTTTTGGGGCCACTGTTGTTTATCATTTACATAAATGATATCGACGCTGGCATCGTCAGTAGGATCGCCAAATTCGCTGATGACACGAAGCTTGGGGCCAATGTTGGGACGCCAGAGGCAATCGAGCAACTGCGTGCGGACTTATGTAGGATAGGAGAGTGGTCCAAAAATGGCAAATGCTGTTTAACTTGGGTAAATGCAAGGTGATGCACATTGGCTACACCAGTCCCAAGTTGGACTACTCCATGTTGGGGAGTAATATCGAGGCGACTGATTTGGAAAAGGACTTAGGTGTGCTCTCACTGTACAATTCTCCAGTTCAGCCACACCTGGAGTATGCTGTGCAGTTCTGGTCACCCACCCTCAGGAAAGATATTGAGAGGCTGGAGCGAGTCCAGGCGAGGGCCACAAAGTTAATCCCTTCCATTAGGCATATGGGCTACAATCAATGCTTACGCACCCTGAACTTGTTTTTGCTGGAAACTCGGAAGCTGCACAGTTAACTCATCAAGGTTTTCAAGTTCTTATGCAGGTTCAACAATGTCGATTTTAGAAGCATGTTTAGTTTAAACCCAACTCGCAACAATGGTTGGAAGTTGGATTTGAAATGGCTTAGGACTAGTGTGTGTGTGAATTACTTTACCTATAAGATCTGTGACACATGGAACAGGCTACCTTCAGAAGTTGTGAACAGTTCTTCTGTGGATCTGTTCAAGAAAAGGTTAGACCGAATCTTGCACACTATTTGAGGGTGTATGAATTTTTCCCTGGCACTCGTTGCCATTGGTACCTCCTTATGGTCCGCAAGGCCTTTTGATGTACTACTTTTCTTTGTAACTCTCTCTCATGCATGGGTGACATTTCATCAATTTGTGTTGAGCAGTTCAAAAGTTATAACCTGGACACGAGTTTAACAAAAGGATGACCAAACATACAAATGCTCTCGTATGTCCCCTCCAAATATATTTGGTCTGGGACATTTTATACATTTTACACTTTCAGTTCAGTAATAAAATAAAAGTGCATACCTGCTTCAGAAGCAAAATGTACCTCAGTATCCGAACATAAAAAAAAAACTTTACCAACAGAACCCTACACCTTTAAAGAACTATTACTGGATCATGGATCAGAACTACTTTCCTCCAAGTTTTAAAGTCATTCACACAAATTTTGAAAGTTGCCCCAATCATGCACTAATCTGTCAATTACTCTTCACTCTGAATGGTGAAAAAATATTTAAGTCTTCCAGACTACTTACTTCTAGTTCTTTCAATGAATCTCTTAATCGCACTGGTCGGTTATTTTTTAATACTATAGTGCCCCCTCTTGATTCAATGTATTTTCGTTTCTGGTTGTAGTAAACTCTCTCTTTATTAACAGTTCCTTTCTCTTGGTATCTGAAAATCGATTTTTTTTGTACTTTTTGAGGGATAGGGTATGTCAACAACAGTGAAATACATACACAAGAGCCAAGCTTTTTACCAGAAGCCAGATTTTATCTTTATAAAAATTAAAATCTGGCAAGACTTTATGGTTTATTGACAAAAGAAGGCAATGTTGGACTATACCCTAATTCTAAAGATGACAATATAAAATAGATCATAGAATGAAAAAAAATTTAGAAAACAAACCCATAAGCTATTCTGGGACCTTTTGGAAGAGTTACCCAAACCTCATATATCTATGGCTAAATCTTCAGAGGATGGAAATCACAGAAAAAATTGCTCAAAAATAAAAAAATAAAGAAGAAACCAGAAAAAGCATCACTTTCCTTTACAAAAGAAAGAAAACTAATTGGAAATAAAATTAAAACTGCAATTAATAAGTACTGAACTTTTCCAATTATAGGGTCAGTTACAACTCCACCATTTTGTTGGTGAAATAAAGAACACCACTCATATTAAATTTTGGAGGACACTAGATTTTGGCGACCAACCCATTTCATACTTCAGACCAATCAGTGATATTCTTACATCAGAGTTAAGTTACACTAGGTTAGATGATCATTGCAGGCTGGTTAGTTTTTCCTTTGTCACCAATTTTCAGTCAACCAAAGGTCCAAAAACTGGTGTCCCCAGAACTTAATATTTACCAAAAACATTTATACCTCACCTCTCAACTTTCAGAAATGAAAATTAAATAAAAAAACAAAACATTTATTGGCAGAAAACAAAATGGTTTCCATAATTAAATTCCAGTAGCTATCTTAAATGAAATACTGATGCCTCTACTTTGAATCTACTGGAATAATGGCTTAAATATAGTTGCATGGCCACCAGTGTGTTGATCAAGTCAGAAATGTTGGAAATCCTACCATTTCATGTCAGACCAATCAGGTTGAATCTTATGCCTGGGTAAGGCATACACTAGGATTTGGTGGTTATTCTACATGAGTTAATAATTTCCCACATCAACTTTTGGCAAATACAAGGTCATGGGCATTGCCAAAAAATAGGTGGCCATGAAACTAAACATTTACCAAAATGATTGCTCATGAAGGCCTATTATGCTAAATCTTACCTGTATGCTCCAATATCAGCATCTTTGACAATAACATCATCTCGCAAGGTCAAGAAATGAATATCGCAAAGAAGGGTCACCATGCTTGTCAAAACATTGCTTGAAATGTGTTGTTTTGTAGATGAAACTAAAATTAAAATAAGGGTATTGTTGTTCTTTGCAACTATTACATGGATCTATCATGACAAATAATTATCAATTAATTAACATGCTGAAATGTAAAACCTAAAAGTAAAAGAAATTCACTATTAAATCACTGCAACAAATTAACTTCTGTAAAGAAAGGGTGACTTTAGACACCATCATGCCTATTTTTTTTAAATACAATGGGCACTATTGATCAGTAGAATCCTACAGTTGGAAGTGCCAGAGAAGCAAAATTGCCAGTTGATCACATCCACACAAATTAATTTTAATGCTGAACACTATAAACAATTAATAAACTTCAACTATTATAGCTTCACACATTTCAAACATATTTACATATTCACATATGTACAACACAACTTATTCTCTCATTTATAATTTCATCAATCATTTCTATACCAATTTCCTCAGTCCCAATCTTCCCTTTCACTTCACATGTGGATGAGAAATTTTGGTAACATGTGATTTGTGTATTGAGTAAAGAGTATGTTTGGATAAGAGCATTTTACAGACCTCCAAACCAAACAGAAATAGTTGATGATAGCATAATTCAGAAAATAAAAAAGATATTGTGATGGAACATTAATTCATAATTATGGGAGATTTCAACCTGCCTCTTACGAACAAAATTTTTAGAAGGAAATACAAGGGTGGGATGAAAAGTAATGCCTCCACTTGAATAATTCTGGATTGTGAGAGGTAGCCACATAGAACCAGTTTTGTGTTGTAACTTGAATCCCCATCCCATATTGTGTAGAGGTAACCAGATAAAACCAGTTTTGTGTTATAGCCTAATATAGCCTACATTCATTCCACACATTGGTTCAGTATCAATTACAATGGAAAGGAGTAAAGATGTTCACTTCAAGCAATGTGCCATAATTGAATTTTTGACCACGGAAAGTGTTGTTCCCATAGACATTCATCAGCAAATACAAGCTGTGTACGGCAAACAGTGTTGATGTGAGTACCATTCGACATTGGGCGAGGCAGTGTAAAGGAGAAGAAGCAGGGCAAGATGATTTGAAAGACAAATCATGAAGTGGAGGCCTGCAACAGCAACCAATGAGTCTCATCAGAACTACATTGATGAACTGATTCTTGGAAATTATTGCATTAAACAAAATGAAATTACTGCAATGCTCACTATCTCTAAAGAGTGAGTGAGAGAGTATCAGTATTCTTGGTTACTGGTACCAAAAGGTCTGCACCAGATGGGTGCCTCGCATGCTCACTGCCAAGACGAAAACTGAGAGACTACACATTTGCCAAGAAAATCTGCAGCACTTCAAAAATAGATTAATTTCTGCACAGCATTATGACAGGAGATGAGACATGAGCCTACCATTATGACCCTGAAAATAAATGGCAATCCATGGAATATCGGCACAAAAATTCACTGCAACCAAGAAAATTTGAAGTTAAAAAATCAGCTGGAAAAGTGATTCTGCATTTCCACCACAGACTCAACACCTCCACAATAGTAGTTTGGCAATGAACACTTGAATGGCATCATAGTGGTTCATGATATTCTGGTCCCTGCCTTGGAGGTTTTAGTTGAGAGTGTTCAAAGCTTCAAAGATTTTGACAAGAGGGCCAAGGACATCTGAAAGCTGTCAGAATTGAAGACAGCAAGAAGATTGAACTACTAGGTACTGTATTTCAGGAAACAGCTTCACTTCACATTACCCTCTCACATTCGCAACCCAATTGGCC
This sequence comes from Bathynomus jamesi, assembly GCA_023014485.1. Lineage (NCBI taxonomy): Eukaryota > Metazoa > Arthropoda > Malacostraca > Isopoda > Cirolanidae > Bathynomus > Bathynomus jamesi. Next base: position 229,913 of record JAJOZX010002644.1, on the reverse strand, counting down.
ACAAATGGTTTTAAATAGGATGATATCTCTCAGGTAACACTATACAAGGTTAAGAATGACAAATGGTAAGTTTTCCCCACCCAGCACACCCCTACCAATTTTTAAATTATGAATTTATTTAATTGGAAAAAATATTCTGAGACAGATATGTTGACCACTTTCACTGAGCTTTTGTGCCCCCAGGTTAAGAACCACTGCCTTAGGAAGTACTTCCCTGATTTCCCATGGAATGATTACTGCTTCCATGGCTGGGGCAGAAGATAGAGAGTTTTGGAACTCCCATTCCTCCTGTCACTGTCCTCCTCAGCTGATCTTTTTCCATGTCTCATATACCCTGTGAGCAGTCCAGCATGCTCTGAAACACACGCTTCTTTCCCTATTCTTCACTACATATACATGCATTTTACACACAATCTTTAAAAAAAAAAGACCAGCTTCAAGAGCCTTTGAGCCCCTGGGGAGGGGACCCACTTCTGGCTTTCCCACTGCCAATACTGGGAACACAGACCCAGGCAGCAGGACTGAATCTGCTACCACTCATTCAAGATGTTCTGGGGCTCCACCTGATTCACTTTTCATAAACTCCTGCAACATTTGTGGCCTTTTCTCAAATTTTCAACCTGCTGAACACCACACCTCTACTCCTCCAAACCACCTCATCTTTTCCTCACTGAAACTCAAGTGCCTGGGATGACTAACAGCAACCCCTTTTCTGTACCCTCTTACTTTCTCTATACCCAGTTTCACTCTAAAGGTGGATGTGATGTTGCATATATGTACACAATGACTTAATATATTCTCATATTCCCAAACTTGAATCTTCCAAATTTTATACCCTCTGGCTTTGGCTTACATGCTGCCAATCTCAAACTAAATACATCTGCGCTGTTTACCTTTCTCCTAATTCTATTGACTATCCAAAATTCTTTGACTCCCTCACTTCCAAAGTGGGATACATTATATCCTGTGCTCACTTTGCCAAAATCTCCATTTTAGGAGATTTCCATGTTCATCACCACCTTTGGCTTTCCTCCCATTTCACTAAGATCCCTGGTGAACTAGCTTACAACTTCTCTATCTTAAATGACCTAGAGCAGATTGTACAGTACCCTACTCATATCCCCAATCACCTTGGAGTCAGGCCCAACATTCTGCATTTATTTCTTACCTCTCATCATCCTTCTCACTCTGTCAACCTTTCTTCTCCATTCAGCTCCTCTGACCACAATCTTATATCTGTTGCCTGTCCTATCACTCCAATCCAGCCTTTGGATCCTCCCAAGAGGAGGGGCCTTTGGCACTTTGGCACCACTAATTGGGAGACCCTTAGGCAATACTTCTGTTATTTCCCATGGAATGATTACTGTTTCCATGGCTGGGGCCCTTCCAGGTGTGCTGAGCACATCACAGAGGTGATTCTCTCAGGCATGGAGGTGTACATTCCATATTCTATTCTTGCTACTAACAAAAAACCTTAGTTTAATTTTACTGTTAATGCTATCCACAACAGAGAAGGGTTTTTCAGAAGGTACCATCACCATCCAACAACTGACTCTTACTCAGCTTATATTTCTGCTTGGAATCATGCAAAATCTGTTCTTCAACTTGACAAAAATTCCTTCACCCAACAAATATGTGAAAATGTATCCAATTCCAATTTTTTTCACTCTTTCTGGTGTCTAGCTAAGAACCTCTTCACCAACCTTACTTCTTCTTTCCCTCCTCTTTTCCATTGCAATGGCTTAGTTGCTGTCTCTTCTCCTGAAAAACTGAAATCTTCACTCAAACTTTCACTTCCAGCTCAACCATGGATGATTCCAGTGCTGTTCCTCCATCTCCTCCTCCCTCTGACTTTATCATGTCAAAAATTGGAATCTCTTCCAAAGATGTTCTTTCTGCCCTGTCTGGGATCAACTCTCAGAAGGCTTACGGTCCTAATGGTGTTCCTTCTGTTGTTCTTAACCCTCAAACTACAACGTGTCTCATACGAGTCCAATTATGCAACTGCAACATGCCTCATATGACAACATATTTTCTTGCCTTATTTTTTAAAACAAATTTTTTAAATACTATGTATTTAAGAGTTTATTTTTTGGTTTTTTTCTACAAACAGCAGTAGGCAGATTTTCCAATAGCTGCAGTTTAATGATTACTGCGCTTCAGTGCTGATACCCTGCCAAGGCAAACTCTTTTGTCTGTCTCTCATCTGGTACTTTTCCTTCCTGCTGGAAGTTCACTTACATTCAGCATGTCCCAAAGAAGGTGACCACTCTCAACCATCTAACTATCACCCAACTGCTTCAATTTCTTGCCTTTCCAAAGTTTTTGAATCTATCCTTAATAGGAAGATTCTTAAACACCTCTCTTCTCACAACCTTCTTTCAGATCATCAGTATGGGTTCTGCAAGGGACACTCAACTGGTGATCTTTTTGCATATCTTTCTGACTCTTGGTCAGTCTCCTTTCAGGATTTTGGTGAAACTTTTGCTATTGTGCTAGACATATCAAAAGCTTTTGATAGAGTCTGGCGCAAATCTTTAATTTCAAAACTGCCCTTCTTCAGTTTCTATCCTTTTATCTATGCCTTCATCTCTAATTTCCTTTTTGGCCAATCTATGCTATGGTTGTAGATGGCCACTATTCTTCTCCTAAAGCTATCAACAGTGGTGTTCCTCAGGGTTCTGTCCTGTCACCCACTCTTTTCCTTTTATTTAATTCACACTTCCTGTCCTATTCACTTCTATGCAAATAATTACACTTCACTTTTCCACTCACTTCCCAAAGCATCCCTCTCAACAGTCACTCCATGATTTGTGTGGGATGGCTGTGGAGCACCTAACTCTGATCTTTCTGCTATATCTGACTGGGGCAGAGAAAACCTTATGGCTTTCAATGCCTCAAAAACTCAGTTCCTCCATCTGTCTACTTGTCACAATCTTCCACATGACACTGCCCTTACCTTCAACAATATACAACTCAATCCTTCCTCTTCTCTTAATATTCTTGGCATTTCCTTTTCTCATGATGTTTCCTGGGAAGACCACATATACCGGTACTCTCTTTCCAAAACAGCTTTTAAAAGGTTAGGTGTGCTGTACCACCTCCGCAGTTTCTTCACCCCCACTCAATTGCTCACTCTGTGCAGGGTTCTTGTCCACCCATGTATGGAACATGGCTTCATATGTATGGGGTGGCTCAACCCACACAGCCATACTTGACCAGGTGGAATCAAAGGCTTTTCATCTCATCAATTCCCCACCTTTTACGGACTGTCTTCAATCCCTCTCTTTACTATGGTATTGCTATTATAACAGACACTTCTCTTTTGAACACTCTAACTGTATGCTTCCTCCTTTAAGGAGAGCACACAGCACCAGACTTTCAACACTTTCTCATTCCTCTTCTGTCCAGCTCTCTAATGCAAGGGTTGAACAGTATTTTCAGTCTTTCATCTACTCAACTAGTCTACTCTGGAACAATCTTCCTCAATCCATCTTTCCCCCCATCTATAACTCTCAATCTTTCAAACACAGAGTGTCTAAGCATCTCCAAAATCCCAGACCTTCATTTTGGCTCACCTCTTCTTCTATGGTGGGGGGAGGGGCTTTTGCGTGCATTCATCCTTGGCCCCTCCTCCTCACATAAAAAAACAGTAATTAATACATTAAAACCATGAAGTTGTTGGTCCTTATAATATTTATGCTAGAATTTTCACAGAAGGGTAGAATATCTCAGGCACTATTTTGTTTGTTAGATCTATTAATTATGCAGAAGTACTACCCAATATATGGAAAAAAGCAAATGTAGCATCCACTTACAAAAAGGGTAGTAAGAAGGACTTAAGAAATTATAGGCCTGTTAGTTTAACATAATTGGCAGGAAAAATACTAGAAAGCATTAAGAATTGTATTCAAGAGCATTTGTATGATTTTAATCTTATTTCAAAGTTAAAATTTAATAGGTAATCCATAACAGTTCCTCAGATTAGATTACATTACATTACATTATATTACATTTGGAAAATATGAACACACTTGAGCCAATTGAGGTTATCCAAGTCATAAGCTATATTACATTTCATTTGGAAAACATGAAGCAATCAAGGTAATCCAAGTCATGAGCTACATTTTTAATAATAATAAAATCTTGCAAGACGTTGCACTCAAGTCAGCTAATTAATATACATTATACAACTATTTACTACTACCACTATAACTGAAGCAAAGAATATACACTATAGCTACACAATCTACAAACTCTCTCTCACTCATGAAAGTGTAAATTTTTCTTAAAATTAACTGAGCTACTGTTTACCATATCATATGGCGTCATTCCAAAAATCTACTACTCTATGACTGAAATTTAGGTATTTTCATAGATCAAGTCTACAAGTCTGTTTTCTAATTTTCTTATTATGCCAACGAGTTATCCCATCAATATCTAGTGAGAAAAAGTTACATACCTACATCTAAATTGTCCAAACCTGAAAACATTTTGAACATCTGTATCATATCTCCCCTCATACAACATCTCTCAAAACTAAACAACATACCTAATTCCTCTAATCTATCCCTGTTTTCCAATCTTCTTAGGTTAGGGATAAGCTTCATTGCCCTACATGGCACACCTTCAATAGGGTGTGACCGTTGCCCTCCAAAAATCAAAAAATGGTCCTACAATGCTGTTCAAAGTTTTAGTGTTGTGTATTTATCTAGGAAACACCCCTGTAAATTTTCTTGGAGATCAGTGCATGTTTGAGCTAGCACCGTCGTACCAGCAAGTATTGCTATTTCAGCTTATGAACTTCATAAATAAGTGTGAAAATAGCACATTTTATCAGATTTTCATTTCCGGGTCTGGAACGCTGACCCACAAATTTTCCACGTATTATTTTATTGCATTTAATTTTAATGATGCTCTTTTCTTTTCCCTTGACAGTGATTTGATGTTGTGAATAGAGAATTTAATCATGGATACACGGCAAGATGATGAGTATGTCAGAATGTTATTGGGCACCGTACCCCGAAGAAAAAAAAGGAAATAAAGGGCTGCAAACTGCCAACTAATAGGCAGGTCTTACTATGTCTGTTAGCAAACCTTCGGGATATGCATTGGGACCAGGCTTTATCTGCCACCATTGACAATGTGCTTTTGCATTACCAGAAGGCGAATGTCCCAACCATTACAGGCAGGAACAATATTGGCCGAGTGATTAAAACTTACTATGACAAAGACTACATGATGCTTATGAAAAGAATGAGGATAGAAGATGGGCTGATGATCCTGGAATTATGAAGTTTAAATCAGAATTGAGCCTGATGATGAAATTTTATAAGAACACAGTGTTGAAAGACATGGCAGCTGCGAAAAAGGGGAAAACTCAGGCTGAACAAGATGCCATCGATACTGACATACTCTTTATGAAAAGCATGCTAAGTGACAGAGTAGCTACCTACTCTGGGGTAAACAAAGTACTCACAGAAAAGGTTCAGAAGCGACAGAAAAGGCAGATGCGAGAAGAGAAGCGACAAGAGAGAGAGCAATGTGATCATGCTGAGAATGTACAGGCTGATATTGATTCACCTATTAGCTCTGATGAGGACGATGACATTGATGAGGCCAGCACTGCTGAACCAAAGAGAAAACATCGGAGAACAGTTCCCAGGGATGTTGCCAGGGATGAGGAGTGCTTTCAAGAAGTCCTTCAAGTAGTTGAAAATGACAGACTCTGCATTCCTAATCAGCGCAAATGATCATCTGTTTCCGAACAGAATCATGGTTTCTTGCTCTAGAGAAATAATACCTTGTGAATATATGATAAAACCCCTTAATGTACCATGAGAGAATAAGAATGATTAACTTTTTTGTGTTAGTGATAACAGCTTTTAATTAAGACAGGCAAATGATTTGTGTTAATATCCCTTATGATGGTTGTGTAATCTCATATATAGGCGCATATGCCGTATAAGCAAAAATCGCTATTTTTCAAATTGCTGGTGCTCATTCGAATATGCATGAATCTTCAAGAAATTGCATGTGGGTATTTTTTATGTCAATATGCAACACCAAAATTTTGAACAGCATTGTAGGACAAAGTTGGGGCAACTGTCACACCCTAACCTTCAAGCATCAATATCATGTCTAAGGTGAGGGGACCAAGCTTGAATATAGTATTCTAAGTGAGGCCTAACATAAGAATTATGGTATATACAGTAAGTCCCCAACTTACAAACTTAATGCGTTCTGGAGGTCTGTTCGTAAGTCAAAAATGTTCATTAAGTCAGAAATAACTTATATCAGCATAATAAATGCATAAAAATATGTAAACTATGTGAAAAAGGGCATAAAAACTACACAATGTATGACACTAACATATGTATTTTATTCATTAAAAAACAAACCTCCACCCCTGCCCTCTGTGCATCAAGTTCCAACAAGTCTTTGTTAGCTCTTGCAAGTGGCTTTCTAGTAACTGATGGAAGTTTTCTTCCCCCAGTTCCATCTGCAGTTTGGTGTAACTACATACCACTAGCATGCACTTTGTTGTTCATATCTTCTAAAGTTCGTAAGTCAGGGACCTACTGTAATTTACAGATGACTTCCTTACTCTTGTAACTAACATTCTTCTTAATAATACCAAACATTTTATTTGCCTTATTTGTAGCCTCTAAGCACTGCTTAGAAGATTTGAGATCACTACCAACTATAATGCCAAGATCCCTTTCCTGTCTAACATTCTCCAACCACTTCTCTTGCATCTCATAACTAAAGTTTTCATTATTTCTACCAAAATGCATGACTTTGCATTTTTGAAAATTGAATTCCATCTGCCATTTACTAGCCCAAGCAACTAATCTATCAAGATCCTTTTGCAGTTTATAAGAATTTTCTATATTTGTAATTGGAGCAACTTTTGTATCATCTGCAAATTTAGAAATTTTTACAACCTACTCCTTTCTCTAAATCATTTAGATATAAAAAAAGAGTAATGGACCTAAAATGGTAAATTTTAACAAGTGTACATTATAGGCTTTGTAAATCAAAACTATAGTTTTAATATATAACCTAACCTAATAGATCAGGAATATTACCAAAATCTTACCTTAATCAGAATCGGGAAAAATATAATGTACAGGTGACCCTCAGTATACACAGAGGTTAGGTTCCTGAAAACGCCCGTATAAACAGAAACCATGCATATGGAAACTAATACCTTATGGGAAAAAATACAATCAATCCCTAGACCAACTGACCCCCTCCCCTCCCTATGACCAACTATATTTCCTCATACATCACTAAAACACATACAGAAATACCAAAACACATACTATACATACATGTATATTTATATATTAACTGCACATAATATTATTACTGCAGTAACAAGAAAAAAATGGTTTAACTTACAAATAAAGGTAGGCAGATTGGGAAGAGTTGCTGCGGACAATGTTTACTGGTGAGAGTGTTGTTATTTATTGTGATTATTTAGTGATTTATTTTTTTAATTGTAGTACTAATAAAGTATAAAAATACATTGTAAAGAAGTTAAAATCATTAGAGATGCATATATTTAACATAATTAATTAAAATATTGGATAACATCCTTTATGTGATGTATAATTTGTAAATTTGCAAAATTGGTAATAGAATCCTTGCCACAATTAGGGTAGGGAGGGGAGGGGTAGAGTGACAGGCCACCACACACAGCTGTGTCAGCTCAGGAAACTGTGTATGGATGAGATCCCCTCCCGTGTATACAGGGGGTGGGGAGCAATACCAAAACAGTGTATAGCTGAAACTGTGTATACAGAGGGTCACCTGTACCCTTGTAAAAAAATACCCCTAAAATTAACATGGTAAGGTAGGATAAGGATATTTTTATGCTCAAATTCCTTTACAGTTACACTATTATAATACCTATTCTTGGCTTTCCTAAGGCAATTATCTAGAAATGAAATAGGATAACATAATTTAGTACCGTACCAATATTCTATTCATGATATTGCATAACTCAGAATCTAAAAATTCAGGACTGACAACTCTTAATGCTCTAAGAAACATGGTAGAGAAAATAGAAGATTTAATTGAGGGATGATGGTCAGAATAAAAGTGTATATAAGTGTTATCATTAGTAGACTTTCCAAAAACTTCAAATTTTAACTGATTCAAGCATCTCCAAAATTTTAGATCCAGAAAAGATAAGCTTCCATCATTTTCTTTTTCAACTGTGAACTTAATAGATGGGACTAAATTGTTGAGCCCACCAAGAAAGCCAAGAATAGGTATTATAATAGTGTACGGTAACTGTAAAGGAATTTGAGCATAAAAATATCCTTAGCCTACCTTACCATGTTAATTTTCAATATCTTCTGACTTTACTTAAAGCAACTGGTATCAATGTACCATAGTCTTTAAGTATAATTAATAATACTGTTAAATCATGCCTGATAAAGAATAGCCCAGTGTCACATATTGAACCATCTGCCATATTAAACTGTCCTCTGAGGACTTCTGCTCATGTGCAAAACAGATGTCACAAATTGTGGTGGCTTGTGGTTTGAATCTTCCACTGTTTGTTTGGTTTGCTAGTTTTTTTTGCTTTAATTTTCTATTTTTAAGACAGTTTCTTGTAAATTTTCTTAGTTTACTAGTTATAAAATCGGTTAAATAGGTATCTCGCAAAATACTGGGGGTAATGTTCTTTCTTATTCCCTGACCTCAGCACCCAATTGAATTCCTGGTAAGATCAAGTCATGATATTTTCATTAGTTAGTTAATTATAGTTGAATAATAAAAAACTATATAATTCAAAATATATAAAAAAAATCATACCATCATTTTTTTGGAATTTTTTCATGGGAGGCCTCTCCCTCTTCTACTAACCATGGCTGCACCACTGCCACTTCCCATTAAAAATCTTAATTTCATATAAATGCATTAGAAGGTTGATTTCTCAATAACAATGAAAATCAACAGTCATGTAAATATTCAAGAGATTAGGTATTATATTACAAATTGAATTCCATAATTGATTAATAAACACAGTTCAATTACATATTTATACATGACATGCTTATCAGATGGTTCAAACCAGCAGTCACTTCAAATCATGAGTGCTACATTCTGAACCATCCGCTAGATTTCGCACATGCACAGAAGTGCTCAGAGGACAGTTCAATACAGCAGATGGTTCAATACATGACACCAGATAATGTGGTTGGTTGCATGTACTCAATTGGATATACACAATGTAACTCAGTGTATATATAGGCCAAACGGGTAAACTGTTAGATATTAGGGTAAAACAGCATAAACCTGCGTGTAGAACAGCAACTAATTCTAGTGCATTGTTCAACCATATGTATAGATGTAATCATAGTATCAAGTGGTATAGTTCTAAAGCACTCATTAAAAAAACATACAGTATACCATATATACCCGAGTATAGGTCAACCCTTGATTTTTGGCCAAGAAATCATTAATTTATCATATGCCTCATGTATAGGTCGACCCCAGTTGTTGAGGGTAGTGGAACAACAAATTAGGGTAATAAAACACCATATTTTATGGCATATAAAACTCATTTCCAAAAACTAGAAAATGGCAATCAATTGCATGACCTTAAACACGTCATCATATATAGACAGGTTACTGATAACCTACTGTGCTACCATTCTGTAATTTTAATAATTGGTACATATTTTATGTTTTCATTGTTTACTGGTACTAAATGGTAAATATTTTTCATGTCTGAAGCTAACAGTAGCTCCTAGCCCTCCCCATCATGCATGGATTTCAACCACACGAAAATGTTACCCTTATAATAGGTTGACCCCCTAATTTTTGCCTAAGAATTCAGTCTTAAAAACTCGACATATACATGAGTATATAGAGTAATTGAAAGGAACATTCTAGAACATGTGCATTTATCCATTTTAAAAATAATTTCAATAACAGTGTGGTAATGTAGAAAATTGACAAATATCCTGTTAAATACTGTTTGCCTCTAATTAACTCTTGTTAATCATGTGCTAATCTTTTATTTTCCCATCCCATTATACATACTGTATGTATATATTTTTGTCATCTTGCCTTCTCCCTTCATTCCCTGATGAGGTGTACTTCTGAATAAATGAAAGGCCTTGGAATCATTTTTCTTTTTCCTTGTGGGTTTGCTTCATTCATCATTTGTGTTTAATTGTGAAATTTATCCCATAAAACTAGGCATATATATATATATATATATATATATATATATATATATATATATATATATATATATATATAGCTAGCTGCTGTTGACTTAAAACTTAAAATTTGCCAAAATTTATACTGTACTCATAATCAGATGAAAATAAATCTATGCATATGATTCTAATGCATATTGATTCTAATGAGTATATTATTAATATTTTGTCCCAGTGCATCTGATGAGGTCTGGTGTGGTAATTAGTCACAACCTGATATCCCATATAACTATTTAACTCCTACTCTGCTCTCATGTTACTGAATATTGCATCACTAATCCAAGCTTCACTTATTCAGACAATATCCAGATTTCTTGTAGCTCCTTAGTTTTAAGAAAAAATTGGACAGTTTCATGAATGAAAGAAGCAATTTATAAATTGTAAATAGTGTATATTAGAACATAAGAAATTTTTATAGTGGGCACACTAGGGGCCACTTTGGCCCATCGAGGTGGCTCCACTATGTAAAAACTGCCTGTACATTGGCAACAACCAATTTTTACAAAACTAATTAATTAATTATCAATTTAAAATGAGAGAGAATCTCTGGATCCAGAGGATCAAAGTCATAATAGGCTACTATCCACAAATATGTTACACTCTATATCTATTTATAACTGACATGCAAATATATCAGATCCAAAGAATCCAGTCAATTTCATTACGGTACCCATCAATACCAGTACCTTGCCAACCAAAAATAAGGCACGGTCCATATCAATTGCGGACCAAGTCACAATTTACAACCATATACATTACAATATATATACTTAGGAGGAAAAGTGTAGGTGTGGCTGTAAAGACTACATTAATGTAGAAATGTGTGTGTGCACCCATTTTGGGTCTCCCATTTAAAGGTGTTTGTGGGGCAAGTGAAGATCATGAGTTTTTCAATACCTCACAGTACTATGGGGGGCACCACTCAGCAGAGGAATCTCTTTAAATGGGGTGTGTAAGGACAGAGAGTATCCCCTAACCCAAGATGCTGCCTCCCTATATCCCACAACACTTGTGTTGAGCTGAGGGATTTATCACCTAAATGCACATAATATATATGAAATAAACTAGTACCATTCATGCAATAAAAATGGGCTTAAACACTATCACCAGATGTCCCTTGCAAACATCAAACTATCCAACCTTCTTTTGAAAGAATCAAGTGTATCTGAAGTCACCACTTCTTTTGTCAGACTGTTGCAAAACTTAATTACTCTGTTTGTAAAACTATGTTTTCTTAAATTTGTTCTACATCTTGGCTTAAATAATTTCATACTATGACCTCTAGTCTGGTATTATGATCTTTAATGAAAAGAGAATCAAAATCTATCTTATCCAACCCTTTTATCATTTATACACCTCTATCATATCACCCCTTAACCACCTCCTTTTTAATGAGAACATGTTTAGATACGCCAGTCTTTCCTTATATGTCAATTGTCTTAGAGATAGGATCATTCTTGTTGCTCATTTCTGTACTTTTCCAGTTTTTCAATATCCTGTATCAAATAGGGACTATTAAATTAAATATAGTATTCAAGGAGGGGTCTTATATATGAAATGTATAGTTGCTTTATAATATTGGTGATTTGTGTTCAATGTGTGTCTGCATGAGATTGAGTCTAGCATTTGCTTTATTTCTGATTACCATACAGTGATTTGAGGGTTTAAGTTCATTAATCACAGTGACACCCAAGCCTTTCTCTTTATCATCATTTTTAATCCAAATTCCATTCATATTGTATTCAAATTCTGGATTTTTTGGCCCAATATGCATAACCTTGCACTGATCAATATTAAATCTCATCTCCCACTTATCTACCCAGGCTGTTACTCTGTCTAAGTCTTGTCTAAGTCTTTTCGGATCAAATGTAGAATTCGGATCCCAGCCTTCTTTAGTTAGCTTTATAAGGCTAACTAACGAAAATATCATGACCTAACTTAACCAATCGTCAAGGGCGTACAGTTAACCTAACGATTGGTTCGGTTAGGTCGTGATATTTTCGTTAGTTAGCCTTATAAAGCTAACTAAAAAAGGCTGGGGTCCGAATTCTACATTTGATCCGTCTTTTCAGCTAAAGTCATGTAGGCTCCTTTGGTAACTCTGTAAATAATTTTAAACTAATTAGTTGATATTTTACAAAATTTTATTGTAAAGTAGCTATAGTTTATGACCTCAATAACCACAATAGGCCCAAGTGGCTTCATGTTTTCCAAATGTAATGTAACCTCTTAAACTACAAAAAGATGTAGATGGATGAGTTGCCTGGACCAGTAAATGGCAGACAGAATTCAATGTTCAGAAATGCAAAGTCCTCCATTTTGGCATGGGCTGAACCTGTAAATCAAAATAACTTTTTTTGTGGTAGTTTTAGTGGCTTTATTCAAATTTGTCACATTTTTTGTGCAAACTATTGTAGAAATAATAATAATAATATAAGTACATATATATTTAATGTATTTGTAGTCAGGGGTGGTATAACATGTTACTCTGCAACTTAATTAGTGTTGGTTTCTGTTCTGGCTATTTTTTTTTTCTAATTGGATTCAGTTTGGTAGTGTTTGTGATAGAATTATGACATGCTGTTCATGTAGTTTCAGCTTTGAGAACTTGATTCATCATGTGCCCTAGATAATTAATTAACTGAATGCCCAGTTAGGTCAACTGTATTACCTTGATGATTGGTTACGTTAAGTTGTGATATTTTCGTTAGTTTAAACGAAAATGACAAGAGCAAACTTTTCTGGTTAATTTTGAGGTGTTTTGCACATTTCATGTGGTAATGCGTTGTTTATGAGATCTTGTAACATGAACATGTTAGATTATGCTTTATTGTATAAAATGTAGTCAAAAATACATTTTTCAAGTGTATTTTGGTGCTTTGTTCGAATGACCTTCATTTCTTGTGCAAATGAACAGAAATACAGTTGTCAATGCATGGCCCAAACACGTATTTCTGTTCATTTGCACAGAGCACACAAAAATACACTAGAAAAATATATTTTTTATTTCAACTTCAGGCCATGTCATTTGCGACATAATTACTGTTATGATACCCAGGGACACTGATAGAGCATGTTAGTCAAGAAAAAGATCTTGGCATTAGTTAATCCTAGTAGTGATCTGAACAATGCTAATAGACTTAGAGTGCTTTGTGGTCGAGTAATTTGCTTAACGGGCTTAAATCTTAATTGACCTACAACGTACAGACTACGTTTGGTATTCGAATTAGGCCATGCAAGCAACAACAGCTTCACACATCAGTGAAGTGACATATAACTAAAATAGTAAATTAATTCAATACTCCCTCTCAGGGTTGACATATTTGAATAACATGAAACCACTCGGGCCTAACCTAACCTAACCCAAACCAAAGTTACAAATAACCGAGTGTTTGTATAAAATTTCTCCAAAACCGTACATAATGAAATGAGGATACCTAAACCAATTTTTATCAACACCCTGACCCTCGCAAATTACAGCACGCTGAAGGAATGTGAAAGGCCTATTATGGAGCCTACATAGTAGCAAAGAGCAATATCAGATGTTCAGCAGCAACAACATGGGGCAGCAACAGATTGGGCTACAGAAATGTGGTAGCCCAAATCAGTTCCTGTTGTAACTAGATACGATGGTGTAGGGCAGCTATATGAACATCTTATAACACCACCAAGGCCGGATCTAAACATTTCAGTAAGGGGGAATCCAAAGGAAAAAAGGGCACTCCCTAAAATAAAAAGGGCACAGTACTAAAAATTTTTCTTAAAACAGCCCACCAATGAGTGAGTGTAAAATCAATTGTTTTGTTTTATTAGATCAGTCTCATTCAAATATGATACAAAATAAAAATCCAATTTAGGTACAACAGTTATCACAGAAAATTTTCCAAACAAAATGTCTTGCCAATTAAAAGAACGATCCAGTCCCGTAGCCAGGACTTCCCAAGGTGTGTGTGTGTGTGGGGGGAGGGGTCGAAATTGTAGGAAGGCGGACCTTTTGGTGCAACGACCTTGTCATTGCGGAGGGGTTTAGAATAGTTTGTGAAGTTTAAAAAAAAATGCAAGTTTTTATTTACTAAATGAGGTTATATATTATAATATCTCATCATAAGTTATAACTATGGTTACAAAAGTGGACCTTTCCTGTCAAGGTGGGTCGTTCGACCCCCGAACCACTCTGGCTACGAGTGCTATGAGAATAAGATGAAGATAAAAATAGTGACATGGCTGCACCAATACTAAGAGCACCTATGAAAACCATTACAACTACAAATTTGGAAATACAGGGTGTTTATAATGTCCCTATCTATTTCAGTGAAAACGTAGCAAAAAGGGTAAAATTCAATAACAATATAATAGAAGGCATACATTTAATGAATACTAAAGCACATGATTCTACATGAGCACCATCAGTATCTCTAAAGAGTTCGAATCTGTCGGCAGCATTGCGGAACACATTTTGGAGCATGACGTGTTATTTTTGTAACTGCTGTTACGATACGAGCACGTAAATCTTGCAGATCTGTAACCCTCGTGTGATAGATGTTTGATTTGATAAAGCCCCATGCAAAGAAATCCAAGGGCGTTAGGTCAGGAGATCGAGCCGCCCAGGGCCTGTTGCCTCCACGTCCGATCCACCGATTTGGAAATCGTTCATTTAGGTACTTCCTGTTAGAAAATCTAGAAGAGGAAGAACCATTGTTGTCCCAAGGCGATATGATGACTAAGCTGATTGATGCAGCATTGCTTGTATATATTAAGTTAAGGTGTGTGTATATATCCATCTCATAATTGTAAGGTTAGTGAAAAATTCACTTAATAAGAGCTAGCATTTTTGGGCTCTTGTGGCATCAGTGTTTGGGACGCTGGTGGCATCATTTTGGGGCGCTGCGCGTCTTTCTACTCGTTTGTGGGATGTCGTACGTACAGGGTGTGGTCTTGTAGAGAGCTCTCTTGCAATTCAGTTTGGTTGTTTAGATACAAGATTGTTGCACCGTGCAATAGTCCAGGTTGCGTTGTTGTTGCAAGGTTGAGAAAGAAGACCATAAATAGTACCCTTTTTGTTTATATTAAATTCATGTAACTAAGGTCTAAGGTAGGCCCGCATCGAGTCAGCAACCCTGAGGCAACCCTGAGGTAGGACCTAATAGGATCTCAAATCCGTAAGTTTTAATTTAGCTTAACTTGGGCTTCAGATAGAACTGGCCCTTTAGAATTTGGCCGTTCACGGCTCAGCTGGGATTTTGAACCCAACAAATAAATAAAATAACATGGTCCTTCAGAACCGGATTCTACCCCAAGACTGAGTCAGTGACTATTTTTCGGCAAAGTTCTGATTGTGCAAATTGTAGCCCAAGTTAGGCCTAGACGGGTTGAGTATAATTGAGTTAAGGTCCCAGGGTAGAAAGTTTGGTCGCCCAATTGCGAAACTTGGCCAGTCGTCTGTCGTTGTTTTGGCCTACATTTTACCGGTTTGGTTAATTTTGGGTTATTATTGAATTAAGGTCCCAGGGTAGAAAGTTTGGTTGCCCAATTGTGAAACTTGGCCAGTCGTCTGTCGTTGTTTTGGCCTACATTTTACCGGTTTGGTTAATTTTGGGTTATTATTGAATTAAGGTCCCAGGGTAGAAAGTTTGGTTGCCCAATTGCGAAACTTGGCCAGTCGTCTGTCGTTGTTTTGGTCTACATTTTACCAGTCTGGTTAATTTTGGGTTATTATTGAATTAAGGTCCCAGGGTAGAAAGTTTGGTAGCCCAATTGCGAAACTTGGCCAGTCGTCTGTCGTTGTTTTGGCCTACATTTTACCGGTTTGGTTAATTTTGGGTTATTATTGAATTAAGGTCCCAGGGTAGAAAGTTTGATTGCCCAATTGCGAAACTTGGCCACTTGTCTGTCGTTGTTTTTGGCCTACATTTACCAGTTTGGTTAATTTGGTTTATTATTCGTAGGCGAAGGTTGCAGACCAGTGCGCCAGTTACTTGGGTGGAAAAATTGGTATTCCATACTGGTGTTGGTTAGTACCCCACCTAGCAATTCAGTTTATTTGAAAGTAAAATTTGCGTTTGATCAGTTCGGTTAAGTATTTCTGCCAATTCAGCTTATTTTGAGCCCAATTGTTGTTTGCATTGAAGATGAGTGCATCTGAATTGAACAAATTTATAAAAAGGAGAAGCGCCTACAAAGGTCTAATTACAAAGGTCATTGCCACTATAGATTCTGCCATAGAGCAAGAGGATTTACGCTTAGTGACTGCGCAGCTTTCCATATTAGAAACTAAAAAGGTTGCTCTAAGTGAGGTAAATGTTAAAATTGAGGCTCTTATAGAAGAGGATGAAATAGAAAATAACATAATTTACTTTGAAGAGATTATTGATGATATAATTAACGTAGGCCTCCGAGCAAAAGAGTTTAGTAGCTCAGTACAGTTAGAGACCAGGTCTGATAATGAAACACAACACTCAACAAATGATGTTTGTGAAGTTAAGGTTAACAGATCTGTAGTTCAATTACCGAGGCTTGTACTCAAAACATTTTCTCGGAGTATTCAGGAATGGCAAGGATGGGCAGACAGTTTTCAATCAGCAGTTCATTCTAGTCAAGTGTTAAGTGCCGTGGAGAAGTTTAATTATTTGCGGTCCCTCTTGGAAGGGGAGGCAGCAAAGACTATAGCAGGATTAGCATTAACAGATGCTAATTATAATGTGGCTTGGGATATATTAAAGAAACGGTTTGGTAAGCCAGAGATCTTAATTAAAAGCCACCTCCGTGCACTTTTAGCTATACCTCCTGTTAATAATCCTAATAGTGTCAAGCAGTTACGGCAGTTATATGATGAATTTGAAATTAAACTAGGTCCCTGGACAACTTGGGTGTAGGAATGGAAAAGTATGGTATAATGTTGGTTCCTACACTGGAGTCTAAATTGCCTAGCTCAATTTTGCTTGAATTAAGTAGGGGACACTCTGCAGAACATGTGTATCCCCCTTCAGCAGATGTTAAGTCTTTTAGGCACAGAATTAGCAAGACGGGAGGGAGTTGAGTTTGCACAGTGGGATGGTAAACAGGGGGACAAGGGCAGGCACAGCACCAAAGTTTCCACAAAAAGGAATAGCCCAGGTACAGTGTCAGCTCTACATGCATCCTCTGAGAATAAATTAAAGGGAATCAAGGAATGCATATTTTGCGAAGACAACCACAAGTCATATAAATGTGAGGTGGCTGAGGCTTTACCCCTTGAGGAGAGAAAGGACAGGGTAACTAAGTCCACAGCATGTTTTAAATGTTTTTTGAAAGGTCATAGAGCAAGGTTTTGTAAGTTTAAAATTTTGTGCAAAAAATGTCATGGTAGGCATCAGCCATTATTGTGTGAAAACACTCTTAGTAGGCCTACCCCAGAAGTAGAGACATCAGTGGCACATGCCACTGCTATGCAAGGGAGTAAAAGTAAAGGGGGATTATTGCAAACAACTGCAGCCTTACTAATTGGGAATGAGGGAGAAGCTACTGTAAGAGTGTTGTTTGATAGTGGTAGCCAGTGTAGTTTTATTAAGACCAGAATTTCCAGAAAATTGAAGTTTAAAGAACTTAAGAGGGAAAATTTAAGAATTTCTGGGTTTGGGGGTTCCGTTCAAAACCGAACCAAATTTAAGAAGGTAGAAGTTCTGGTTAAAGGGTTGTTACCGCAAAGTCCCACTATCAAGGTCCAAGCTGTAGAGATTGAGGAACTTTGTGCTCCAGTCACTACTTGTTTAGATATGGCATGTGTCCAAGAATTACAAGTTAAAGGAATTAATTTGGGCAATAATAAGTTTTGAGGGAACAGAAGATATTAGTCTTTTGATTGGAGCTGACTATTATTGGGACTTCATCACTGGTAATATTGTCCGTACATCTCAAGGCCCGGTAGCTATTGAAAGTAAGCTAGGCTGGATGCTACATGGTAGCTATTGCAATGAAATGGAAATTAAGGCTCTTTTTGTTAAGATTGAGGAGAACAGCCATGGTCTGGAAAGGCATTTGAAAGCGTTTTGGGAACTTGAATCTATTGGCATAAAGGACAAACAGGCAAGTACAGTGAACAATGATGTTTTAGAGCAATTTGAAAAAGGGATTGGGTTTAGAGATGGTTGCTATGAAGTTGGCCTACCATGGAAGGATTCTTGCAAACCCGGTTCAAACCTTCAGCTAGCTAATCGGAGGTTGGAGACTTCATTGTACAGGCTAAGAAAAAATGAGGAGTTGTTAATTGAATACGATGAGGCCATCCTAAGTTATGTAAGGGAGGGCTATGCTGAAAGGGTGCAAGGTGAGCTGGTGAGCCAGGAGGCACATTATCTGCCACACCATGCAGTGGTACGGCGAGACAAAACTACCACCAAACTGAGGGTAGTTTTTGATGGCTCAGCCAAGGACAAAGGTGGTGTGTCCTTGAATGACTGTTTGGAGGCTGGGCCAAATTTAAATGCAGATTTATTTTCCTTGTCACTGAGATTCAGGTTTGGTAGAGTAGCATTGACTGCAGATGTGAAGCAAGCCTTTTTGCGGATAAAGTTAAAACCAGAGGACAGAGATGCAGTAAGGTATCTGTGGGTGGATACGAAAGACTTGTTGGAAAATGAACCTAAGGTTCAAGCATATAGAATGAAGTCAGTGTTGTTTGGCCTCAGCTCTAGTCCATTTCTGTTGGCAGCTACTATGCAGTACCATTTTAAGAAATATTCTGAAGTCTATCCTAACACTATTGAACACATAAGGAAAAATTTTATGTTGATGATTTGCTGTGTTCCGTGGATAATACAGAAATGGCTAAACAGATATTCATGGAGGCTAGAGCTATAATGAGGGAGGCTGGCATGGAGCTTAGAAAATGGCAGACCAATCATTCGCAATTACAAGAGTTTATGAGTCATTCCTGTGTAGTACCTGATGCAGCAGAAAGTATTGAGGATTCTGGTATTAAGGAGTTGTGGGCAATAGACGCAAAGGTGCTAGGCATTGTTTGGCAGCAAGATGATGATTTGTTTACCTTCAATGGGAAATCTTTAGTAGAGCTGGCTGAGAATGAGACAAGGTGGACAAAACGTACAGCTCTTAGTTTGGCTTCAAAGGTCTTTGATCCTCTTGGATTCCTGGCTCCATTTGTGATAAAGTCAAAAATTTGGTTTCAGAGCCTCTGGGAAATTGGACTTGGTTGGGACCAAGAGTTACCTGATCATATGGTGGTAAGGTGGAAATATTGGTTCAAAGAATTGGCACATCTTGGATACATTGAAATCCCAAGATGGTACTTTGGAGAGTTGAACAATAGTCCAGACAATTTGGAGCTGCACATCTTTTGTGATGCAAGTGAGGAAGCCTATGCAACTTGTATTTATATAAGAGGCGCATTGCAAGAGGAAGTAAGTTGCAGGTTGGTTGCTGCAAAGAGCAGAGTAGCACCTTTGAAAAGGCTTTCTGTTCCAAGGTTGGAATTGATGGGTGCAGTTATTGCTAGTCGGCTTGCAGTTATAATGCAAAAGTCTTTGGCCCTCTCTGAAATTCCAAGCTATTATTGGACAGACTCCACTATAGTTTGGCACTGGTTAAGAAGCCAGGCAAGGAAATGGAAACCATTTGTTGCCAATAGGGTGGAGGAAATTCAAGCGCACACAGATCCCAAGCAATGGAAGCATTGTCCAGGCACCCAAAACCCCGCTGATTTACCAACACGAGGAATTTCAGTGAAAGATCTTGCACAGTCAAGTTTGTGGTGGAATGGGCCGGAGTGGCTAAAACTTGGAAGTGAAAACTGGCCTTCTAAGCAGCCTATTGTAGGAGAATGCCAGGCTGAAGAAGCATGGGTGAGTGAGGTGAGAAAATGCGCTGTGAACAGCTGTCAAGTTATGCAGCAGGACCCCATATTGAGGCTTGAGGACATTAGCAGTCTGAAAAGATTGTTAAGAGTGACAGCATGGGTATATAGATTTACCAACAACATTAAGGGAGAAACAAGAAGGGAAGGAATTCTGAACAGTAATGAGATTCAGCAAGCCAGGAAATACTGGGTGGTATATATGCAGAAGGAAAAATTTGGTGGAGAGAGAGAATTGCTCACCAGCCATCCATTACAGGTTCTACCAACACATTCTGCGCTCAAGGGTTTGGATGTGTTTTTGGATCAGGATTTATTGAGAGTAGGAGGTAGACTACAGTTTTCTGGGCTTCCAGAGGAGAAAAGACATCCAATTTTGCTACCTTCTGGGGGGCACTTTGTGGGCCTTTTGATCCTGGATACTCACCATAAGCTGTTACATGCGGGAGTTAGAGAAGTGATAATAGAGATTAGACAACAATTTTGGATTCCCAAAATTAGACAAGTAGTAAAAAAGGTCTTGCATAAATGTGTGGTTTGCAAGCGTTGTAGTGCAAAGCCTTATTATGAAAAGGTGGCTCCACTTCCAAGAGAACGGTGTGTCTATACTGCCCCATTTGATGTAGTGGGAGTAGACTTTGCAGGGCCAGTCTATGTGTATGAGCGAGGGGAGTCTAACAAAGGTTATATATGTCTTTTCACCTGTGCTACCACCAGAGCAATCCATTTGGAGTTGGTAAGCAACTTAAGTAGTGATGTATTTCTTTTGGCCTTTAAAAGGTTTGTGAACAGAAGGGGTTTCCCAAATAAAATCATATCGGATAATGCAAAAACCTTCAAAAAGGCTGCAAAGGAACTCCAAGAAATTTGGTCCTTGCTAAAAGAGGAAGGATTCCAATCCTACTTTTCACACCAAGGGGTACAGTGGGAGTTTATTGTTGAGAGAGCACCATGGTGGGGAGGATTTGGGAAAGGCTAGTGAGAAGTGTAAAGTGTCCATTAAAGAAACTTTTAGCTAATGCTCATTTGAGCAAAGAAGAATTCTGCACTTTTTTATGTGAAGTAGAAGCAATGGTGAACAGTAGGCCTATCACTTTTGTTTACAACAGTATGCAGGATGCAGAGCCATTGACACCAAATCATTTTCTTTGTGGTAAACGATTAACATCAAGCCCCAGTGTGCCAGAAGACTTGCAGCCTATCCAGAGCACTCAAGGAGACTTAACCAGACGGTTCAGGTACCTTGAAGAGCTACAAGATCAGTTATGGAAGAGGTGGCAGATGGAATACTTGCCAGAACTCAATTATAGAGATTAGACAACAATTTTGGATTCCCAAAATTAGACAAGTAGTAAAAAAGGTCTTGCATAAATGTGTGGTTTGCAAGCGTTGTAGTGATACTGATGGTGCTCATGTAGAATCATATGCTTAAGTATTCATTAAATGTATGCCTTCTATTATATTGTTATTGAATTTTACCCTTTTTGCTACGTTTTCACTGAAATAGATAGGGACTTTATAAACACCCTGTACAATGTATACGGATAAAGACTCAAAATAGAATTTGAATAAAATAAAACAACTATGATCTGTTTACAAAAAGAAATTGCAAGAAATTGAAGGGGGGGGGGGGTCCAGACGTCGCTGATCCCCTCTCTAGATCCGCCCTTGACCACTACTACAAAAGCTGGAGTAAATGTAATTGGAGTTGGACTAGCGCTTTTGTGTTTATTTGATGGTTTGTTTTTCATTGCTCTTCATGAAATTATAAACTAAGGTGCTGTTTCTGACCGAAATGCATGAGCAACCTCAACGACTTTTGTCAGTGAGACACCAGGTTTCCGTCATGCCTTCCTCAAAGTCGGTTACATTTTTTCCAAATGTCAATTTTATTTATTCCACAAGAAATAAAATCAATATGTTAAAATAATAAATATTTTCAACATAATATGAATTCCTTTGTTGATTTAGTGCAGCTTATGACGACAGTAATGATATCGGAAAATATAGATAGCACCAGAAAAATTTTTTCCATTATTCTCCATAACATTTATATATAGCTGACACAGTAATATACTTCAGTCAGTTTTTTAAACAAGATGCTCATTTTCATTAGTTTATCCTTCATTCTAAAACCACTCTTGTACGAGCCAACGTGGTGACATGGTAACGGAGCGTGATGTTATCAACGTTATTATACTAAAGAGGGTTGAGGACACCCTTGGCATTAGCACCAGGGATGTACTCACGCACTCCATGGGCCGTCGTCTCCTGGAATGTTGCCCGCTGACCAGAATCAGGGGTTTGGCTTGCCAGACCATTAAGGAAGAGGCAGACCGGTTCCGGACATCACTTATGTTCAGTGGACGATAGAGAATTGTCCTGCGGTCGTCTCTGAAAAGGTCTCCTACTTGTGACTCTACGATAGTACACGACTTATGATCGGCATCGTCAAGTTCTGTGTCCGAGAGGTATACCGATTTCACGTGACGGGGCTGGGTTCCCTGTGGGGCACGTGATGTGCTATATCCAACATGAGTGCCATGACACCCACTGCCTCCGAATCGATCGCCATGACCCGATAGTATAGCGAAAGTGGCGGAAGATTTCCGCAGTGCTGGTGCTGCACTGGCGTTTGAACCCATTGTACCCATCCCAGCTGGCGTTCGATGACTGGACCTGGTTACTGTAGAGTAAAGAAAAGTCACCATCGCCGATGGCTAGATTGTCGCGGACTTTGACGAAACAAACCTCGAAAGGACTCATCTCAAAGAAGTTCGTCAGTTGGCCCCTGCACGTTCATTAAATCAGTGATGATTTCCCATCTTCACGATGTCTCATGCACCCTTGCACGCTTGCTCCTGCCAGGACTTTCGGGTCCCTACTGTTGGGTTAAGCATGCAGAAGCTGCTGGTTGCAGCGTATTTGGAAGGTGGACCGTTCATTTGGAACTGACGATTTGGGGGTTATCAGGGTCGGTCCCACGCCTTAGACGGCCTCCGAAACTTTAAATCCTCCAGGGTCGGGTATGTGGGGAGAAGGTAAATACAGTACAGCTCACGCTTTCGCCCTGAAAGCGACCCAGCCCTTGATGGATTGGGGCACGTGTGTCCCCCAAAGAAGGATAGCATTAATCCAGCGCTCGTTCCACAGTTGATCCTATGATACGGACGTCATGGATAGTCTCCGTACTTCCTATTTGGAAGGTCATAGTGTGCAGTGAACCACAAATCTGGGGCCGGGGTGCCTCTTCGTAGATCACATAATAAAAGCAAAAAATAGGCCTTTACTCAGCAATGAAATATTATATATGTGGATGCAGCTTTTGAAGAATATCTGAACCAGCTATATTTAGGAGTATACTATTTTTAGATTATGTTGTGTGAGAATATACTTAAGTTTATGAATTATTATCATTATTATTATTATTGCGCAAGACAAATACTATACCCAAATTAAAAAAAGTGAAGCCCGTAAGTCCATTCTTATAAGATACGCTTTAAAATTATTAGACAATGTTCGAATGGTAACACATATTCCTGTTAATTTTTACTATTCCTTTGTTAACTAAAATAGCAAAGTAAATGAAGCTCTAAAAGCTAAAGTCAATTTTGGCAGTTCTTTGCTCTGTAGGTGTAGTCACTGGTGCCAGACAGTGATGTGCTAAACCCAAAGATTATCTATACTATGGTAGATAATTTTGCCAAATAGAAGCAGATAAAGTTAAAAATATAGCATAAGACATAACAGTAGTAAATAGACATATATATAATGCTTTTATTTGTTGTATCCGAAATTAATAACTACACTGAATTACTGATATATTTATTATGGTTTGACGTTACTATTAACTTGATTTGCTTATGCAAAGTCAAAGTAGGAAAGTAGCAGACGTTTGTTTAAAGTAGCCTTATTTTGAAACCGGCCTTACGACATCTGAGCGACTTAACATTCTATCGGCACGTTATTGTTAGCTTAGATAAATTAGGTTAGGTTAAGGCAGGCTAGGGTGCACTAAGCTAGGTTATGTTAAGATAGGTTAGATTACGTTAGGTTGTTAGTTTTTTAGAGAGTCGGTATTTTGGTCTTGTCAACCGAAATGGGTATAAAGTCCTTTGAAACAGTTTCTTGGCGTTTCATTTTATTTTGTTATACAGTAATATGGCAATAGAACGAAAAGATTAGCAACTCAAACCAAGCAGAAGTAATAGTAATGAGCTAAAACGTTAGTGTGATGTAGAATCGAATCACTCAAGTTTGAATTTATCCTATGTAGTAGCATTTAAGGGTTCAATTTTCACGAGTATTCAGTAGAAAAGTTTTGTATTTACAAGTGTAAATTTTCATCAAATTGTGTCAAAGATACTTTATTACTAGGAACGGAACGAAACGGAACCGAACCCAATATACCCATTTATGGACTACAGTCAAATTTATTAGAGCATAGAGAAATACTGTATATCCCCATATAGCAGGCATCGGTCGAGCGCCGGCTTTGGTATTTGGTATTATCCAAAATACACAAAGGATACTTGCTCTCTGGCCAGTAAAATATATATATATGTGGGAATGAACTCAGAATGGTTCCCTGAGTTTTTTATGATACACACAGACCGTGCATGGAACAAGGAACTCTTCTGGGATAATTAAATCCACTATAGTCCGAATAAGTAATGGTAAATGACAAATACCATAGTTTTTCTTTTTCATGATGCAAGCCCGACGTGGGCAACGGGTCTCTCGCTAAGAGGTCTTAGGCTGCTTTAAACCCTAGATCCATGTCCCAAAGCTGGATCCTGTCTGCTTTGCAGATAGCTGGTGAGGGAAGCTATATTTATGGGACCTCTTAGCGAGAGACCCGTTGCCCACGTCGAGCTTGCATCATGAAAAGAAAAACTATGGTATTTGTCATTTACCATTACTTATTCGGACTATAGTGGATTTAATTATCCCAGAAGAGTTCCTTGTTCCATGCACGGTCTGTGTGTATCATATATATATATATATATATATATATTAAAACGCTTCGTTCTTCATATAATCAGGAACAAAAATAAAGCTTATTCACGTTTAAGAAAAATTTAGGGTAAAAAAAAAAATCTTTATTGCGGATTATTCACAATCCATAGCCATTTAACCTAACATACAAGTACAATCTTGGGAGGGGCAGAGGGATTTGCACATAGTGTTCATAGTAGTGATAGGACGATACCAAAATTTTTAACGATTCCGATTCCGATACCACTAAAAAGTCTCGATTCCGATACGATTCTCGATTCCGATTCCGATTCTCAATAGTTTTAAATATAATTCTATACTTGTTTTTCTGGAAATTGTCATATTTTACTCTGGTAAGATTAACTATTTACATTATGAGTATGGTAATATAAATTATAAATTATAATAGATTGGTTTAAAAATAAAAATCAACTGTAAGTTGTAACAATTCATTTTAATCTTGATTACACATCATGGATATACATGTTTTAATGTATAGCTACAATACAATAAAAATAAAATTTGTTATCCTCTTTCATTTCAATTTTAAAGTTTACATTGCAAAACTGGTTCAATTAAAAGTTAAAGAATCGTTTTAAGAATCGGAAATCATGGTACAATTCTCTCGATTCCGATTCCGATTCCGATTCCTGAAAAATGCTCGATTCTTCCGATTCTCGATTCCGATTAATCGTCCCATCACTAGTTCATAGATCTAGAGAAGGCGTATGACAGAGTACCGAGGTAAGAGGTGTGGAGGTGTTTAAGGGAAAAATTAGTGCCAGAAAAGTATGAGAAGTTGGTGCAGGATATGTACGAGGGGTCACGTACTCAAATACGATGTAGCGCAGGATTGGCGGAAGGTTTCGAAGTGAAAGTTGGTGTCCATCAGGGATCGGCCCTGAGCCCATACATCTTCGACATTGTTATGGATGTAATGACGGAGGATGTGAGGGAGCAGGCACCATGATGTATGCTCTTTGCCGACGATGTGGTTTTGTGTGCAGAGAGCAGGTGGAGAGGAAGCTGGAAAGGTGGAGGACAGCACTGGAAAGACCAAGGCTTGAAGATTAGTAGGGCGAAGACAGAGTACATGAAGTACAATGCGGGACAGGGGCAGAGATGAGGTGCGACTCCAAGATGAGGTGATGAAGAAGGTGGAAAGTTTTAAATATTTGGGATCGTAGGTAGAAGATGGTGGAGAGCTGGTAAGGGAAGTAAATAATAGAGTACAATCTGGATAGAATAAATGGAGGAAGGTGTCTAGGGGATTGTGTGATAAAAGAATATCACTGAAATTGAAAGGGAAAGTTTTCAAGGTGGTAGTGAGGCCTGCAATGTTGTATGGTGCGGAAACGTGGCCTATGAGGAAGAATCTGGGAAAAAGGATGGATGTAACAGAAATGAGGATGTTGAAATGGATGTGTGGGGTTACGAGAAGAGATAAAATTAGAAATCAATTTATTCGTGGAACGACGAAAGTAATAGAGGTGTCAAAGAAAGCCCAAGAGAGAAGGCTAAGCTGGTTTGGACATGTCATGCGGAGAGAGGACGAATATGATGGGCGACGAGTTATGGAGATGGAATCACCTGAAAGAAAGAGAAGGGGAAGGCCGAGGATGAGATGGAGAGAGTGTGTGGAGGGTGATATGAGGGAACGAAATCTGGTGGCGGATGTGGCGTTGGACAGAAATGAGTGGCGAAGACGGATTAGGAACAGCGACCCCACTTAGGCGTGGGAAAATGCTGCCGACAAAGAAAGACAACAAACAAAACATCTTTGTTGCGGATCATCCACAATCCATAGCCACTTAATCTAACATACAAGTACAATCTTACGTATTATATACTGAACGTAACACAAAAATAAGGGCAACATAGCTACTTAACCTAACATACAAGTACAAAAATAAGGCTGGCATAGCCATTTAACCCAACATACAAATACAACCTTATAACACAACTTAATATGCATATATAATCTTTGCTACATTACAAAAATAAAGTATAGTAAACCAGCAGTTGTCTGAACCAAGACTGCCACATGGGTGAGAGGTACACAGTATCTGAAGACAGGACATTGCACAATAAACACATTAGAACTGTTTTGGACCCTAGTAATGAAATTATATATATTCTTCCGGATTAACATTTGGCTGGTAGGTAGGTTACGCGTAGTAAACATAAAACTGGCACTGCACCATTTTGGTTCCCTACATAGCATAAGAAAAATATTATAAGTAACAGAGTTTATTCATAGCAGTTTTTGTGTAGTTCCACCACAGATGGGATGTATACAATGCAGTACAGTAAGTTCTAAAAAGATAAGTTTTAACTGATTCTGAACACATACCAAATTTCCTTACTAGCATGTTACCCTGTACATACAGCTTTTTACGGTGCCTCTCAATATCAAGTTCATCTCGCAGCTCGTGAGTAATTAATTACATGACCTAAGTATTTACATGTGTCTTTGACAGGTATTGTCTGACCATTCATTTCAAAAGACCCACATGATACACGTTTCAGTAGATAACACCTAAAAATCAAAATACAACTCTTTGCCCCATTATAGGTGATGTCATTTTCTATACCATACTGTTCACATATCTCTAATAGTACTCTTAGCGCATGGGGAGAGGGTGACAAAAGAACAAAGTCATCAGCATACATTAAATGATTAATTTTTTTTCTTTCCAATGACACAGCCAGTACGTGCAGTTTTTAATTCAGTGGTAAGGTCAGCCATGTATATACAGAAAAGATAGGGTGATAATATGCCCCTTTGCCTAACACCATTAGTTACCTTAAAACCTGGCGATACAGTGCTTTTCCATCTTACAAACATGGTCTGCTCTGTATACCAGAATGCAAGTATCCTAAGTATATATTTAGGTACCCCTCGGGCCTCGACACAAGAGTTTCTTGAAAAGTTTGTGATGGTTAACCCTATCAAATGCTTTTGATGCATCCAAAAAACAGGAATAGGTCCAAGTAAGTACTTATCCTATTATAAATTACATATTCTAACACCTCAGAAAGTATACTGGCAAGTGCTATTGGCTTATAATTATTCTTATTACAGATACTAGCACCCTTATTTTAAACAAATGGCAACAATACAACTGACAAAATGGACTGTGGCAAGTACCCCATGTATCATACAGCTTGTGAAACACACTGCAAGCATAGGTATTATACGAGGGCTACAACATTTTAAATGTTCTGCTTGTATGACATCTAGGCCACAACTTTTGCTATCATCTAACTTATGAATAGCCCGCCAGATTTCTGAGTCATTAATTAGTAGCTCCTCAGAGCGTTCTACATTTAGGCATATATTTAGTCTACCCCTCCCCCCTGAGACAATTAAATAGGGTTTCATAATGACTTTTCTACAGTTCTGCAATGTTTTTTGCACCATGTACACCCATGACACCATGGCAAGGTAAGATTACTATTGTTAATTTTATTAACCTCCTTCCAGAATTCCCTACTGGAAGTATTGCTACTGCCTAATTTTCTGGCCAGAGATTCTCTTCGAAGATCCTCTTTATTTTTCCTTGTAAATCTAAGAGCACCCTCGAATCTATCACGAGTTCTATTTTTCATTTGGAAGAGTTCCCCTGCCTAGGTTTCCCCATAACAACCCATTCCACGAATACATTTTTAGCTACATCATACAAATCAGCACAGTATTCTACCCACCCTGGATTGACATTTACTTTTTCCCATTTTTTATTCTTAAAGCTACTTCCACTCGCGGCCTTGATGGCATATTCAAGCTCACCGTAATACTTATTTAAGAGATATATATGTTTTACATCATCACAGGAGGGATTCCTACAAGCCAGAGCTTCTGTAGGAATCCTCACAAGCCTTAGTAGTGCATCAGTCTGCATTGTATAGTAATCTACCTCAGAGTGACTAAGATTTGACCAATTAACCTCATAGTAATCAACATTATCACAGTCATTGTCTAAGTCAGGTGCTACCATACAATCAAACCATACTACAAATGGGGTATGATCAGATTCAAATACATCAAAGTATGGACATTAGGGTGGAGTGAAAAATATATTTTTTTTAATTTCAAAATGCTTGGGGTCGGGAAAGTTGCGTATTTATGTGAAACGTACTGTGTGAAATTTTTGTAATTTTGTAATTTAATTTAAAAAACTGAAAAAAAAATGGCGAAATTTTAGTAATTTTGCCAATTTTTAAAAACTTTGAGTTGTGTGCACAGTTTAATTATAGCCGTACGATTACAAAAATTTCACACAGTACGTTTCACATAAATAAGCAACTTTCCCGACCCCAAGCATTTTGAAATTAAAAAAATATATATTTTTCACTCCATCCTAATGGACATGCCATTGATTATATTTAACCATCGTGGGAGGCTATAC
This sequence comes from Bathynomus jamesi, assembly GCA_023014485.1. NCBI lineage: Eukaryota > Metazoa > Arthropoda > Malacostraca > Isopoda > Cirolanidae > Bathynomus > Bathynomus jamesi. Next base: position 200,412 of record JAJOZX010002644.1, on the reverse strand, counting down.
AGTGGTCTAGCCACGAGTGAGTTTCCCAGGCATCACTAACATATGTAAATGAGTCATTAGGGAGTAGCAATTTACTGGCAAGTTTGTAGTCTTATGTCTCACAGTAATTGATAAGAAGCTTAGCAAAATCCGAACCAGGTTTATTGATATTGCTGTTAAAATCACCAACCACTATAACACACGAAGAGTCCAGCTCCTCCAGCAGTATATTTAATTTACAGAGTCTATCTAAAAATACCTCCTCATTTTCAGCACATTCATAAGGCATATAAACATTGAATATATATACAGTATTTTGTTATCAATAGTTAGTTTTATGGCTACAACCCACTCATATTCATAACTAATGGGCTCTATAAACCTATCCAGCTGTGAGTGCCATATTATAACCCACAGTAATAACCAGTAACCCACAGTGCCCACAGTAATAACTTCACTATCATCATTGGTGAGTTAGCTATTCCCTGTAGTTAGACTTAATATTGTTTACATTTTTGCACTCTTGTTTAGAGAGCCAAGTTTCCTGAAAGCAAGAAATGTCATGTGCAGATAAAAGTTTATTGATCTCACTGTCAGCATTGACTTTGAGGCCTCTCAGTTATAGCTACTAACATTTTTTATGCACACTATCACTGTTCTCACTGGGTGTCTCCCTAGGATTGCATGGTGGAGTCTGCTTACCCATATTTTTGTGGACTGAGTTTTTCCTGAAGTTCATGTTAAACCAACTGATAGTCTTTCAGATGACTGTGATATTCTAAGGCAATGTAGACAATTATATGCTCAGGGAAATACTTTGGTTAGAAAATTTCATGTGTGTACATCAGATATTAAGTTGATTTTGTTCAAAACTTTTTGTACTCCAGTGTTTACAGCCCATTTGTGGTGGAACTACAGGATGTATAATTTGAGAAAATTATATGTTGCAAATAATAATATTTTTAGGAGTTTATTAAGAACTCCAAGATTTATAAATGGTGCTCTTTCTAGTGTCAGTATGCTGTTTGTAGTCAATAAGGTGCCTAACTGTGCCAGTGTCATTCGCAATTTTGTATTTAGATTTATCACTAGGCTTGGTGAGTCAGTCAATAATATAATGGAAGCCATGGTTAGTGGACTGGTCTCCAGTATATTTTATAAATCTCAAATCTGGCGTAGGCAATTGTATGTTCATTATACAGTGATTCACTGGCCTACTTATTCAATGCTCCAGACAACTATCTCTTAATCTTCTATGGACCTCTTGTATAATGTTTGTACCTATTGAGTCTGAAATAAAGTGTTTGTTTGTTTGTTTTATAGTAGTGTCCTTCAGGCCAGACTTCTGGCCCCATAAATACAGAGGGGTCCTCACATTCTGCCTTAATCTAGCAAGAGCTGTGGTCATTTACTGGTAATTTGGAGCAGGTAGTCCCAATTTTCGTCATTTCACGCAGGTATTCTTCTAGTTCTGAAGCAGAGAGGTCAGGTGAGAAACGGGAGGCAAATATATAGGCCAGCCAAGATATTTTCACTGCCTTAATTGATGTATTCGTTGCTAGCCCTAGCCGTGGTTCTCTTCTGGATGGAGGGGGTTCCCAGAGTCGCTGTTTCTTTTTCTGACGCAAACCCCTTTTACTAACTGTTGTAAAAGGGGTTTGCGTCAGAAAAAGAAACAGCGACTCTGGGAACCCCCCTCCATCCAGAAGAGAACCACGGCTAGGGCTAGCAATTGTTGTGACACACAACTTGATTTTATAGAGAAACACGAGAGTATTCAACCGAGAGGTTAAACAGTATCTTTATCATCCAAAAACGACTACACCGAGATATTTTTCGTAAAGAGATAGAAAGAATAAAGCAAAATTTAGTAAAGAATTCATTCTCTTTATTCTTGATTGAAAGAAAATCCTAAAAGAACTTTTCATCAAAACATTTGAAGGACAGGACCGGAAATAATTATATACCGTACTGTACTTCCAATCCCAAATTGTTGGACAAATTAATAAAGAAAATAAGGTACAAAAAGAAATGAGAGTATTAAGCAGCACATTTTGACCAAAGATAATAAGAAACTGATAGGAAGGAGCTAAAAACCTCAACGTATGTTGACAGTTAGCAGCTGACGAGGAAGCTTCTAACAGTGGCTGTATCCTCCAGCGCGGGACACGTCAACACGAAGAAGAGGCGACGTCAAACTGAAACATCAACGCGCTGGTGGCCAAACTTCCTCAAATCTCCGTGCAGCGGGCTGTCTAAGGTTGGCCAGACTGGCAGTCGACGGCCTGTTGTGTGGCACGGTCAGAGTGCCGATCGGCTCCCGGGGCCGGACCTATACCAGCATGCTATTTTTTTCATTTACGAGGAGCAATTGCGTGCTCCCCGGACTCCGGCGACGTTAAGACTAATCCAGGCCCCACTACAACTTATACACGTCACCATACACAATAGGACCATGAGACACACACAGAAGTATAATATTAACATATTACAGTACAACGTAGATGGCCTCACAAACAAAATCATGCAGCTTAGGGAATTCGTACACAAACAAAACATTCACATAGCACTTATACAAGAAACAAAACTAAAACGCACACACAAAACACCCACCATCCCTGACTTCACGGCTATCCGTCAAGATCGTACTGGGATCACGGGGGTGGACTCATCACTTACATACGTAAAAGCATTAGCTACACTGATGCCACCCAAAACATTACAAACACAATCCAAGCAGATAACACGATAGAAATATAGGCAGTTAACATTAAAACACGCGCAAAACACAACACCACACTCATCACCATTTACATCCCACCAGATAATTCACCTCAGGTGACAGCCAATTACAATCCACAGTTACACAATCTGGCCTCTCTCACTAATGTCATCTTAGGAGGAGACTTCAACGCTAAAGACACTAGTTGGTACCTGCACAACCTGTTAGAAAATCTAGAAGAGGAAGAGCCATTGTTGTCCCAAGGCGATATGATGACTAAGCTGATTGATGCAGCATTGCTTGTATATATTAAGTTAAGGTGTATATATATATCTATTTCATAATTGTAAGGTTAGTGAAAAATTCACTTAATTTAGAGCTAGTATTTTTGGGTTCTTGTGGCATCATTGTTTGGGCACTCTTGTGGCATCATTTTTTTGGGGACTGCGCGTCCTGCCTACTCGTTTGTTGAATGCGGCACTTACAGGGCGTGGTCTTATAGAGAGCTCTCTTGTAATTCGGTTTGGTTGTTTAGATACAAGATTGTTGCATCGTGCAATGGTGCAGGTTGTGTTGTTGTTGCAAGGTTTAGAAAGAAGACCATAAATAGTGCCCCTTTTGTTTTTTATCTTAATTTTATGCAACTGAGGCCTAAGGTAGGCCCACATCGAGTCAGCAACCCTGAGGTAGGACCTAATAGGACCTCCAAGTCCGTAAGTTTTTAGTCTAGCTTAACTTAGGCTGTAGGTTAAACTGGCCCTTTAGAGCTTGGCCGTTCACGGCTCAGCTGGGATTCTGAACCCAATAAAATAAAAAATAACATGGTCCTTCGAAATTGGATTCTAGCCCAAGACTGAGTCAGTGACCATTTTCCGGCAAAGTTCTGATTGTGCAAATTGTAGCCCAAGTTAGGCCTGGACGGGTTGAGCATAATTGAGTTAAGGTCCCAGGGAAGAAAGTTTGGTCGCCCAATTGCGAAACTTGGCCTCTCGTTTGTCGTTGTTTTGGGCCTACATTTTTACCGGTTTGGTTAATTTTGGTTTATTATTCGTAGGCGAAGGTTGCAGGCTTCAGTGCGCCAGTTACTTGGGTGAAAAATTTGGTATTCCATACTGGTGGTTGGTCAGTACCCCAACCAAGCAATTCAATTTATTTGAAAAAAAAAAATTGAGTTTCATCAATTTGGTTAAGTATTTTTGCCAATTCAGCTTATTTGGCACTGAGCCCAATTGTTGTTTGCATTGAAGATGAGTGCAGCCGAATTGAACAAGTTTAAAAAAAGGAGAAACACCTACAAAGGTCTAATTACAAAGGTCACTGCCACTATAGATTCTGCCATAGAGCAAGAGGACTTAAGCTTAGTGACTGCGCAGCTTTCCATATTAGAAACTAAAAAGGTTGCTCTAAGCGAAGTAAATGTTAAAATTGAGGCTCTTATAGAAGAGGATGAAATAGAAAATAACATAATTTACTTTGAAGAGATTATTGATGATATAATTAAAGTATGTCACAGAGCAAACGAGTTTAGCAGCTCAGTACAGTTAGAGACCAGGTCTAATAATGAAACACAACCTCAACAAATGGTGTTTGTGAAGTTAAGGTTAACAGATCTGCAGTTCAATCACCGAGGCTTGTACTCAAAACATTTTCTGGGAGTATTCAGGAATGGCAAGGATGGGCAGACAGTTTTCAATCAGCAGTTCATTCTAGTCAAGTGTTAAGTGCGGTGGAGAAGTTTAATTATTTGCAGTCCCTCTTGGAAGGGGAGGCAGCAAATACAATAGCAGGATTAGCATTAACAGAGGCTAATTATAATGTGGCTTGGGATATATTAAAGAAACGGTTTGGTAAGCCAGAGATCTTAATTAAAAGCCACCTCCGCGAACTTTTAGCTATACCTCCTGTTAATAATCCCAATAGTGTCAAGGAGTTACGGCAGTTATATGATGAATTTGAAGTTAGAACTAGGTCCCTGGACAACTTAGGTGTAAGAATGGAAAGGTATGGTATAATGTTGGTCACTATACTGGAGTCTAAATTGCCTAGCTCAATTTTGCTTGAATTAAGTAGGGAACACTCGACAAAACATGTGTACATCCCCCTTCAGCAGATGTTAAGGCTTTTAAGCACGGAATTAGCAAGACGAGAGGGAATTCAGTTTGCACAGTGGGATGTTAAATAAGGGGACAAAGGCAGGCACAGCACCAAAGTTTCTACAAAAAAGAATAGTCCAGGTACAGTGTCAGCTCTACATGCCTCCTCTTAGAATAAATTAAAGGGAATCAAGGAATGCATATTTTGCGAAGGCAATCACAAGTCATAAATGTGAGGTGGCTGAGGCTTTACCTGTTGAGGAGAGAAAGGACAGGGTAACTAAGTCCACAGCATGTTTTAAATGTTTTTTGAAAGGTCACAGAGTAAGGTTTTGTAAGTTTAAAATTTTGTGCAAAAAAATGCCATGGCCGGCATCAGCCATTATTGTGTGGAAACACTTCTAGTAGGCCTACCCCAGAAGTAGAGACATCAGTGGCACATGCCACTGCTATGAAAGGGGGTAAAAGTAAAGGGGAATTATTGCAAACAGCTGCAGCATTATTAATTGGGAATGATGGAGAAACTACTGTAAGAGTGTTGTTTGATAGTGGTAGCCAGTGTATCCTTATTAAGACCAGAATTTCCAGAAAATTGAAGTTTAAAGAACTTAAGAGGGAAAGTTTAAGAATTTCTGGGTTTGGGGGTTCCGTTCAAAACCGAACCAAAGTTAAGAAGGGAGAAGTTCTGGTAAAGCATTGTCCAGGCACCCAAAACCCAGCTGATTTACCAACACGAGGAATTTCAGTGAAAGATCTTGCACACTCAAGTTTGTGGTGGAATGGGCCAGAGTGGCTAAAACTTGGAAGTGAAAACTGGCCTTCTAATCAGCTTATTGTAGGAGAATGCCAGGCTCAAGAAGAATGGGTGAGTGAAATGAGAAAATGCACTGTGAACAGTTGTCATGTTATGCAGCAGGACCCCATATTGAGGCTTGATGACATTAGCAGTCTGAAAAGGTTGTTAAGAGTGACAGCATGGGTATATAGATTTACAAACAACATTAAGGGAGAAACAAGAAGGGAAGGAATTCTGAACAGTAAGGAGATTCAGCAAGCTAGGCAATACTGGGTCGTATATGTGCAGAAGGAAAAATTTGGTGAAGAGAGGGAATTGCTCACCAGCCGTCCATTACAAGTTCTACCAACACATTCTGCTCTCAAGGGTTTGGATGTGTTTTTGGATCAGGATTTATTGAGAATAGGAGGTAGACTACAGTTTTCTGGGCTTCCAGATGAGAAAAGACATCCAATTTTGCTACCTTCTAGGGGGCACTTTGTGGAACTTTTGATCCTGGATACTCATCATAAGTTGTTACATGTTGGAGTTAGAGAAGTGATAATAGAGATCAGACAACAGTTTTGGATTCCCAAAATTAGACAAGTAGTTAAAAAGGTCTTGCATAAATGTGTGGTTTGCAAGCGTTGGAGTGCAAAGCCTTATTATGAAAAGGTGGCTCCACTTCCAAGAGAACGGTGTGTCTATACTGCCCCATTTGATGTAGTGGGAGTAGACTTCGCAGGTCCAGTCTATGTGTATGAGCAAGGGGAGTCTGACAAAGGTTATATATGTCTTTTCACATGTGCTACCACCAGAACAATCCATTTGGAGTTGGTAAGCAACTTAAGTAGTGATGTATTTCCTTTGGCCTTTAAAAGGCTCGTGAACAGAAAGGGTTTCCCAAATAAAATCATATCGGATAATGCAAAACCCTTCAAAAGGGCTGCAAAGGAACTCAAAGAAGTTTGGTCCTTGCTAAAAGAGGAGGGATTCCAATCCTACTTTTCACACCATGGAGTACAGTGGGAGTTTATTGTTGAGATAGTACCATGGTGGGGAGGATTTTGGGAAAGGCTAGTGAGAAGTGTAAAGTGTCCATTAAAGAAACTTTTAGCTAATGCTCATTTGAGCAAAGAAGAATTCTGCACTGTTTTGTGTGAAGTAGAAGCAATGGTGAACAGTAGGCCTATAACCTTTGTTTATAACAGTATGCAGGATGCAGAGCCATTGACACCAAATCATTTTCTTTGTGTAAACGATTAACATCAAGCCCCATTTGCCAGAAGACTTACAGGCTATCCAGAGCACTCAAGAAGAGTTAACCAGAAGGTTCAAGTACCTTGAAGAGCTACATGGAAGAGGTAGCAGATAGAATACTTGCCAGAACTCAATTATTACCCATCAGGCAATGTAAAGGGCTCTAACGCAAATGGTATCAAGGTGGGAGAAGTGGTAATGATTGGGGATGAAAGACCAAGGCAATGCTGGAAGCTTGGCATAATTGAAGAGTTGTTTGTTGGCAAAGACAATTTAGTTAGGTCTGCACTGGTAAATACTTCAGGAGGAAAATTAAAAAGACCTATACAAAAACTCTATGCTTTAGAAATCAGCAAAAACACGGATAGTCAAGATGAAACATTTGAGTTGCAGCCTCATGGAGAAGGCTTGGCTAAATTTGCAGAAGGTAATGACAACAATGCCTCTTCGGTAGGGAGTGTTAGAAAATCTAGAAGAGGAAGAGCCATTGTTGTCCCAAGGCGATATGATGACTAAGCTGATTGATGCAGCATTGCTTGTATATATTAAGTTAAGGTGTATACAGGGTGTTTCAGGAGGAAAAGTCAATACTTCGGGAGGCGATAGTATCGGTCATTGTGAGAAAAAAAGTTCATATGAACATGTGTCTAATTCTGAATGGTTACCGAGATAGAGCTGCTTGAATCTACAAATACAAAAGCATTGTTAATGGTAATCAAGAAAGAAAGACCAATTACTGTTTCTAACATTTAATGTTTAAACATTGGCATTTTGAATGGTATCAGATACAGAAATGACAAATTTGTTACAGTTTACAATACGTTTTCGAAAATCCCGCCGTCAACCTCAATGTATCCACCTTTCTTTTGTAAACTTGACTTTTCATCCACCCCACAAACAATAATCTAACGGAGAGAGGTCTGGAGACCTTGGTGGCCATTGAATGGGACCACCGCGGCCGATCCATCGACCAGGGAAACTTTGATTTAGGTATTGCATCACCAGACGGGTAGAATGTGGAGGAGCTTCGTCATGCTGAAAGTACATACCAGCGCGTGTAGCCAAAGGAACATCCTCCAATAGTCCTGGCAATTCATTTTGCAGAAATTCTAGGTAACTTTGTCCTGTAAGACGATTCTCTAAAGTAACAGGGCCAATCAGCTGATCATCGATGATACCGCACCACACATTGGCAGAAAAGCGATGTTGAAAATGTTTCCACAGTGGCATTTGGATTTTCGTCTGACCACCGATGAAAGTTACGAGTGTTGTTGATACCGTCACGGGTGAAAGTAGCTTCATCGGTGAACAGCATTAATCGAAGCAATCGGCGATTAACATTTACCCAATGACAAAATTCCAGTCGCATGGCAGCGTCTCCTGGTTGAAGGTGTTATACACGCTGTACATGATATGGATGCAAGCCTTCCTCACGTAATGTTCGCCATACTCTTGAGTGTGGTACACCGAGACGTGTAGAAATTCTTCGTGAGCTAGTAGTAGGACTACGCTCTACCAACTGAAGAATGTTTTCCACTTCATCCACATCTTGTTGACCTTCACGTTCAGATGAAACATGAGCGCTGGGAAGTGTACCAATCTCACGCAATGTGTTGAAAACCCTGGTAAACACTTCGATCCGGAATTCTGCCGTTCGGAAACCGTCGACGGTATTCTGCAACAGCAGCTGTTGCACTTCCATCGCAAAAACCGTAGACATACACCATATCTGCATATTCGGTATATGTGAAGGTGTGTAGCATTCTTAACACTGCTTCAAACACCAAACAATGTTACTCACAACAGTCAGCTGTCGATTGGTTTATGTTGCATGCTTACATTACAGCTTACATGGTTCAAGGTTATAGGGGAGGGAAGGGGGAGGAAGAGCTGCGCGCGCATCAAATTCAAACAGCTCTATCTCCGTAACCATTCAGAATTAGACACATGTTCATATTAACTTTTTTTCTCACAATGACCTATACTATCACCTCCCGAAGTATTGACCTTTCCTCCTGAAACACCCTGTATATATCCATCTCATAATTGTAAGGTTAGTGAAAAATTCACTTAATTTAGAGCTAGCATTTTTGGGCTCTTGAGGCATCATTGTTTGGGCACTATTGTGGCATCATTTTTTTGAGGCACTGCGCGTCCTGCCTACTTGTTTGTTGAATGCGGCACTTACAGGGCGTGTTCTTATAGAGAGCTCTCTTGCAATTCAGTTTGGTTGTTTAGATACAAGACTGTTGCATTGTGCAGGTTGTGTTGTTGTTGCAAGGTTTAGAAAGAAGACCATAAATAGTGCCCCTTTTGTTTTTTATCTTAATTTTATGCAACTGAGGCCTAAGGTAAGCCCACATCGAGTCAGCAACCCTAAGGTAGGACCTAATAGGACCTCCAAGTCCTAAGTTTTTAGTTTAGCTTAACTTGGGGTGTAGGTTAAACTGACCCTTCAGAGCTTGGCCGTTCACGGCTCAGCTGGGATTCTGAACCCAATAAAATAAAAAATAACAACCAAAGCAACACCAGAGGCGCCAACATAGCCACATAACTAAACAGCCTCTTCATTCTTAACAATATAGAAGAACATACACACATACCACATCAAGCAGGATACTCAAATTCCTCCCCAGACATAACGTTCTGTTCCCCCTCACTAGCAACACATACACACTGGAGAACAGAAAAACAGCTGTCATCAGACCACCTGCCCATCATCATTACAACACGTTCTACACTCTGCCCCAACAGCCTCAGGCACACTTACAGAAATTACAAGAAAGCTGATTGGGAACAGTTCAAAATACAGACTGAGGAACAATTCACCACATTAACCAGCACACCCATCATAAACATCAATACAACACTCAAGACATTTAATCAGATCATCAATAATGCAAACAAATACATACCCAAGGGCAATATGAGGAAATACAACCCAAATTACACTAGAGAAATAGCCCACCTCATAAGCAGGGTTGGCAAAAACCCAACTGGTTTTTTGCTGGTAGTTGGGTTTTTGCCAACCCTGCTCATAAGGCAACGTAACAACCTCAAACATAACACACAAAAGCCATAAAACAGCAACTACAACAGCTCAACACAGAAATAAACAACAAACTTAAAGAAAAACAAACAGAAACATTTAGGGAATTCATACCAACACTAAACCACTTCACAGATACATCCAGGCTATACAAGACTATAAACAGCATTACCCACTCTAACAGGGGCATTCACATCTCACACGCGGCTATCTGTCGCAGCCAAAATAATATCCCAACATATACACAAGCTAACATTCTAGTTAATCACTACACAAAGATAAGTCACTTAAACAGAGACAACAACCAAAAACACGCAGACAGACAAACAGCCAAGCACAAGAAAACCTACAGACTCGACACGACCATTACACCCTTCAATACAGACCAGACCACCAAGATCATCAAAAACATTAAGAATTTGAAGGCTACTGGACCAGACAACATATCTAATATACACCTTAAACACTTGGACCCACAGGAAATACTAGCTCTCACACATCAGCACATATTCATACCAACACTGTATTATTCCGGTCATATGGAAACAAGGTAAAATTATTACACTACTCAAACCAAACAAAAATCCAACAGAACCAGCTTCCTATAGACCCATTACTTTACTATGCACACCTTCCAAAGTAACAGAAAGACTAATCTTGCGCTTCCCTCTCATAAACAAAATACTCAACACAAACATAATAACACAAAAGGTGGCTGAGCAACTATCTTTCAGGAAGATACTCATATGTCACATTTAATGGCAAGTCATCCGAAAGCAAGCTTTTTCCGAACGGGGTCCCTCAAGGCTCTGTTCTCTCACCAACACTGTTCAACTTATACATGCATGACATTCCAACACCCATAGATAACAAGCTTACCTTATCATTATATGCAGATGACATCACTCTAACATCCACCCACAACAACATCGAAACCGCTACAAATAACCTACAAACATACATAAATAGTATACAAGACTGGCTCACACACAAAGTAGCGCCCACAAAATCAACCATCACCTTGCTAACAAGCAACACAAAAGAACACCAGATAACTCCACAGATTACACTAAACAATACCAACATTCCACACACTCACAGGACCAAAATACTTGGGGTCACATACAACACATCATTATCTTTTGTAAACCACATTCAGGACATTAAAAACAAATGTACGTCAAGACTTAACACGCTTAGGGTACTAACAGGCACAAACTTTGGACACCAGCAGGAAACAACATTACTCATATACAAACAATATATTCGCTCAGTTATGGACTATGCTAGCCCATGCTGGGCACCCATTATCTCAAACACACACATAAACACCTTACAAACAATACAAAACAACGCACTTCGTATCATTACAGGATGCACTTAAACAACACCAACAGAACACCTGCACACAGAAACAAAAATACTGAAAGTTAGGGAACATTTAGACATGAGGGGAACACAATTCATGGCAGCAGCGACAACTAACCCACAACACCCTTGCCACTACATGTACAATCATGCACCAACACTTCGCACCATTAAGGTAACACCAGAGACATTATAATCAAATACTCCATTCTATACCACGCCCCACAGACATTATACAGTACAGAAAACACATACACACACCTAACCCACAAAGCATTGGCACGACTCGGTCCGAATGCGGTCCTTGGTGCGAAGCCGCCACCCATTGACAGGTCAGAGACCAGCCTGAGCAGATCGGATCGAGTTAACTTGGTACGATTCCGATGTGACATCACCCCAACTTACAGACATATAAACACAGACTAGACAACTCCACAGACGACACCTGCCACCTGTGTCAGGACACACCACAAACAATTGAACACATTATGACAGACTGTACCGCTCTAGCACAACATGGAACACAACACAACATCACTAGTGCGCTTATGGAAAAACTATACGCACTCACAACATGGTATCATATGTGGTACATTTATTTCATAATTAAATATAAATTATTAATTAATTGAATTAAATATCTATACAAAATTGCCTCGGGATTGGCGACATAGCCTATTGGGAATGAAATAATTGAATTGCCATACGTACAAAGAACCTGTACGTATGAATCAGCCCCACATAGCAACAAGAAAACCCAATTTATTATTTAGTCTACCAAAAGGTAGTAGACACAACAAAATCATGCTAGTTCGGCAAATAATACACCAGAACCAAGGAACGGCTCTCAGGGCTGTTTATGTTACAGCGAAGCTTTAAACTGGGAGGATGTCTTTGTCCCCCCTCTAGTTCTGAGTGAATTCCTTATAATTTAAAACCTAATGACTAAAAAAGGATAGGCCTATTCCTTCAGGGGTTTATATAGTGACTGCCTATATTAATTACCTTAAGTAAATTCGTCGCGAAACTCGATCGTGGCGGCCCTACACCGAAGATGATCGTAACGCCCTACATCGAAGCAAACAAAGACCCAACAAAAATAAGGTGAGGCAAATTATTTTCATTCTAGTATACTGTACGTCGCGCAAATCCCGACGCTAGAATTACCGTAATCACTTAAATATAAAAAGGTCCTTTAAACACCTACATATTCATAACTCTCTAACGAAAAAGCATAGGGCTTTTGTCGGTAACCCTCCACTGACGTCTGTTGGAAATTTCCAACGGATGAGGGCACAGGCAATCAACCCATAGCCCTATATAGTTTTTTTCATATGGTGGCCCGTGTGGGGAACTAACCCCTCTAAAATTTACACTGACACACGTAGTGGCTAGGCTTAACTCAGTAGGCCTAACCCTAATTTCAACCATAACCCCACTATAGTTTTTTCATATAGTGGCCTAAAACTGGGAACCGATTCCTTTACCTTTACACTAATCGAAAACAAAGGCTTGTTCATTTAACAGGCATAACTTATTTTAGGTCCTAAAAATAATAGGCCCACAACATTAAGCCTATTTAATAGGTCCTACTCTTCAAATTCAAAACTAAGCCTTGTTAATTTAACAAGCTTAACTCATTTGAGGTCCTATAAAATAATAGGCCCAAACATAAGCCTACTTGGTAGGCCCAACAAATAGGCCTATTTAGTAGGCCCACCTAACTTTACCTTACATAATAGGCCTACCTCTTAAAGTAGGCCTTACTCTTTACACTCAAGGCCTATCCTAATTAAAAACACTAAATTTATAATTGAACCTGAGGTGTAGGTTATAAAATTTATTTCAGCAATTTAACTTACTCATAAGACTCATTAACATCACAAAATTCGACTCAGACCTGTAACATCATAAAATTCGACTCAAACTGTAACATCACAAAATTCGACTCGAACTGTAACATCACAAAATTCGACTCGAACTGTAACATCACAAAATTCGACTCGAACTGTAACATCACAAAATTCGACTCGAACTGTAACATCACAAAGACCTAAAGCAATTGCACGAATTCAAACCTACACCCACCTAACACCTATTCGTGACCCTATTCCAACCTATTCGAAGTCCTATTTGACATATAGGCCCAACCTATTCTAAGTCCTATTTGACATATAGGCCCAACCTATTACCTACTCGAAGTCCTATTTGACATATAGGCCCAACCTATTCTAAGTCCTATTTGACATATAGGCCCAACCTATTACCTATTCGAAGTCCTATTTGACCAATATAGGCCCAACCTATTCCAATTTGACATATAGGCATAAAACAGACAAGGCTTGATATAAGGGTCTCAAATGCAACGTTTGAGGATCTTTACTCAGCCAAATTGATTAACCAAACCCAAAACCCAAAAATAAAACCCTATAACAAAATACACATTTACACACATACGTACGGTACAGTATATAAATATATACATACGACTTCAAACATCCAATTCTTCTTTTAAAAGAAGAAACACAACAGATTTCATTAACAGACACATACATTCCTTGCAAACAGATTGGATTCCTTCAAAACCCCAAACCTTCCAGACCTACCTGTAGGATATACAACATTTACTCATTCATAACTACGGGTATTAATTTCATTGGAGTGGTGAATCCAAGTTTTGAAGACCAACTGGATTCGGAGGAATGATACACATACACACACACACACACACACACACTACTCTTTCAATGTGTCTCAAACACAACAACCTGTCTAAACATAACCAAGGATCGGAGAGTAAAAGCTTTTATTGCTGCGCTCTGATTCTGTGCACATAATTTTGTGCCAAAAATTATATGGTTAGACAGTGACACGTACAAACAAACTACTCTACTCCAAAGGGCCTTGGCCTACCCTTGGCCATAGCCCAACAAATTCATCAAAGGGCTGATGGCCTACCCTTGGCCATAGCCCAACAAATCATCAAAGGGCCTTGGCCTACCTTGGCCATAGCCCAACAAATTCATCAAAGGGTTGATGGCCTACCTTGGCCATAGCCCAACAAATTCATCAAAGGGTGATGGCCTACCCTTGGCCATAGCCCAACAAATTCATCAAAGGGCTGATGGCCTACCCTTGGCCATAGCCCAACAAATTCATCAAAGGGCTGATGGCCTACCCTTGGCCATAGCCCAACAAATTCATCAAAGGGCTGATGGCCTACCTTGGCCATAGCCCAACAAATTCATCAAAGGGCTGTTGGCCTACCTTGGCCATAGCCCAACAAATTCATCAAAGGGCTGATGGCCTACCTTGGCCATAGCCCAACAAATTCATCAAAGGGCTGATGGCCTACCTTGGCCATAGCCCAACAAATTCATCAAAGGGCTGATGGCCTACCCTTGGCCATAGCCCAACAAATTCATCAAAGGGCTGATGGCCTACCTTGGCCATAGCCCAACAAATTCATCAAAGGGCTTGGCCTACCTTGGCCATAGCCCAACAAATTCATCAAAGGGCTGATGGCCTACCCTTGGCCATAGCCCAACAAATTCATCAAAGGGCTGATGGCCTACCTTGGCCATAGCCCAACAAATCATCAAAGGGCTTGGCCTACCTTGGCCATAGCCCAACAAATTCATCAAAGGGCTGATGGCCTACCTTGGCCATAGCCCAACAAATCATCAAAGGGCTTGGCCTACCTTGGCCATAGCCCAACAAATTCATCAAAGGCTGATGGCCTACCTTGGCCATAGCCCAACAATTCATCAAGGGCTTGGCCTACCTTGGCCATAGCCCAACAATTCATCAAGGGCTGATGGCCTACCCTTGGCCATAGCCCAACATATTCATCAAGGGCTGTGGCTCCGGCCATAGCCAACAACATGGTCTTGTGGCCTCCCTTGGCCAGAGACCAAACAACAAGGGTCTTGTGGCCTCCTTGGCCAGAGACCAAACAAAAAGGGTCTTGTGGCCTCCCTTGGCCATAGGCCAAACAACACAAAAACAGTACAGGATTCAAAGCCCCAAGCCCTCCAGATCTACCTGTGGAGGAGTAAATTTACTCCACTAAAACTACGGGTATTGACTAGTCTGAAGTGGTAGGAGGTTTGAATACAGTACAAACTCTTTCTAATTCTCCTAAATTAAATGAACAAATAACAAAAGACAACAATGGGAACATTGAACCAAACAATTACACGAAAACACTTGGAATGCTTTGGTTTTTAAAACAGAATTCCGAACACGATGACACTCTTTGCACAAAGAGTTATAACTTAAATCCAAATGCCGATACAAAAAGACAAGTGCTTTCAGAATCATCCAAAATTTTCGACCCCATTGGATTATATTTACCAGCAACCATAAGATCCAAAACCTTTTGCAAGACTTATGGAAAAAGAAAATTGATTGGGATGAACCACTTTCAGTGGAAGACCAACTTCATTGGAAAAAATTAGCCACAGACTTGAACAAAGTTCAAGACATCTACGTACCAAGATGTGCTGGCTACAGATTGAAATCGCAAACACTACACATTTTTACAGATGCCAGCACACAAGCTTATGGGTGTTGTGCCTATTTAACAAGTGAAAATGAAAGTAACTTGGTTTATTCAAAGGCAAAAGTGGCACCCTTAAACCAAAAGAAAACTGTACCACAACTTGAATTATTAGCTGTCTCATTGGGAGTTAAAACAGCAAACTTTCTTTCACAAGTGTATAAAGAAGTTGACATAACAAACATTTACTTATGGACAGACAGTCAAATTTGTCTAACATGGGTGACCAACACAGATACAACTTCTTGCAAAAATATATTTGTGAAAAACAGACTAACAGAAATCAAAACTGCAAACACAAACCTTGGTATCAAATTTAGGTACATAAAAACAAAAGAGAATCCTGCAGACTTTTTGACAAGAGGGCTCTCTTACAAGCTGTTGAAAACAAATAAAATCTGGTATGAAGGGCCCGAATGGCTAACATGTGAGGATCTTTGGCCAGCCAAAGTAGTTAACCTCACACTCAACTCTACAACAACTGAAAAGATCACTGAGGACAAACCTATATTTGACTATCACCTTTATTCAGACCTAAACAAACTCTTGAGAATTACAGTCTATTGCTGCAAGTTTGTCAATAGCTACCTTCTCAAACACTGTCCTCAGAAAGCCTTTTCTAACTTAACAGAAACTGCAACAAAATACTGGCTCAAACAGATACAAGCTTCAGAATTTGACAAGGAGTTGAAGTATCTTAGGTCCAGTAGCACATTAAACAAAGGTATTCCTTCACTTGTCATGGATCTAAATCTGTACCTGGATACAGAGGGTCTGATAAGGTGTAAAGGAAGGCTTAACAAGTCAACTTTGACTTACAACTCTAAGCACCCAATTCTTCTTCCAAGGAGAAATCACTTCACAAAACTCATCATCAGGGATACCCACAACAAAATACACCACATGGGAGTCCCACAAACCCTGACAGAGCTGAGAAAAACTTACTGGCTACCAAAGGGTAGAACTGAAACAAAGAAAATTTTAAACACATGCATTCCTTGTAAACGTATCCATTCACGACCCTTTAAGACCCCAAGCCCTCCAGACCTACCTGTGGAACGAGTAACATTTACTCGGCCATTTGAAACCACGGGTATTGACTACACTGGAGCGGTAAATGTGAGTTTTGGAGACAAAATGGATTCAAAGGAATACAAAGTGTACATTGTACTCTTCACCTGTGCTGCCACACGTGCCATATGTCTAGACATAGTAGAAGATCTGACAGCAGAAGCTTTTATTGCTGCTTTCAGACGATTTTGTGCACACAATTCTGTACCCAAAACTATATGGTCAGACAATGCCACATACTTCAAATCTGGTGAAAGAATTATTCATCAGATTTGTGACAGTGAAACAGTACAAACTCATTTAACCAAACACAACATAACCTGGAAGTACATTCCTGTTAATACACCATGGTATGGTTCAATTTGGGAAAGAAACATACAAACTGTAAAGAACTGCCTTAAAAAGACTATTGGGACAAAACATCTACAACTTTTTGAACTCATGACTATTCTGTCAGAAATTGAAAATGTTGTCAACAACAGACCATTAACTTATGTGGGAGATGGTATTAATGAGCCAGAACCTCTCACACCAAACCACCTAATTAAGGGAGAAACAGTAAACATGTTACCAGAATCTGAACATAACAGTACAGAGGATCCAGATTGGGAAATAGGACACAAAGAACTCAACACAAAATACAACATTTGACACAAATCAAGACTCAATTTATAACAAAATGGAGAGAAGAATACTTAACAAGTCTTAGAGAAAGACATAAACAATTAACAAAACAAAGTTGGAATGATTCAGTCAAAATTGGGGACATTGTGTTGATACATGACAAGACACCAAGACAACATTGGTCAATGGGAAAAGTCTTGGAACTCAAAACTGGTGAAGACGAAGTTACCAGGGTTGTAAAACTGAAAACAGCAACTGGTGAAACCACCAGAGATATCACATTACTATATCCTTTGGAGTGTGGGGCTAAATTAGAACCATTACCCCAAAGGATGGATCAGGATACTATTGGGGAGGAATCTCTCAATGTGCCTGATGTAACTCAGACTAAACCAGACAGGCCTCAAAGAAAGACTGCTTTGAAAGCCAGACAACTTTTACAAGAAAAAATTAAGACTGGTGACTTATAAAACTTACACAAACTGAGCAAAGTTAAAATGCTTAATAACTTTACTTTAATCCCATAAATTTCCTATACCTAAAGGGAGTCAAACTGATTGACATAACTTTAACTAAACTTGAGAAGTTGGCCTCTTGAACTTTCATATTTGAATAGGTCTTGAGTAACCCTCTCTTCCTAAATTTCTACTTCATTCTTTTGATCCATTTTACATGTTTTACACAGTTTGTCAAAAAATTTTGATCTATAACATACAAATTTTTCTCCGGCCCCCCCCAGTATATGGAAAAACTATACGCACTCACAACATGGTATCATATGTGGTACATTTATTTCATAATTAAATATAAATTATTAATTAATTGAATTAAATATCTATACAAAATTGCCTCGGGATTGGCGACATAGCCTATTGGGAATGAAATAATTGAATTGCCATACGTACAAAGAACCTGTACGTATGAATCAGCCCCACATAGCAACAAGAAAACCCAATTTATTATTTAGTCTACCAAAAGGTAGTAGACACAACAAAATCATGCTAGTTCGGCAAATAATACACCAGAACCAAGGAACGGCTCTCAGGGCTGTTTATGTTACAGCGAAGCTTTAAACTGGGAGGATGTCTTTGTCCCCCCTCTAGTTCTGAGTGAATTCCTTATAATTTAAAACCTAATGACTAAAAAGGATAGGCCTATTCCTTCAGGGGTTTATATAGTGACTGCCTATATTAATTACCTTAAGTAAATTCGTCGCGAAACTCGATCGTGGCGGCCCTACACCGAAGATGATCGTAACGCCCTACATCGAAGCAAACAAAGACCCAAAAAATAAGGTGAGGCAAATTATTTTCATTCTAGTATACTGTACGTCGCGCAAATCCCGACGCTAGAATTACCGTAATCACTTAAATATAAAAAGGTCCTTTAAACACCTACATATTCATAACTCTCTAACGAAAAAGCATAGGGCTTTTGTCGGTAACCCTCCACTGACGTCTGTTGGAAATTTCCAACGGATGAGGGCACAGGCAATCAACCCATAGCCCTATATAGTTTTTTTTCATAGCGCTGAACCTCTGGTCCACTCCGGAGAATGCAACCGGTTACCTGCGTGCCGCCGGCTTGCTCGATCAGGGTGGGCTGATCGGCTAAACAACAACTAACTGTTGTCCACCCATGCCCTACATTCTGCTCACCAGGGTGACTAGCTGCCAAGCAGGTTTGAAAAGTCCCTTGAGGCATGGCCACATTACCAATGGTCTCAGCAGCATTGCCTTCTGTTACAGTTAATTTGTTGTTTGTTTGTGTTAGAGATTCATCATATGTCAGACTATGCAGTTCAGGGTAGATACGTACTACCTGCTGCCCACTGTTAGGATGGTTGCTCATGTTCGTACAAGTTTTTATGTCAGTGGACTTTTCTTTCAGAACTTGAGTAAAGTACCTTACCGTTTTCTCTCCCTCCTCTAGTTTGGATATACAGCTCTGCTGAGCTGCGAGAGAAAATGGTGTGAGAATAGGAGCGGCAGGCCTCCTATCCTGAGGATCACTATGCTGTGTCGTGGTGATGGCGGTATTCCTGTCTGGCTTGGCAGTTTGCCTACTGCTCATCTCAGCTGAGATCCTAGCGGTCAGTTTTCTGTGTTCCGAGGTATGCTGCTACACAGTGGCGGCTCGTGACTAAAAATTCTAGGGGTGCTGTCTCTAAGAATGGGTTGAAATAATTACTGAAATAAAAGGATGAGCATTGAGCAATGAATAAAAGTTTCAAAAGTTATTGAAAAAGTTATTCAGGGTGCTCATCCTTATATTGTTCTTGATTATTTCAATTGTAAATTAAAAATTTAGGGGTACTGCAGTTCCGCAGTGCCTACCGACGAGCCGCCACTGCTGCTACATATATCTTTTAGCTCTCTGTTTTGGCCATGCTAGGTATGCAGGCCACCTTTCAGTCGCTGCATCTCATCTTGAAGTGATTCTATTTCACTTAAGAGTACAGTCACATCAATAGAGTCGAAACATATAGGTAGCAAGACCAGGTTCTCACTTGCAAATATGGGCCTATCGTTAGTAACCGTTATTTCCAAAATCTTTTTAAAGGTTGAGCACATTTTTTTTCACCTTCGTGATGGATAAGCCTCTTGTCAGAGTTCCCATTGATTGGGTATAATGTAAACAATTTTGCTTCAGCAGTTTCTATCTCTTCACCACTGTAATGTTTTTCACATAATGTGATTATCGTGTCAGTGGGTAATAAGTCAATCTTCACATTAATGACACACAAAATGTTGTTGATAACAACACTTGGCCAATCTGAAGATCTTTCCGCCATCGTTTAGTTCCGAAATCCTAGCCTATGGTGACTCTGACGCGGCTGTGCAAGTTTTCCACGTTGGCCTTAAGCCCTTAACCAACGTCACAGCAACTTTTATCCGTAATTAAAATGTTTAACTTTCACATTTATATATTAAGCTAATAGTAAAAGTTAACTAATACTTTGTAATACTTTTTATTATTTATTATACTTATTATTTATGCTAAAAACACTGATTATACCAAAACTTGAATACTGCTCAGTCTTGACGTCCCCATATAAAAAGGAAGAAACAAATAGACTAGATGAAACTCAGAGGCATTTCACAGCAAAGATTGATGGCTGCAAAGAGCTCAACTACTGGGAGAGACTATATAAACTAAATTTGTACTCCCTGGAAAGAAGAGAGAGGTACACCATAATCTATATATGGAAAATTACCGAAAAAATGGTACCAAACCTCCAGAGCTGTGACTAGTGGCGCTAAAAAGCGCCGCTAGTTTTTTAATAGCACCACCACTAGCGTCGCTAGATTTTCAAACTACTAGCGCATTTACCAGCGCCGCTAGTTTTTTAAATAAAAATTAACGCTATGCGCTAGCGCTAATTTTTATTTCAAAAATGAATTTAAAGTCCTTCTATTCCATACGAGTTTGAACGTTTCAAACATGTGTGAACATGTATACCAGGATTCCCAAAGTGGTCTGTACAGACCCCCAGGGGTCTGTAGGAAGCTTCCAGGGGGTCTCTAAGCTTTTGGAAAAATAGTAACATTAACTATATTAAAATAAATTTCCATTTCACACTAGACATTCGGTAAGTGTTTATTAAACTGGTTTAATGAGCGTAGAATGTTTAATTTTACATTAATTTAAAAGCTATCTATGCTTATGAAATATACTATAGTTTGTAACTGAATTCATAATTTTTTTTGTGGGGGGTCTATGTAAAAGTTTGGGAACCCCTGATGTATCCGATTAAACACTTCAATTCCGGCAAGTGCAGCAGTGGAAAGGATTTTTTCGACAGGAAAAGATATATTAAAGCCGAAAAGGTCCTCGTTGTCCGATTCAAATTTTGAAAAACTGTTGTTACTAAAATTAAATAATTGTCCTAGGTCGTTGTAATAAAGTACTACTGAAACAAGTTGATACGGTTGATACCTAAATTAGCTTGATTATATTGTATTGTTTTTTCTACTTGATTTGAATAATTACAAATATATTACTTGAAATACTTCTGTTGTATATATGATATATCAAATAATTAAATAAAAGAAATGTATTGTTTTCTGTGGTATTAGGTATTTTTTATGTTATAGCTAGATTTAAATAAATATACTGGATTTAAATAAATAAAAAGTTTTGTTACACTGGATTTAAATAAATAAAAAGCTTTGGTTCTATAGTATAATTGTTTCATTTAAACATTCTTTTTGACAATATTACTGCATAGAAGTGTAACTAACATAATAGGTATTTTTTATTTGTTATAGCTAATATTGAAAACTAGCGCTAGTGCTAGCGTCGCTAAATTTTGAAATGACTAGCGTTAGCGCTAGCGCCGCTATTATTTTGCCTCATTAGCGCTAGCGCTAGCGGCACTAGTTTTCATGAGTAGCGCGCACAGCTTTGCAAACCTCAAACTAAACCCAATTACCATTCAAACAACACTGGGAAATAGGAAAGGCAGGATGTCTAGTCCCAAATTAAAGGCCTGACAATGGACCTCCTCAACACTGAAGGAAAATAGCTTGGTTGTCAGGGGGCCAAGATTTTTTAACCAGCTTCCAAAGGACCTCAGAAACGTTTCAGGGTCAAAGTTGAAGTCTTCAAGAGAAGACTAGATGCCTGGCTCAGGACGGTACCAGATGAGCCGGGAGTGCTTCGTTATGTCCGATGGAGAGCGCAAGAAAGCAACTCGCTCCTCCACCAAGCCAGACCTAGAGGCGGGGCCACCAGCTTGACCTTCGTGTGAAGAGAAACCAACGCACGGAACAGCAACGAGGTTAACTTCCATAGCGCGTAAGTTTGTAAATATATCTAAAGTAATAAAAACTATTTATTTATTTGCTTGGTCTTTCATTGAAGATTTCAAAGCATTTACCTGGCTTTGTAAATACGAGGGCCACTCAATATATTTTGCCCCACCTTTTTTTTTCTTTTCAAGTTTCCTTGTAAGTTCCAAAAATTTTGTACACAAGTACAGTAGTTACATACCTTTTTTACAAGTTTTTATTTTTCCACAGTCTCCATCCTTTTCTACGGCTTTCCTCCACCTCGAAACAAGGGCCTTTATTCCTTGCTGGTAAAAGTCTGCTGGCTTCCGCTGGAGCCACCTCTTAACTTCCTCAACAACCTCATCGTCACTCTGAAACTTTCTTCCACAAATAGTATCCTTGATTGGCCCAAACAAATGGAAGTCTGAAGGTGCCAGATCCGGGCTGTATGGAGGGTGGGGTACCAGAGTCAAGCGCATTTTTGTGATGGCCTCTCTTGTTTGCAAACTGTTGTGTGATCTTGCGTTATCGTACAAAAGAAGGACGTCTTCCAGTTTTCTCTCCGGTCGAACTCGCTTTATACGTCTCTGGAGTCTCTGTAGGGTAGCAATATATGCCTCCGAGTTCATTGTTTGTGCTTTCTTCATAATGTCCACCAGAATCACCCCTTTCATGTCCCAGAAGATGGTGGCTATAACCTTTCCTGCAGAGGGAGCCATTTTGAACTTTTTCTTGCGTTGGGAGTCTGCGTGATGGCACTCCATGGATTGATGGATTGGCGTTTTGTTTCAAGTTCAAAGTGGTGTACCCAAGTCTCATCCCGTCACAATTCGTGAAAGGAAGTCATCCCCTTCTGTCTCGTATCGAACCAACGACTCAGAAGCAATTCCTTTTTTTTGGGCTTTGTGATCTTCAGTCAGTTCGAGAGGAACAAACCGTGAACACACTTTTGAGTATCCCAGTTGTTGAATTGTCGTATTCACACTTTCTTCACTAATTCCTAGCTCCAGTGATAGCTCCTTGTATGTGACGCGCGATTTGATCGAATGATGCTGTTAGCACGTTGCACAGTGTGACATGTGACAGCCGATGCCGGGCAACCGCTGCGTGGTTCATCATCAAGGCTGGCTCTCCCTTTCTCTGATGCTCTCACACGTTTAGACCAGCGTCCAACTGTGCTTCGATCAACAACAGCATCTCCGTAAACGTTTTGTAGACGTTTGTGAATATTTCCAACTGTTTCCTTCTCTGCGGTTAAGAACTCGATAACAGCTCTCTGTTTACGGAGCACATCACTGTCAGACGCCATTTTCGAAACTGCGTTAATCATCGGTTTTATACAAGGGCGTTT
Organism: Bathynomus jamesi; assembly: GCA_023014485.1. Classification (NCBI taxonomy): domain Eukaryota; kingdom Metazoa; phylum Arthropoda; class Malacostraca; order Isopoda; family Cirolanidae; genus Bathynomus; species Bathynomus jamesi. The sequence goes on along the minus strand of JAJOZX010002644.1, from coordinate 176,784 downwards.
AAAAGTGGTTTTATACAAGGAGGGGAGGTTCAAACTGGAAAAATCCGGTTATGTGAAGCGCAGAAAGTTCAAACTTACGGCCCAAAAGACATTTTAACCCCATGGCCTATTATTTAGCTAAGAAAAAAGGGTGGGGCAAAATATATTGAGTGCCCCTAGTATATCTAAAATAACAAAGTTATTTACTCAATATATATAAGGGATGAATTTCACACTTCAACACGTGAAATAAAGGGACTAGTATGTTTCATGGACTGCTCTCGATTTTCCTACGAAATTGCAAACAAGAGCAGTCGATGACCCTGATTTTGTTTCTGCAATCGGTTTTCTTGAGAAATTATAAAGAAAGATGTTATTGGATATTGAATAAATTTATTTACTGAAACGACGCAATACACTCCAACATCTTTTTGAATAAGTCCGAGTTGGTGTGGCGCTTACGCCAGGTTAGGTCAGGTTAGGTTAGGTCAGGTTTCTCAAGAAAACCGATTGCAGAAACAAAATCAGGGTCATCGACTGCCCTTGTTTGCAATTTCGTAGGAAAATCGAGAGCAGTCCATGAAACATACTAGGTCCGAAATAAATAAATGATGCATACCGACAAAGAATAATGAAAAGCAATTCAAAAACCTTTCGTGTATTCAATAGTACACCTCGTCAGGGAATGATTCCCTGATGAGGTGTACTGTTGAATACACGAAAGGCCTTGGAATCGTTTTTCATTTTCCCTGTCGGTGTGCATCCTATATATATGTTACAGTCAATGTCTAAAATAAGGCAATTTGTAAGTTGACTGAAATTTTAGGCAATTTGTTAAATGTTCGATTTACTTAATACCTAATTAAACCTAACCTTGCCATGAATTTTTAGGCAACATATCGGGAAATACGAGTGGGCATGCATATGCAGCATTACTAGAAAGGTTAGATTAGGTTTTGTGTGCATCACAATTTGATACACTGCCTGAATTTCAGTCAATTTATAAATTGCCTAATTTTACGTATTGACTGTAACATATACCGGGTGGGCCAAAAAAACTATTACCCTGATTTTGAACACTATAATTTTACCTTTATCAAATGTTATTTGTACAATCAATAGATGTGTCCTGTATAGAATTTCATGGTCTATCTCGTGGTGAAGTTGGATTTCTGCTAACTGTAACCATTATTTTGTAATTTGCTGTTACACAGACACGGGTAGAAAAACTTTGTTTCTATTCAGTTACCTAATTAATCAAGTCCAAGATTATGCGGAATGTGCCCTCCTCCATTATCAATGCACGCTCGCAACCTTGACTTCTCCCTTATCGACGGCAGTACCGCATCAAGGATTTTTTCTTGGTAATAAGCAGCAGTGATTTTGGTATTTTGATCAACAAAAACAATCTCTGACTTCCTAACTTTGAAATAAAGCTGGAAATCATGACTTTTTGAGAAAAATGCAGACGTTCCCTGCAAAGTCGATCTAGACTGATAGATTTTTTGTCCTGTCTTGCATAAATTCAGTCATTTTGGGTTTATTGTTGAGCAACCGTAAAGGTCTTCTAGTTGCTGAACCATATTTTCGACACTTCGCACTTCTCTGCAGAGCATTTTTTAAGCTTTTTCCCACTGGGCGACAAAGGCAGATCGGGAAGTGGGGGGGGGATTAAGGCAGGGGTGTGCTGCCAATTTCTTAACAACCGGTTCTGATACAGATAGGAGTGTAAATCGGCGAGCGCCAATGGCGCGGGTCATTAAGCTATGGGATTTTGGGTGAGCGGTAGCTCCCCCAGCGCATTTTAGCTTTTCCAAACAGCATTTTGTAACATTTTGGCAGAAATTATTTAATATATTCTTTATACTCACTAATGACATAATTATCTAAAAATAAACTAATTTTTCATCAAAAATAAATAAATATTGAAACGACCACTGCTTGTGATACTACTTATATTTTTCTATAAAATCCTGAAAAAATTTAAAAAAATTTAGATATAAAAAATTTCTACTGACTTAAATATTTGTTAAAAACAAACAAACGGTTCGGTGATCCAATCAAAATTTAACAACCGGTTCGAGCGAACCGGTCCCAGCACACCCCTGGATTAAGGATACTATGGATCCGGATGTTCCCTAATCAGGCCACCATCCCCGTGTGGTCTGAAATAACACTAGCATTATCTATATATAAATATTCAATGTAAATTTCATATTTACATTTAGGATAAACGGTTCTAACTGTGGCATATGTGCATGTATTATATGTATTTCTATGGCTTCCAAGACAATTCTACTTTTACAAATTTTGAAAATTCCTTGTCGCCCAGTACCCTAAAATTTAATTTACTGGGCGACAAATTTTCTTCACTGGGCGACATGAATGTCGCCCACTCACTAAAAAAAAATGCTCTGCTTCTCTGTCTGGGAATCGATCAAACAGAGCACGACATTTTTCAACTCTTGCTTGCTTATTTGATCCAGAGAGCTTATGAACTTCGATTCTTTGTACTATCCGAGTGTTTTGGCTCCTCTTGCGGGGTGAGACAAGGCTCCTTGCTCTCCCCTATGCTGTTTAATCTGTATATTGACGGATTAATTGCTTCACTTAATGAGGCAACAGTAGGATGTTGTATAGATAACACAAGGATAAATAACTTAGTTTATGCCGATGATATGGTGTTAATAAGTCCCTCTGTTAAAGGTCTGGATCGGCTACTAAATGTCTGCGAAGTGTATTCGCAGAAACATGATATTCTTTTTAATGTTACAAAAACTAAGGTTATGCAATTTCATCCTAAAAGCTGTAATCAGCCAGCTGATATAAGGTTTAAAATGAATGGTGAAGTAATTGAGGAAGTACAAGAGTTTAAATATTTGGGTCAAACTATTACCAGCTCCTTGAGTGATGACTCGGATATAAGAAAACAATCTCGAAGCCTGTGTGCTAAAGCGAATATGACCATAAGGAACTTTCATTTCTGTACAAGTGAAGCTAAAGAGACACTCTTTCGTACTTTCTGCAGTAATATATAAGGTCAGCAACTCTGGGTGAATTATAAAAAAGGTTCTGGCAGAACCCTAAATTTGCTGTACAACAGGTCTTTTAGACTCTTACATAAATTACCCCGGAGATGCTCAGCTTCGCAAATGTTTGCTACCCGCAATGTCCCGAGCTTCCCGGAGGTAACAAGACGTGCTCAACACATTCTAATGCAAAGAATTAAAAAATCAACCAACCCGATCATCCAAGCTATCCATGAGTCCTGCCATTTATCCTCTAAGCTATGGACTTCTTGGTACGAAAACGTCTGTCTGTAGCTCCACTTAACTTCGACAGTGCAGTATTATTTCTAATCAATTGTATATATTTCTATCCTTAGTGTATGAACTGTCATTGTATTAATAATATTTGTCATATGGAATATAGTCTGCCAATAAACCTTTTCATTTTCATTTTCAAAACATTTAAGACCTAGATCATCTTTTACTATACGACGAACACTAGAGCGAGAAATACCAGTAGTTTTTGAAAGTTCTCTAACGGACTTGTAGGTGTTGGGCCGTTCTTCTTCACTGCATATCATGGATGAAACCGTGTCAATAGTTTCCTCAGTACGTGATGTTTTTGGCCTTCCACTGCCTTCTTTTCGTTTGGTCGACCCTGTGATATCGATTTTCGTTATGAGATATTGAGGTCCACGTATCGTCCATCGTTTATTTGGAAACTCTTTCTTCATTCGTTTTGCACTCCAGTATTTCTCCTTACGCAGGTTCAATATCAATGTTTCATCTTCCAAAGACTATTTCATTATGTTATAACTCGTTCACCAACTATAGCAGAATGATGGTCTGAAATGAAAAAGAAAATAAATTAATTATTTTGTGTAAAAATTAGGAAAATTAATTATTTTTATTTATGGAGAAACTGACTGTCATCTGAAAGTATCAGTTGCTGACTTTGACCGCCTTTCAATTGAGCACCATATTCTGATACCCCCTCTCCAGTTGTGAGCCTGTACCTCTACTCCTTGGGCGTTGAATCTAGATTCAAAGCTAGCGTTTGAAAGAATAAAAGTATGGTACAACATACGGCCTCAACAGTAAAATCAATATACAGGGTGAGCCACAATATTTTTTTCAAAAGTTGGTTGTGTGTTTTGCCCACCCTGTATATGTTTCGTGTATGTGCACGGGTATATATAATCACCTTTTGTTTCATCATTATGTTAAGAAATAGTTAACTAATGAACCTTCGCCTCACCTATAAGATCTAATGGCTACTTTGAAAGTATGATATTATATTGGTTGCTTAATTATTTCCATAGGAATTATACACTTCATTTATACTAATAATTTAACATGCCCACTAAATCCATCATTGTTAATTTATTTCACTGTTTGAAGTTTGGGTGTTTTTTAAAATTACTTAACTTTTCAAGGTGTACAATGTACCGTACTGTACATACAACTGAATAAGCTAATCACGCGATGTTTGTTAATACGGTATGCGAATAAACGGGAAAATATAGGACAAGTATTTTTTATGAGTGAATATACTACACTATAATATTTCTCTGATACCGTAGATACAAGTAATATATTTTTTAAGTCTTCAGAACCTAACCTATTTTCCTCGTAAGATCTTTGACATTAGATGACGCAGATCATGACATCGCGTGGGTTTTTCAGAACTTAACCCCAAAGCCTACAGGCTTGTAGTAACCCCGCGTTATCATCATATTCTATTTGACTATGATCAAAGCCTACCAATATCTAGTCCGTCCAGGGTGGCTCGCATTATATAACATGTAAATTTTCATTAAAAAAAAAAATGGTCAAATTTTTCAGCCAGCAAGACATCAACATTTATTTCAGCTCACGAGTCATTTCGATTTTAAATGCATCTTCACAAAGTTTGCCCCACTGGCTTTGGATGTGAAGCTCAAAATTTGAGGGCTGTGTATTTTGTAAATTTATTATAAATTTATTTTTTCTCAATTTATTTATTTAATAATAATAATAATAATAATAATAATAATAAACGTTTGAAATTTTCTCCGAACGTGATTTAACTAGATATAGGTAGGCTTTGCTATGATAATCAATATTAATAATAAGAATATCCAAACTGCTGTATTCATGCAAACAAACAAAATAAATAAGTAAAATGACACAAGACAAAATTCCTTGACCTCCGGCAAAATATTTGAAAGAGAGAAAGAAGAAAAAAAGAAAAAATGAGTTGTCAACTAGGGAATATTTTTTAATATAGCTGGTGGTAACCGATGTTCTACGATGGAGGCATGGAGGGGTGGTTACAATTTAAGTGCGAAGTTGTCGTACAGCAAAACGGATGTGAATCGTAACGCTGTTTATTTATGCAATCATTTACATAATAACTTAACGTGTGTGGTGAAATATATCGGCAACATTTACTGTGAATTTCATTATCAAAATGTAAAATAAGAGAACCACCCAAAATTAACTTAGCTTATATGTAATGTGGTGGGAGTGACGGAGTTATTTCTCACCATCACGCAATTTTCTGTAGGCTGTTGGCCTACCGAAGTGTGAGGTTAAGAAATAAGTTTTAAGTGTTGAAGAGAATGTGTAATCGTAGGAGCCTCATAATGTGCATTTGTCTAGACGTATTTAAATTTTTTTGTGTGTAGGAAGTATAATAGGCCCTAGTCCTAATGTGCAACAAGACCCATTTACTAGAAATCTTATTTGGCCATTATTGTAGCCTAGTATTTATAAAGACTACTATTTTTAGCGTAAAGTACATGCAGATGACTAGCCTTATTCTCTTTAATATCTAGATTAAACTTTCTAGGCCCATAGACCTAGCATATAGGGAAGGATCGGCAATATTTCGCTGTTAAGGGTGTGAACATAGGAGCAGGATACATTTCATCGCGCGTAAACTAAGTGGAACACCTGAATTATTAAAAATTCTCTTACGTAACATAGGACCGATATAAGAACATAAGAAACTTCAGGGTGATTTGTTAGTTTTGAAGTAAAAATTTAGGTACTTTCCTGTTATCTCGGACCCCAGGATTGATAATTGGTTAGGGTTTAGTCGTGATATTTTTGTGATATTTTATATATATAATTTGGTTCAACATAATTTAGTACTGTCACATTATTAGTTAGAATTTAGAACCGTAAAAGCGAGGATAACCTGGGGTCCGCGATAACAGGAAAGTACCATCATTTATATAAACTACTATAAAAATACATTTGTGCAAGATTTTCAGGCTTCGTTATAGGAGACTATGTAGGCAGTCATTATAGGCTACTGATGAGATATCCGCATATAATTCTATTTTAACAACAGGAAGGAACGACTATTTATCATATTCGGCTTGTCCTAATTTGACACTTCACAACTTATCGCTGCGAGTGTTCGACAGTTTTTTAGGGTATGAGGTCATTATATATATATTCTGTCGAAAGGAAATATTCGGCCATTTTATCATCCGTACTTAATTCTCATAAATATTTTTAGAATTACACGACTTCCGACAGAGTATCGTGCAATAAAGAATAGTGTATGTGAAGTGTGTACAGCTGAACACCAAGACTCTACACAGAGACTGTCTTTGAATTAGATGCACTCTAATTAGGCCTAGCCTAGCCTCTTTCCAAGTATTCCTCCGCGAACCGATTCAGTTAAATTCCAGTCCGACCGTATTTCGGCTATGTAGTTCCTTTTCTATCTTCACCTTCAACCTAAACCATCCTTACGTCACCCACGATTTCCTTTCTTCGTGTAACTGGTTAAAAATGCGAGTCTAACCGGATGTTAATTTTAGTTTTAGTATTATCAGTAACTTTAACCGGCTATTATTAGCCAAACCTTTAAAAGCATAGTCTTAACTAAGTTTCAAATAGTACTGTAAAGCAAATTTTAATTGTGGTTTGAGTGAGTTGGTCGTTTGGAGTCTGTTTAAATTGTAGTTTCATATTTTTCCATTGTGGAATTGAACTGCGATACACTCTACCTTATTCCATGGAAGGCAGATCCAACAAACGTTTGAATTAACACGGTCGGTAAATGATGTGAATAATCGTGGAATTCAATGAATGTAGAAAGAGAAAAAAGAAAAAATGAAATGGAGAGCGAGCGAAAGGAGGGAGGGAGATCTTAATCTCCCCCGCCCATTCTCCAACTTGACGTATCGTTACGGGTAATGATACCCAAACATTTCCATCAAAGGTGACGCTGGATCTGAGACTGGGAATGTTGGCTTATTTCCGGTGATGATTAAAGGTGCATACTTTGTCGTCAGTGGAACTGTCGGCTCTTCAGTCATCTTGCCCACCTCACGGAGAATGGGAAATAGGTTTTAGTTTGGTGTTAAAAGCTATGTTTGGTGTTGAAAGGTATGTTCAGTTAACTATAAAAAATATATTAAATTCGGTAGCGTCACGTTAAGTAATAGTATTAATAACTATTTCCCCATGTTCAGGTAAATGTGCTTTGTTAGTGAAATAATTATGTGAAATTTTAGCGTCTTCAATTTTGCCCAGCGAACTAGCTCAATGAGATGGTACCTAAACTCCGGTTTCCATAGCAACAAAGAAAACCTTCATTCTCACGCTTGATTGGCTGTTTTGAATCTGACGTCAGACTAAGCCTTGGGTTCGTGGGAATGAATCTGGTTCTTGGTGTAACTTTCTCATGACTAGATCCACTCTCATCCACTCAATGGTTCTAACACACGAAAAGAAATAAGAGCCCTCCTTCCACCGGATAATGTTACCACGGCCGCTACAACCAACTATTGCATCGAGTACATGTAGGCTACAGGTTTACGAAAGCCTAGTTTGGGATTACCCGACTAAGCCTACGCCCATAAAGCGTGTTTTTATTGGCCTTAATTATTAATCCTGAAAAGATTAATTTTATTTAAAATTTACAGCTTTAGCTATGGGGCCTCAAGATTTTTCAGATCTGGCTTTTCCCAGTGAAAGAGGGTTGCAATTCTTATGTCGGTACAAAATAATTCATCTCGTCATTGCGTAGCCTCGATTTCATGTACTTCATAGGTTTAAAAGTAGACTGTATTGAACTCCAGTTTCAAGACTTGTTCAATAAAGAGAAGTAGTGATTCAAGACATTTATTCTTTACTATGTTAAAGTTCTTTAGTATGTAATAAACTGAGTAGGCCCTACGGGGAACCTAAAATTAGAGTACGCAACAAAAGCATTTTGTTGGACTCTGGTGAAATTGTAGGATATATATATATATATATATATATATATATATATATATATATATATATATATCTTTAATATACCAAGATCCCATCGCGACACGAACGTGCATATAGCTACATTAGTAGTGTTGCAATAGTTTCGCTTGATGAGTTTCATTAAAAAATTTAAAAGGGGATATCTAATAATAGGCTTGGTTAGGTTAAGTTATTTAGATTAGGTTAAATGTCGCCATCCACGAGTGAATGTAAAAGTGTCTCGGTTATGTATGAACGCCAGACGTGTGTGTGTGTGTGTGTGTCGCTCTTCATTCTTTAAAAATGGAATATGAAACTGATTTCATATTGGAGAAAATGATATATCGACTTGATAACGAGTGGTAAATCCTCAATGAAATGTCAATAGTTTGAAAAGGTCATGCATGATACCCAGCTTTCTCAGCAGCGTCATTACTTCCTCCATGACCGTGCCCCATTTTCACATGGGGTACGGTATGTTGAATAAAGCGTAGTTCTAATCCTTGAGAAAAGGTTAGTCTTTTATTTAGAAGTTTAAATCTGAATAAGGTGCATTTATGAGAGTGGAGACCAGAGACGAATGTTTGGAGATATATATATATATATATATATATGTGTGTGTGTGTGTGTACTTGAATGCATGGCGGTAGTATGGCTTTAACATGTACATTTGGTGGAGTGGGAGTAAGAGGAGCTGAGGGAGAATCATGGGGTTAGTTGGAGGGTTTTGGGGGGACAGCAGGTTCACTGACTCTCCCGCGGGCCTCACGAAATTCTGTAAGAGTTGCCAGTTAGTCTAATTTTAAGGAAATATTTCTATCAATCCAAAAAATTCCTTTGCACTTATTTGGACTACAAAAGGTTTACAAAAAAATTGTAGATAAAAAAGTTTAATTAAAATAAATGAAATAGTTTTAGTAATCTAATATGATGATAAAATGAATTAATGAATAGTTGATATTGGTTTATTTATTGCATATTTGCAATGGTATGTACATAGTCTAGTCGCGGGGCTCGCACTCTCTTTCTCCTTAGGTGAGAGGGTACAAACTACAAAGAAAATTCCATTGGCATTTTACCCTTTCAATTATCTAATTTCATTTGGTAGTAGGTCTTTCAGAAAGAAACTAGTATTACGTATACCAAAGCCGTTTACCAATTTTTAAGAATTTTTGCGAAACAGAAATTCTTTTTGTTGTTTTTGTACGTGTTTATACAACAGCTCCCTTTAGCTATCCTCCTCCTCATTTTTCATTACAACATATTGTAATTCTTAAGGGAGACTAAAATCAAAAAAAAAGTATATTTAGTTGGTATTAACAAAGATATTAACAATAGCGTATTTTAATTCTTTGTCGTCTGGTAAATGTTATGCATATAATTTCTTTTGAGAGTACAAATGCGAATGTTTACCTTTTGTGGGTTTTGGGAGCCTAAAATTAAGCAAACTGAAATAGTGTAAGAACTATGTACTAACTCATCCAAAACGTTTGACTACTGAAGTAAACGAATTAACTGGATGAGTTCTTTATCATCCTTTAATTGCAAGAAAATAATTACGGGAACTTATCTCTAAATAATTAGCCTTACAAAGTAGCGTTCTAGCCTATAAAAATTAACTTCAAAGTAAAAGCAAAGTCTACCTACAAGTATTGATATGTAGTCCAACAACGCTTATACAAAATTACATACGGGTTTGTTAAATCGAGAAAAAGATAGTCGTTCAATAAATTTACAAAAATACCACAACCATCAAAACTTTGAGCTTCGCATCCTAAGCCATGCAGTGAAACTAAATTTGTGAAGCTGCACTCAAAATCGAAGTGGTTCGTGGGTTTAACTTAAATGATTAGGTGGAGCCGGATGAATTTTTTTTTTTCAAAATCGTTTGTATGAAATTATTTACATGTTAAAATGCGATCGTAGACCGACTAGATATTAGTAGGCTTTGGTAGGACACAGCATATTTTTCTCCATAACTCATTGCCAAACCCATGAACCACTCGCAGAATACTCGTCTCCCTGGTGTTGGAACCTCCCGATCCAATATAATTATGTACCTGTTCATTACTACTTTGGTGGGCCACATTTTTTTGTCCAGAATCAGAATTGATGACGTCACCGCGAAATTCCAACGGGTCCTTGGACTGCGAATACAAAGTTTATAAACGCTACCTACCTCTACAGGTATTTCAGATAATAAATGCATCCCGACTACGAATTATATAGAATTATTATTATTGTTAGTAAGATGCACTGCAAGTGTGTTTCCTCTCTAATATATGAAATTAAAAGGTTTATTGGCAGACTATAGTCCATATGACAAATATTATTAATACAATGACAGTTCATATACTAAGGATAGAAATATATACAATTGATTAGAAATAATACTGGGTAATGGTTCAGAATACGGGCGCCACTTAATTAAGCAAAATTTCAAAAAATACCATGGAGACAAAGTTGTTTCTCATTAAAATACGTTGATTGTATGTGTCACATTTGTATAATTTAGGTCTCGGGGGTACGGGGGCTCCGCCCCGTAAAGATCACGCATCACAAAGTGAACCCTATACCGATCAATTTGCGATGCGTGATCTTTACGGGGACTCTGCCCCCGTACCTCCGAGACCTAAATTATACAAATGATAATGTAATAACATGTTAAGTTATGCACTTTTTTAATAATTTTCTAACTTCATTTTTTTGACTATGCGACACATGCAATCAACGTATTTTAATGAGAGAAACAACTTTGTTTCTATGGTATTTTTCGAAATACCGTAGAGGATAAATGGCAGGACTCATGGATAGCTTGGATGATCGGTTGGTTGATTTTTTAATTCTTTGCAGTAGACTGTGTTGAGCACGTCTTGTTACCTCCGGGAAGCTCGGGACATTGCGGGTAGCAAACATTTGCGAAGCTGAACATCTCGGGGGTAATTTATGTAAGAGTCTAAAAGACCTGTTGTACGGCAAATTTAGGGTTCTGCCAGAACCTTTTTTATAGTTCACCCAGAGTTGCTGACCGTATATATTACTGCAGAAAGTACGAAAGAGAGTGTCTTTCGCTTCACTTGTACAGAAACGAAAGTTCCTTATGGTCATATTCGCTTTAGCACACAGGCTTCGAGATTGTTTTCTTATATCCGAGTCATCACTCAAGGAGCTGGTAATAGTTTGACCCAAATACTTACTCTTGTACTTCCTCAATTACTTCACCATTCATTTTAAACCTTATATCAGCTGGCTGATTACAGCTTTTAGGATGAAATTGCATAACCTTAGTTTTTGTAACATTGAAAAGAATATCATGTTTCTGCGAATACACTTCGCAGACTTTCAGTAGCCGATCCAGACCTTTAACAGAGGGACTTATCAACACCATATCATCGGCATAAACTAAGTTATTTATCCTTGTGTTATATATATGTATATATATGATGAATTTTGCACTTAAACACGTGAAATTGATAAATGATCCAAATCCACATTCCCTGACGAGGTGTATTGCTGAATACATGAAAGGCCTTCGAATAATTTTTTTTCCCTTGTGGGTTTGCATTTTATATATATATATAACCTTTGGTTAGCTTCCGCCCGAATTGTTCATTTTGGCGAAGGTCAAGCTTTTCACTCGACCTTAGACCTCCAGTTTAACGTAGAATCCGAACCACGCCCTACCAGTAGCCCAGCGTCTTAATCACTAGGCCACCTAGGGTACCCATTTATCTACCAACCACTTTATTGTGTGGAAGGATGAACAGCTGGGTTTTGCTGTGCGCTGGGTGCCGTCACCGGGTCCATCCCGGGGCCGATGGATTCGTAGTCAGCGACTCTAACCACTACACTACCGCACCGAGGCGCGTGTATATATATATATATATACAGGGTGTTTGAAAACTTTCTGTACAAATTGTAACGGGGATAGGCAACACCAAGACAAACCTTTTCGTCTATAAGTATGTCCGCTGACGTCACCATTCGGCGCGAGAGGGCGCCGCTGCAATTGACTAAAAGGTGAAGTGGGCTAGACTCGCGCTTGCCGCGGGCATTCTTAAATCGGACGTAGTACGCGTAACATGGAGCGCTTCACGACTGCTGACATGCATATGGTGTATGGGGCTGCCAATGGAAACGGAAGAGCTGCTGTGAGGTTGTACCGACAGCGCTTCCCAAACAGACGTGTGCCAAACCACCAAACGTTTGCGCATTTGCATCGGCGACTGCGAGAAACTGGATCATTCCATGCAAACATGCATGACACTGGTCGGGAGAGAAACGTGCGCATTCCTGACATGGAAAAAGAAATCCTACGGCGATTTGAGGACAATCTAAGCGCAAGCACGCGAGGTGTTGCACGTATCCTCGGTGTGAACCACGACCTGGTCTGGAGTGTGTTGCACGAGCAGCAACTTGCCATGGACGATACCCGCCCAAACATTGACGGCGAACCGTTCTTGATGAGCATGCACCCGTGTAGCATGTGGATTTGCGTGCGCCCACCCGTGAGAATTGTGCATGTTAAACACACCCTCACGTGTGAAACAGGCCTCATCTGAGAACAGCACATAAGCCGGAAAATTAGGCTGCACCGCTGTCTGCTGCAGAAACCAGCGTGCGAATTCCACACGAAGAGGGTAATCCCGAGGTTGTAATGCCTGGACTCTCTGACGATGAAACGGATGTAACTGCTGCTCGTGCAACACTCTCCAGACCAGGTCGTGGTTCACACCGAGGATACGTGCAACACCTCGCGTGCTTGCGCTTGGATTGTCCTCAAATCGCCGTAGGATTTCTTCTTCCATGTCAGGAGTGCGCACGTTTCTCTCCCGACCAGTGTCATGCATGTTTGCATGGAATGTTCCAGTTTCTCGCAGTCGCCGATGCAAATGCGCAAACGTTTGGTGGTTTGGCACACGTCTGTTTGGGAAGCGCTGTCGGTACAACCTCACAGCAGCTCTTCCGTTTCCATTGGCAGCCCCATACACCATATGCATGTCAGCCATTTCAGCAGTCGTGAAGCGCTCCATGTATGTTACGCGTACTACGTCCGATTTAAGAATGCCCGCGGCAAGCGCGAGTCTAGCCCACTTCACCTTTTAGCCAATTGCAGCGGCGCCCTCTCGCGCCGAGTGGTGACGTCAGCGGACATACACTTATAGACGAAAAGGGTTTGTCTTGGTGTTGCCTATCCCCCATTACAATTTGTACAGAAAGTTTTCAAACACCCTCTATATATATAAAGCAAACAACCACAGGGAAGAAGGAAGAAAACACGAATTCCGAGCGCTTTCGTGATATATTCACATTTGAAAATGTGAATATATCACGAAAGCGCTCGGAATTCGTGTTTCTTTTGATTTTACTATATATATATATATATAAGGGAGGAAACAAACTTGCGGTGCATCTTACTACTGAAGAGTCACGCAACAGGACTGATTAAATGGTGTCTACAATACAAACTAACGAAAATTGCGAGAAGGCGAATGCGGATTTGGATGATCTTTGAACTAGGCTAACACGGAGCATTGTTCCTTTCAGTGTTGATGAATCACGAACGGAAGCATCGTCAGTACATTAACTCCCTATTTATTTGGGAATGCTGCTGCGAGTTGCTCATAAGCTGAAATGGGCGGAATGATGCTCTATGTGAAAAGATGCTTAACTGTTCATACTTCCGTTTAAACTAAGAATGAATCGGTATATATATATATATATATATATAATATAATAGAACAATACAATCTCATTTCCCAAGGATTTGAGATGACAAGGCAGAAATCAGCCCGGATGTGAAGTACAGAAGTTAGTAAAAAGGAGAAGAGGCAGAAAGTGAGTTGTGCACATTCATTCACACAGACGTTCTGATAAACCAGCGCCCCTGCAGATGGATAAATTCCACACTGCGGCTATTCCAGGCCTTGTAAAAATAAGACGGATTGAGTCCTGAAATTACCTCTACTATTAATTTCATTCGCGCTCGTACTTCTTTTGTTCAGTACACATCCAAGATACTTTTACCACATTTTGCAATTCACCATTCATCATCATTAGTCCGAATTTTGCTCTTTCTACAATCAATAACTCTCTCACTCGTATTCACTATCGGCAATCTTCTCTCGCACCGCCACAAAACTCTTGCTTACGACTCATTCTGGACAGCGCATCATCATCCGCATACAACAGATTCAACAGGCCCCACTCGTACACATCACACACCAGATTCAATCCTCTTTCTAGCAGTCTCACTTTAGCATCTCATCACTCCATCCATAAACAAATTGAACAGCCACGGAAACCACACATCCTTGACACACACCAATACGCATTAAACCAATCACTCAGTTCTTTATTTACTCACACACTCACTACTTCCATCACTAACTCTTCACCGCATTCATGAATCTACTGTCAAGCCTATATATACTCAAGACCTGCTATATTGCCTCTCTATTAATTCTATCATACACTTTCTCAAGATAAGTAAAAGCCACGTATACCATGCAACCCTTTTCGCATGCTTTCTCAGTCACTAGTCTCACTCCAAACTCTTTATATCTACACAGCCTATTCCACCTCGAAACCCTCCTTGCTCATCGTTCATCAAACATTCTGTATTACCACGAATTCTTTCTGTTACTGTACTACTACTATTCACCCTCCCCACTACATTCAACATACTTGTGTAAGAATTATATATATATATATATACACACACGATTTTGCATAATGCAAATATGATCCACCAGGATTTGAACCAAGCACTTCGTGTGTAGAAGTCAAGGGCGCTAACCAACACCCTACGAAAAGGTAACCATTTACGAGACCTGACGCTTATTTTATCAGCTGAGAAAACGCGACGCTTTCGCATCCAAAGGTGTTTTTCCTACTAATCCCCTCCCCCTTTTGCACTCGAGGCAATAGTAGCATTTCACTCAAATCTCTGATGTAGATTGGCATAACGTAATGGTCAGTGCCCTCGCCTTCTACTCAAGAAGGTTTAGAATTCTGTTGGGATATTTTTGCATTATGCAAAATCGTGCCCGTCCATGCATGAGGAATACAGTTTCGTAGTCACCAGGTTTTTGACAAAGTGTTAAGCGTGCGTTCGGGAGTTCAGAGTCGCTACAGCCGGGTTCAGCGTGCTGAAGAGGAAGTAATGACGTCACGCTTCAGCTAGATTCAACGAATCTTCAAGACTGATCTAGCGCAAGGTTTGGGGATTGATATCGTGATGTAAATAATGGTGTGATGGCATTTCATGGTGTCACACAACTTCATTTGTACTCAAAATATTTAATATAGTATATGGAAAACATCACTGAAACACTTTCTAAAGCTATACCAGGTACCATATAAAAACATTTTTTCTCGTGTATATATATATATATATTTTGTGTGTGTATGTGTGCGCTCGCGCACGTAAGCATTTGGGCACAAGTGATGTCAAATGTGTAATAATTCATGTAGTGGGTAATTTTTTTGTGAAGTAACACTTTTGGTACCGTACCTTGGAATAATCTGTTTTGCTTCCGCCCGAATTGTTCATTCTAACGAAGGTCAAGCTTGTTACTCCACCTTAGAACTACAGTTTAACTTGGAAACCGAACCACGCCCCACCACGGGCGGTCAGAAATTACAAAGTCCTCGCCCGGACCCGATCTCACGACCTCCCGATCACCAGCCCAGCGTCTCAACCACTAAGGCTACGTAAGGTACCCATTTATCTACCAACCAATTTTTTTATTGTGTGGAAGGATGAACAGCTGGGTTTATTAAAAATAAATATTAAAAATAATAATTATTAGCAATTTTATATAAAAAAAACATTTTTATTGATGGAAAAAATCTATGTTGGTTCTGGTTTGGTTAGGTTAGATTAGCGAGTACCTCACTATTTAATGACTCAACAGAAAACACCCTTCGAGTCCTCAGTTGCACACGAAACACCTATCACACCATTCTCGATACGATGGCACTAAGATTAGGTTAGGTTAAATAGTTTTTAGAAATATGAATTTTAAAATGTTGGTACCTCGCTTATGTGGAGATGCTCACGTGTGTGTGTGTGTGTGTCCAGGAAAGCCGTTCTCCCAGAACGCTTTGAAGTCTTTTAAAAATATTGCAACAGAGTAGGCTAGTTGTAGGCTAGACCATGCAGCAGAATCCTGGCCAGTAGGCTTAATAGCCTAGGCCCTAGGCATTATCATGTTTGAATATAAGTTTTAAGTTTTGTGCTTGTCAATTATTATGAACGAAATCTTAGTTGTCTCTTTTATATTAATAATTTGTAATGGTTCATCTTTTATATTAATAATTTGTAATGGTTCATCTTTTATATTAATAATTTGTAATGGTTCATATTATAACTAAGTAATATGAATATCATTGTTACAATCGACTGTCGCCGTGATTTTTTTTTGTAAACAATCTTCAAGATCTTTATAGTTAGTCGTTCGAGCTAAATCTGAGATTTAATTAAATCACCAGTCTAGCAATAATATTGCAGCTAAATCTTGCTGCAACTGGCTGCAGCGAATATATATATATATATATGTATGAGAAAGGCTGATCAGCCTAATCTCCGTGTGAAAACAGACTGACGCACGGAACATTACAAGGTTACAGGATATACAGGGTGATTCAGAAAAATGTATGGGAAAGAATTGCAGATATCATCCAATCACTACCACCAGAGATGTGCCTTAGGGCTCTGGAAACAACGTTTGACCGCTTTCATACATGCATAGATATATGTGGACAAGTAGAGACTGTATGAAGCACTGTTTACATCACAAATTTTTTTTACAAATAAGTTGGAAATAAAAAATAAAACCCCCATATAAATGTTAAATTTTTTTTTAATAACCCTGTATATATCAAAGGAGGAGAGAGAACAATTCCTAAGAATTATCTCACAGTAACACTCGCCTCTCATCTTATTAAGTGCTTTGAACATATAATAGAGACAAAATTGCTTACTACCTAAAAGAAAAATTTTATTTCGTCCGAACCAACATGGTTTCAGGGTTGGAAGATCATGCCCATCACAGTTATTAGACCACCAAGAGAAAATACTGGAAAACTGCGTCGAAGACAAGATATAGATGTTATATATACTGATTTTGCTAGCTAAAGCGTTCGTCAAACGTGATCATGGAATTATATTATAGCACACAAACGTAAGAAAACAGGAATTAGTGGAAGTTGGGACGATGGATATTTAATTGGCGACCAAAAGAACCCAACGAGTGATAGTAAATGAAGTCAAATGTGGTCTCAGAAGTTGTCAGCTCTGTACCATATGGTACAGTACTAGCTTCCCCTGCTGTTTATAATAATGATTGCAGACATTGATGCAAATATTAAAGATGGTATCTTATCGTGTTTGGCGGATGTGCAGGGAGATATCAAATGAAGGGGACGGAGAAAGACTACAAAATGACATTGATCCACTATTCAGATGGGCGGAAAAGAACAATATGAAGTTCAATGAAGAAAAATTCCAACTCGTAAGACGAGTAACAATAAGGAGCTACAGGATAAAGGGTACAAAACAGTGCAATACAAACAGAAAATATCACGACTTAACCTAATCTTACCAACTAATTAGGTTCATTGAATGCCCGGTTAGGTAAATTGTACGCCCTTGATAATTGGTTAGGTTAAGTCGTGATATTTTCGTTAGTTTTAACGAAAATATTCTGTCAAAATTGCAGTCTGGCAACTGGAAAAAAGTCCGGGGTCCGGGATAACAGGAAGGTACCATATTTCCTAATTCTTCAGCATGTTCCCGATCCAAAAACTTTGTACGCGAATGTGTCATTAGAAGACGATGTGTCGCGACCTTCGTTGCACCGAAGGTCAAGGTTACAAATAAAGGAGTGGACAATAAACGTTGTTCCAACGTAGTTCTATTTTTATTACTATCTAAAAAAAAGTTATTTACATTTAAATTATTTAAAAACCTGAAGCATTCTGAACATCTGTATCGTATCTCCTCTTAAACAACGTCTCCCGGAACTAAACATGCTCAATCCTTCAATCTTTCTCCATAGCCTAACCTTCTTAAGCTTGGGATAAGTTTAGTTACCCAAAATTGCCCATCTTAAAGCGTATCTATATCCTGCCTATGGTGAAGTAACCAAGGTGGAATACGCTGTTCTTAGTTATGCCAAACACAAGAATTATACAATCTACGGGTCACTTCCTCATTGTTGTAACTAAATTTTCTCTTTATATTACCTTGTACTAGGGGCACTCAATATATTTTTCCCCACCCTTTTTTCTTAGCTAAATAATAGCCATGGGGCTGAAATGCTTTTGGGCCGTAAGTTTCAACTTTCTGTGCTTCACATAACCGGATTTTTCCAGTTTGAACCTCCCCTCCTTGTATAAAACAGATGGTTAACTTAACGCAGTTTCGAAAATGGCGTCTGACAGTGATGTGCGTCGTAAACAGAGAGCTGTTATCGAGTTCTTAACTGCAGAGAAGGAAACAGTTGGAAATATTCACAAACGTCTACAAAACGTTTACGGAGATGCTGTTGTTGATCGAAGCACAGTTGGACGGGTCTAAACGTGAGAGCATCGGAGAGGAGAGCCAGCCTCGATGATGAGCCACGCAGCAGTCGCCCAGCATCGGCTGTCACATGTCACACTGTGCAACGTGCTAACATCATCATTCGATCAAATCGGCGCGTTACATACAAGGAGCTATCACTGGAGCTAGGAATTAGTGAAGAAAGTGTGAATACGATAATTCAGCAATTGGGATACTCAAAAGTGTGTCACGGTTTGTTCCTCGCGAACTGACTAAAGATCACAAAGCCCAAAGAAAGGCATGCTTCTGAGTCGTTGGTTCGATACGAGACAGAAGGGGATGACTTCCTTTCACGAATTGTGACGGGATGAGACTTGGTATACCACTTTGAACTTGAAACAAAACGCCAATCCATGGAGTGGCATCATGTAGACTCCCCACGCAAGAAAAAGTTCAAAATGGCTCCCTCTACAGAAAGATTATGGCCACCATCTTCTGGGGGACATGAAGGAGTGATTCTGGTCGACATTATGAAAAAAGCAAAACAATGAACTCCTCGGAGGCATATATTGCTACCCTACAGAGACTCCAGAGACGTATAAAGCGAGTTCGACCGGTTTTTTTTTTTAATTTTATTGGGTTCAGAATCCCAGCTGAGCCTGAACGGCCAAGCTCTGAAGGGCCAGTTTAACCTACAGCCCAAGTTAAGCTAGACTAAAAACTTACGGACTTGGAGGTCCTATTAGGTCCTACCTCAGAGTTGCTGACTCGATGTGGGCCTACCTTAGGCCTCAGTTGCATAAAATTAAGATAAAAAACAAGAGGCACTATTTATGGTCTTCTTTCTAAACCTTGCAACAACAACACAACCTGCACCATTACACGATGCAACAGTCTTGTATCTAAACAACCAAACTGAATTGCAAGAGAGCTCTCTATAAGACCACGCCCTGTAAGTGCCGCATTCAACAAACGAGTAGGAAGGACGCGCAGTGCCCAAAAAAATGATACCACAAGAGTGCCCAAAACAATGATGCCACAAGAGCCCAAAAATGCTAGCTCTAAATTAAGTGAATTTTTCACTAACCTTACAATTATGAGATGGATATACTATATATATACACACCTTAACTTAATATATACAAGCAATGCTGCATCAATCAGCTTAGTCATCATATCGCCTTGGGACAACAATGGCTCTTCCTCTTCTAGATTTTCTAACAACCGGAGAGAAAACTGGAAGACGTCCTTCTTTTGCACGATAAACGCGAGACCACACAACAGTTTGCAAACAAGAGGGGCCATCACAAAAATGCGCTTGACTGCGTTACCCACCCTCCATATAGCCCGGATCTGGCACCTTCAGACTTCCATTTGTTTGGGCCAATGAAGGATACTATTCATGGAAGAAAGTTTCAGAGTGACGATGAGTTGTTGAGGAGGTTAAGAGGTGGCTCCAGCGGAGCTCAGCGGACTTGTACCAGCAAGGAATAAAGGCCCTTGTTCGGTGGAGGAAAGCCGTAGAAAAGGATGGAGACGATGTGGAAAACTAAAAACTTGTAAAAAAGGTATGTAACTACTTGTGTACAAATTTCTGGAACTTAAGGAAACTTGAAAAGAAAGAAAAAAGGTGGGGCAAAATATATTGAGTGGCCCTCGTATTTTATTTGCCTTATTTCTAGCCTCTAAGCACTGCTTAGAAAATGTTAGATCACTACTAACTGTAATGGCAAGCCCTTTTTCCCGATTCACAACCTCTAACCAGTTTCCTTGCATCTCATAAATAAAGTTTTCATTATTTCTGCTTTGTATTTTTGAACAAATGAATTCCATCTACCACCTACTAACCCAGGCAACTCATCTATCAAGATCTTTTTATACTTTATAACAATTTTGTATATTTGTAAGTGAGGCAACTACTTTTGTATCATCTAGAAACTTGGGTATTTTATTTTCTAAACCTCTCTCTAAATCAGTGGTTCTTAATCTTTTTTTAGACTGCGACCCAAATTCTGGTCGCGGGGCTAGCTCGGCGACCCATGCCTTCAAACAGTTCAATCGTAATAGATAATAAAATAAATTAATGATAAAATGATTAGGGATAACATAAATAAATGATAAATGACAATTTAATGACCCAATCAAAATGGCTTGGCGACCCAAGGTTTACGAACCACTGTTCTAAATCATTTAGAATCTACAGTAGATACACTAAAAAGTAACGGAAGACTTCTTAAAATAGGTATGTTAGGTCAGTGACCAACGGGTTCAGTGGTCCTGACAGCATATGCAACAGTGCGGCTGATTACGACAGAGGTTCAAAGCAGTAACTAGGGTTGACGCGATTGGGCCCAATGGTTTTTTTTTCGAAAAAGCCCAGTCTGAAAAAACCTCTACAGTTTGGTTTTTTTCAGGAATTTGGTTTTTCGACATGACTTTTAATTCTGATCTTGAAGATGTTCCTTGTGATGCCTGCAAGATGATTGATATAGATGGTGACGTTGGTGAGAGAAGTGGAGAATCTACTGGTGAAGCTGTAGACTCTCGACTCTGGTCAGGTGATGTTGATGCATGATGACGAGCCTCCCTTTGATCCATCATCTTCGTGACGATTCCTATTGTCACAGTTGCCGAGATGTGCTCTTATACGTTCTACCTTGGATGTCGGCTCTAATCCACAGTGATTACACTTTACTTTGCTCGCGTTTTCTATTCGGGACACTTCAAGCCACTCACTCGCTTGCTTGCGACCACTGCCTGGTAACCTAGGCATTTTAATACAATATTGGATACGACTTCTGTGATTAAATTTCTGTGTGAGGAAAAATATGATAGAAGTAAACTAGTTACATTGATTTTGAAAATTGCATTGCAAACACAATCAACACTACCGGTCAGAGTCAGACACAATAGTGATACTTAGCAACTCTTGAGAGTCTGAGGAGTGAGGACTGAGGTAGACTCCAAATGTGCGTATTGCATACAGCATACTCATTACATAAGTGTTCCATATGCGTTTGGTTCAAGGTTGTCTAGCAAATTGAGTACTGTACTTGGAAATATTTGTCTCAAATGGGTTGCTAACTTGCTTGCCAAGTTTATTCCTGATCTGCTTTGTATTTTTGGGAAGGGTAATGGCCTAATGGGTATTCAGACAAGGTAAAACCAGTCAATTTTGATTTTGTTATCTATTTTGATGGCTGTTAATGGTGATTCTTTGTATTATCCTTTAATTTTAGGCAAAGTGGAAGCAGGAATACAATACAAGATCGTAAAGATGTATACATTTACGATTTGTCAACAACATTATGAAAAAACTCATAAAAAACCCAACTGGGCTGGGTTTTTGTGAAAAAACCTGAAAAAACACGTAGGTTGACTTTTTTTCTAAAAAAAACCCAAAATTTGGCCAACCCTGGCAGTAATCAGGGGCGGATCCAGGGAGGGTAGTCTAGGGGGGCACCAGACAGACATCATGTCGAGTATTTTATTTGGAGCAAGTGTAGTTTACGTCCCCGTGGTACCAAATGTAGTTCACGTTTCCCTACATTATCCTAGTGTAGTTTACGTTCCTCTACATTATCCTAGTATAGTTTACGTTCCTCTACATTATCCTAGTGTAGTTTGCGTTCCCCAACCTCGTCCGCGTATACCTAATCAAATAAAACGTTAAAACTAACGAAAATATTACGACTTAACCTAACCAATCGTCAATATATATGTTAAACACAGACCGTGCATGGAACAAGGAACTCCTCTGGGAAATTACATCCACTATAGTTCGAACAAGTAATGATAAATGACAAATACTATAGTTTTTTCTTTTTTATGATGGAAAGCCCAACGTGGGCACCGGGTTACTCGCAAAGAGGCCCCAAAATATAACTTCCCTCACCAGCTATCTGCAAAGCAGATAGGATCCAGCTTTGGGACAGGATCTAGGGTTTACAGCTTACACCAGATAGCTGGTGAGGGAAGCTATATTTTGGGCCTCTTTGCGAGTAACCCGGTGCCCACGTTGGGCTTTCCATCATGAAAAGAAAAAACTATAGTATTTATCATTTATCATTACTTGTTCGAACTATAGTGGATGTAATTTCCCAGAAGAGTTCCTTGTTCCATGCACGGTCTGTGTTTAACATATAAGTTTCTCAGGGAACCATTCTGAGTTTGTATATATATATATATATATATATATATATATATATATATATATACTGTATATAATATCCTAGATGCACTGGAAGGCAATGACAACTACGCTGTCATATACACGGATTTTGCTAAAGCTTTCGACAAATGTGCTTACGGTATAATTATAATAGCACATAAAATGAAATAAATGGGAAAATGGATCTACAGGTCATCAAAATTCAAGGTATATCATCATCAGAATCGGAAGTACGCAGCTCAGTACCACAAGGTACAGTACTGGCCCCACTCTTGTTCATTATCATGCTAACAGACATTGACAGCGGAGTAAACGGCAACAGTGTAGTAACATCCTTTGCAGACGATACAAAGATCAGCAGAAAAATCAGTGATATAAATGAAGTGGAGGCCTTGCAGAGGGATACGAATAAAATATACAAATGGTCAGAAGACAACAACCTGACATTTAACACCGAGAAATTTAAGCTTTTGAGATATGGTAGAAAAGAGGAACTTAAATAGACTGCACATTATGCTCCAGATAGACTGGAAATTCAGAGAAGCATGAAAGCAATCGATCTGGGAGTAATGATGAACGATGATGCGAAATTCGAAACACAAAATCAGATAGCGATAAATAAAGCAAAAAGAGTAGCGGGACAGGTACTAAGAACGTTCAAAAGAGGGGACAGGACAGTAATGAGTCTCCTGCTAAAAACACTGATTATACCAAAACTTGAATACTGCTCAGTTTTGACGTCCCCATATAAAAAGGAAGAAACTAATAAACTAGAAGAAACTCAGACACATTTCACAGCAAAGAACTCAACTACTGGGAAAGACTACGTAAACTAAATTTGTACTCCCTGGAAAGAAGAGAGAGGTACACCATAATCTACATATGGAAAATGATCGAAAACTGGTACCAAACCTCAAACTAAACCCAATTACCATTCAAACAACACTGGAAAATAGGGAAGGCAGGATGTGTAGTGTTCCCAAATTAAAGGCCCGACAAGGGACCTCCTCAACACTGAAGGAAAATAGCTTGGTTGTCAGGGGCCAAGACTTTTTAACCAGCTTCTAAAGGACCTCAGAAACGTTATAGGGGTCAAAGTTGAAGTCTTCAAGAGAAGACTAGATGCCTGGCTCAGGACGGTACCAGATAAGCTGGGTGTACCTGGCGATGTACGGTGGAGCGCAAGAAAGCAACTCGCTCCTCAATCAAGCCAGACCTAGAGGCGGGGCCAACAGCTTGACCGTCGCGTGAAGAGAGACCAACGCACGGAACAGCAATGAGGTTAACGAGGTGTATACTCGTATATAAATTGACGATTGGTTAAGTTAAGTAATAT